>JARHVA010001252.1:3007500-3435000 GCA_037957365.1 Torreya grandis | reverse complement strand
ATTTTCTTTTTTGATAATTGATTTACTAGTTCATGGATGAATTCAATTAAGACTTGATTAATATTTTCAAGTTAATTAATCCCTTTTAGGCATTTGGACATTTGTTACAATATTTGATTTAATTCAATGTGAATTTATCTTATTTAATTGATTAATAAACCAAATTGATTTAATTGCATGGTTATGAAGCCAAATTTGAGACCTTTATAAATTTTTAGGCTAGATATTCAATGGTTGGTAAGAATTTCTCTAAAGTTGGGTATGAAGCCATTGGTGGCCAATTTTAGGTGTCTACAATACATAATTATTGTATCATATTGTACATAGCTTCTTGTGTTCTCTCATTATAATTTTTCAAAACAAAAACATTTATAAACTATAAAAAATAAAATTCAAAAATCCATAGTCATACGATACATATCATGCTTACCTATCTATGTTATATATTTATGTATTTATGTTTTCCATGCATTTTTCTCAATGTATACTTTGAATAGGTGAGATGAAAAATATATAGGTTATATATTTTTAGGGACATACAAATGAGGGGAATATCTACACAATTAAATTTACCTATTGATATATTTCTAACTTTCCATTTAATCTATAGAGCTAATTTATATGGTTTGTACATATCTTGATATCATCTACATTTTGCATGTTTACATGGATATGTACATATTATTTTTACATGTATGATTACGTATTATACCTCATGATCGATACTTTTATATATATTATACCTTTGTGTTATACCAACCATGCTTCTACTACTATGATTACAATGCATTGTTATACTTAGCCTTCTTAGAGGTGTCTCACCTACATGAGACATTGACATCTTGATTTTTTATCGAGGGAAACATACCCCAACATATGTACTTGATCTTATTTTATTCATATTTTACACAAGGATAATTTGGTTGGTCACATCATTTATTCTTCTCACTATTGATCCTATTATCTAAATTGTGTTACTTATATGCAACATGTTAGTTTTTCATATAACACTACATTGAGATTAAGTATTACATAATTATACATCTCTTCTTTCCCACAAAGGCATGCCAAAAAATATATCTACTTGATATTTACATACTATATTACTTTATGGGACCACATTACTTATGTGCCTTATATTACTACAATAGTGGGAACCTATGCCCCATGCACCTTTTACATCTTGGTACATTATGATTTTTATACTTATTATACACATGAGTATATCTCACACATTTGTGTACATGCCTTGTCATTTTTAATAGGATAATTATACCTACATTTTCCTTATGAGTTATTCACTTGTAATAGTATGTGTATATAAGGGCATCCTCACCATCATTATACCCACCTCTCCTATGAGCTACATAGATCACATCTATACTTATATATGCCCATGGAGGCATGATACTCACATATATTCTTAATGATCCCTTTATTGAAATATGTCTTATATATGGATCTTATCACACACTTGTGTTGAGTGTGTTTATATTACTTATTCTTATAAGTATGACATTATCCTACCTATACATAGACATATTATTGGTATTTACACATGGTTTGTCAATTACTACATCTTTTCAACTTTAGCATTTATCTAAATTTGGGATTGTAGATTCATCCCCATCCACTTGAATATGTTGGGGCATGTTTTTTTCCTATGAAATATCATCTTAATAGGAGGATGCATCCATATATGGACCTTACTACAAAATTATTTATATTGCATTATTGTCACAAGGACAATGATTCCTCTCTTCTACTATATCTTAAATGGGGCATTTTTTAGCTTACCCCATTATATCCCCCCTCCCTTACACCACATCATTATCATTAGAGGATGAATCACATATATTTATCCTTACATGAGTATAATTTATATGCATTTATACTCACTAGATTAGTATATGTAAATAAAGAATCCATAGAGGGGAGACTAGTATAGTGCTAGTAAATAAAACCAAATCAAAACTAACACACTAAACACTAACACCTCTTGCCTAAACACTATGGAGAGCATAGGTAACAAGAATATAATGAAAACATAACTGGAAAAAAAATCATCCTTTTACCTTTATTTTAGATCTAAAATGGCTTGTTGAATTGGCTTACTCGATTGTGTACTCAAGAAATCTTTGTCACTAAAGATCCATTATTCCACATCTCCTTGGCACCTTGGTGTAACACTAATATAAAAGCTTATTGGATCTATTTTTTCCTAATAAAATTTCATGAAAAAATCTTGTTTATCAATAGGTAAGGCCTTGTATTTATAGACTTCAAAGTTAACTCCCATCCAAGTTGAGTTAGGTTAAGATTAAGCATGTGATGAGTTCAAACTAACACTAGGTGAGCTAAAGTTAAATATAGTTGAATTAAGTAGGGTACATGTAATTATGATTTTAAATTAATAGGAATGGATCATAAATTAGATATTTTTTAGATATTTTTTGAGAGTTTGACAACTCATTAAGGTAATGATTAAGAAGTTTGATATTTTGAATTTTTAAATTTCCATTTTTATATATTCATTAATTGAAAATGGATTATTTAGCTAAGAATTTAATTTATTTTAATTATTTGATTAATTTTGATTAACATTTTATCATTTTTAATAATTTTTCAAGTTCCCTACTTAATTGGTCAATAAACCAAACTACCAGTTGTTAGGTCACAAGGTGACTAGGGATGAATATGTGAGAGGTTACTATTGCATATGGTATAATACCCAAAATAGGGATGCCTCAACATGATTATGAGAATTAACGAATTGTGTATGAATGAAATTGAGACATTTAATGATTCTTAGGCTTAATTTTCACTATTTGGTAGAAATCAGTTTGAAGTCTAGTCAGGAGCCAGTTGTGGCCAAAATGGGGTGTCTACAGTTTATCCCTATTTGGGAAGTCATTGTAAGCTATAGAAATAGTAACATATTCTCAAAGAATGAAAATTCATTTAATGCCTAAATACCCCAAAAAGTGATGGATGATCCCTAGATGCCCCCTTGAGGAAGCAGGAAGCAAAGAAGGTTGATGATTGGTCCCTTAAAAATAAGTAAACGATGGGACCTAAAGGTAAATGGGGTGGAAAATACTAATTTTCTCAAAGGTGATTATAATTAGTGGCACAATGAGATATCAAAATTGGGTAGATAAAATGGATGATTTTCCTAAAGGTGGTTATAATCATCAACATAGCAAGGTAAAAATATAATGATTTCCCTAAAGTTAGTTATAATAATTAACAAAATGAAAGTATGCCCCAGCTGGGTGGATAGAGATAATGATTTACCCAAAGGTGGTTATAATAATTAGCATAATGAAAACATGCCCCTACAAGATATGATAATGATAATTATTTTCCCAAAGGTAGTTAGAATCATTAACATCTAGATAGATTAAAACACAATGATTTGCCTAAATGTGGTTATAATCATTGGTACGATAGTTTGGGATAATATAAAAAATTAAAAAAAGGGGGATTACATACAAAATCCATACTCATAGAGTAAGATTAAGCTGTTATAAAGGATAGGCATGAATTTAGGATACCTACTAGTATGAAGATGTGTATCCTAACTAGCAAGGATTAAAATTCATTCATGATGTAATAACTCTATATTTGGGAAATGATTTGGATACATCAAGAATTTGTCATGTAACCAAGGAGAATTAGTATGAAGTGGGACACTGATTTGTCCAATGGTGGTTATAATCAAGAACACTCATAATTAAACAAAATAAAAAATGAAGGATACAACTACCAAACCACTATCATACTAGTCCAAGATACTATCTCTATCTATAATACCAAATAAACTATTTAAAATTGATCTAAATACCTTTGCTAAAGGTGTCTAGAGAAATAATAGAATAAAACTAAGGTCAAAAGGGTGGAGAAGGGTGTTTAAAAGTGAAGGCATGGTAGAATAGTATATGATATGGTACAAAATAGATGATGATATTATGGTATAATGGAAATGAGCCTCGTAGACAATAATTTGGGTTCCTTTAATTCAAATAATGCTTAAGGTGTATTATGATCATGGGTTCATCAAGTTCATCTCCATTTTAGGTAGCAAGCCTATATGCTCTAGAGCCATAATTTTCAATAATGATGTAGGGTCCTATCCAATTAGGTTTGAACTAACCTTCTTTCTTCTTCTCAGTCATGGTGTTCTTTTGGTTTTCTTTGAGAACAAGATTCCCAAACTCAAACTCTCTATGTTCAACCCATCGGCTATATTAACCATGGAGTCAGATCTGGTATTCTTAATGGTTTTTAATAGTGGCCATGTGTTTCTCATCCATTAAATCTAGCTCTTGTAGGCAAAAAAATCTATAATATTCATCATACAAGACATGTTTTAATGAGATATGTAGAGAAGGTAACTTGACCTCAATGGGAAGAATGGCCTTAATGCTATAAACTAGGGAATATGGAGTGGATATGGCTGGATTACAATAATTAGTGAGATATACCTAGATGGCATGAAATATTTAGAGGTGCCAATCATGGCTAGTATCATTGACAATATGTTTAAGGATGTTTACAATGGTTTTATTATATGCCTCTGCTTATCCATTACCTTGTGGGTAATATATGGTAGAAAAATGTTGGGTGATATTATACTCAACACAAAGTGTTTTGGCATCCTTGTTCTTAAATTATCCACCATTATAAAATTTAATTTTAGATAGGATATAATAGCGGTAGATGATATGATTGAAGATAAATTTGGAAAACTATTTTCCAGTCACTTAAGTGAGGGGTATAGTTTCAACTCACTTAGCAAAATATTCAGTGGCGGTAAGGATGTGTTTATGGCCATTAGATGGGGTAAGGTTAATATTACCAATGAGATCAATTCCCTATGTTAAAAACTAACATAGGGTAAGCTTTGGTTTGATTTTTTTGGCTAGGGCATGAATCAAAGTGGCATGCCTTTGACATTTGTCACAATTTTTGACATAAGCAACTGCATCTGCTTCCATAATTGCTAATAGTAATCGATACGTATGAGATTTTTGGGTAGGATATCATTTTTAGTGTGGGCTTCACATACTCCATTAAATTCCCATAATTATAATGTGGCTTAATAAAATTTTAAAAATGAAGCAGATTTCTATCAAATTTGTAGTGGTAAAGGGTTAAGCCAAGTAAGGTATAACAAGAAGCTTAATGTGTAAAGGCTTTTTGTTGTTTGCATGATAGGTATGGTGGATTGATATGGTTGTGAAGGTAATTATATAGGTTTGAATACTAAATAGATGTGGGGAAAATAATATCATAGATCATTATGATGATCAAAGGTTCATGAGCAAGCACTAGAAGATTTTAAATGAGGAATTGATATTATTTTGCCATGTCTATATCAAGGATCAAAGAGCCAATGGTATCCATGGCATCTATTATATTTTTATTAGCTCTAAGTCTATGTTTAAACTATATTTTGTCAATATGTTTTTTGAGAGTATCCACCATGGATTTGTATGGCACTAACTTGCCATCTTTGGAAAGAAAGTGGTTTGTAACCTGATTGATGATTAATTGAGAATCACCATAAACCATGAGATATTGAATATTCCATTTTGAAACCTGAAGAAGCCTTAAAACAAGGTATTCATGTTATTCCATGTTATTAGTATAAGGAAAGTTGATAATAAATGATTTAGGTATGAGTGAATTTACTTTGCAAATAACTATGGTCTTGTTGTTAAGAATGTAATGATGCAACTTTTGGGCTGTAAAAACCATATCTAAATAATCTTTGTTTATCGGTGTATATTTTTGTTCATAAATGAATAGTGTAAACTTAGATAGTACATGGCATGTTCTTTTACATTATCATCATGTTTAACTAGAATTTCCCCTAGGGATTTGTTTGTGGTAGATAGATATAATAGAAATGGCTTTCCTAGCATTAGTGGTAACAAAACTAGTGGATTGATAAGATATTCCTTTAGATGTTTAAAGGATTTTTGACATTCTTCATCCCAAATAAATATAACACATTTCTTCAATAAGTGGGTGAAAGTATGAAATTTTTTATCCAACTATGAAATGAAGCATCTAATAAAATGGATTTTTCCTGCAAACTACACTTCAAATTAGAAGGTGGTGGCATCTTTGTATTGGATTGTACTTTAGTGAGATTAGCTTCAATTCCCTAATAATTTACCTTAAGTGACACCAAAGATGCACTTCTTGGGATTAATATTGACCTTGTATTCATGAAGCCTCTCAAATATTCTTCATAGTGTGGTTGGATGATCAACATGGGTCTTTGATTTACCTAATATGTCATCAATAGTCTTCAACAATGTCATGCATCATATCATGAAATATGATGGTCATGGATCTTTGGTATGTGGCCCTAGTATTCTTGAGGTTGAATGGCATAACCTGATAATAGAAGATTCCCCAAGGAGTGGTGAACATTATCTTGTGTTGGTCTTTTGGTGTGATCCCAATCTGATTGTACCCTAAAAATCCATCCATAATTGAAAGTTTTTCATACCCCATTGTGTAGTCAACTATCATGTTGATATTTGGCAAAGAAAAGTCATCCTTAGAGAAATCCTTGTTAATGTCTTTGAAATTAGTGTAGATTCAGATTACTTCTATCTTCTTAATAACATGTACAACATTTGATATCCACTTCAAATAGTCAATCAGTTGAATGCATCTTGCTTCTAAGAGTTTTTATAACTCTTAACTAATATAGTGATATGAGAATGCATCCTACATAATTTATACTTCATAAGTTTGGCATCATGATGTACAACAAAGTGGTTTATAACCAAGGTGAGGTCCAAACCTGGCATGTCTGAATAGACCCATACAAATATGTCAACAAATTCCCTCAAAATGGCTATAAATATTGAATATTCCTCCTCAGTGAGGGATGCACCTAATTTTATCCAATTCAAGTCATCTAGAGTCTTGATGTTGAATTTCATAGTATTTTCTACAAGGATAGTTGAGTCATCTTCTAGAATGGTTGGTAATGATGTGAATTGGCTTACAACTTTAAAATCCTTTAGTTGGACTACTTTTTCAATTTCATATAAACAATATGAATGTGAATCACCTAATGGAAATGATGTCCATGTCATAAATACTATAATAAATTCCTAGGCAATTTGATTAAAGTAATGTTGTTCTGTAGAACAAAATTTAGACTCAAAAACAAGTTCATCATTGGTAGTCTCTTGAGCTTCATTCAAGGAAAGGTGAATACCCCCATCTAATGGTGCCTAAAACAAATATTCACTAAAATATTGGCTTTTCTCTTTAATTTTACCATGGTTTAAAATCACCTCAAAGAGGTTTTCACTTTTGGACCACAATATTTTATTCTTTTATTTTTAGCTAAGTGTGTTCACCCATTCTCCAAAATAGGATGTAGGATCCAATTTGATAGAGAACCCTTATTTGTGGTCTCATAATGGAGAATTGTATCTTATTCCTAGAAAAATTTAAAATGCCTCATCATTCTCAAACTCATCTATAGGCACTGTGGATTCTTGTTTGACTTAGGCTATAAGTTGAGGTTGATTTAAAGGAAGTGGGTTATGTTGGATTATTGGGTTAATGGTACAAATAATATATGGGTCAAATAGGTTAGTATTGGCAAGGTCTTCATAAAATTATATGATCAAAATTTGCTTCATTATCACATTATCATCACTAGATGTTGGCGTTGGAACACGAATAAGATATGTGGGGTCACCCCCAAGTGGTTTAAATCTAAGACCATAAGTTCCTTTATACCAAGTTATAGAAATTGGCTCCAAAATTCTCTATTGATTTCTCCTAAGGCCTACACCTTCATCATATTGGTTCTCCATGATCCTATTATAGATGGTATATTTGGCATTTTTATAGCAATCAGCCAACTTGTCATTATATAACCAAGATTCATCTTTGGTAAATGGGTCCTTTTCTTAGCTAGTAGTTGATGTGAAAATAATAGGAGTTGGACTATGAAACTTACCTTTTCCTTTTGATTGTAATTCCATGAAAATTAGCCTAACTTTAGGTCTTCCATAATACTTGGGGTTCTATGGAAGTTTAGCAATGTGGAATGTATTGTGGGTCAAATACTCTACTAGGCCATTGGTTGAGATGGTAAAATGATTAGACATTTCAAGAGGAGACATATGTGAAGATGAGTCAATACTATATATGCTTATACAATTGGTCTCTAATAACTCAACAAGTATTTATTTGTCTTTGTCCCTTTTTGGAACTAGATTTAGGCCAAAGCGGTAGTTATAAATTTAATACTTGGCCTCCAAATGTTTATAATGTTCATAGGGTTGCAAATCTCGATTGATAGTGACATCCATACTTGAGTGAGAGAACTTGAAACACTGGTGTAATGTTGAAGGGATTGCATGAATTTCATGTATCCAAGGTCTACCCAAGAGTAAATTATATGATAAATCTAGGTCTAACACATGGAAAAGTGTATCATGGGTCAAGGTCCTAATGATAATTGTCAATCTTATGGTGCTTTGCAATTCTCATTATTTTTTATCATAGTCTTTGATAGTAATAGTTTTTTATTGTAAATCAACTATTTTATATCTGATATGCTTGATAAGCTTCAGAGACATAATACTCAAGACCAATCCATTATCTATGAGGATACATTTAACTTTATGTCATGTTATGACAGCTTTAATGTATAGCAGGTTGTTATGGAGAGGGATAAAGGATGACATATCACTTTGGTTGAAGGTTAACTATTGGCTTGGGGCTAGATGTCTAACCAAAGCTTAGAATTTGTCTAGGGTTATGTCATTTGGAACTTGAGATTAGCCTAGGAGTTTTGTTAGGATATTCTTGTGGATAGTAGACATATGAAAAAAATCCAAAATTGAGATTTGTGTAAGCATATTTTAGAGTTATTCCATAATGTCATATGTCTTTTCCTTAATAGTGGTATATGGTTTTTTCTTAGCCAGCTTGTCAGGTTGGATTGGTTCATTAAGAGTAGGTTGTGGGCCTAAAATGGTAATCTTAGAATGATAAATTGTGATTGCATAATTAGGATTGGTTAGGGACTATTGTAACTTGATTATGATAGAGATGGGATAGATAGGATAAGTCTTTGTTGCTAGTGTACTTGGTTGTGGTCATAGGGTAATGGTGATTCATCGATATAAAGACCTAAAATAGTAATTCTTGGTTGTTATTTCACTTGGTTATGATCCCAAATTAAGTAAGGATTATTAACATAGGTAGATTGAGTGGATTATTTATCAATGGTTCTAGTATATTAACACTTGGTCTAGTATCAATGGTGATGGTATAAATGCAACCTCCTATAATATGACCTACAACTTTATTATAGTCATGTACAACTACATGGTAAATCTATTGGTTTTTAGAATCATTTTGGTCTTGGTTCCTCCCATTCAATTGATGTTGATGTTTTTGTTTTTGATATTGTTTTTTTTGTCATGGTGGTTGTTGATACTATTTTTCTTGTTATTCTAGTCTTCATTATTGTTGTTGTTTATTATTATTTTTATGTTATGGAAAAGGGTTTTGGTAGATTCCTAGGTTCTGATTGGATGTAGACACTTTATTATCTAATGTAATCCCCTTGTTTTCTAGCATATTTTATATGATTTGATTTAACTACACACAATGACATAGAGAATGTCCTTGAACATAGTGGTATTTAGAGAACTCATACTCTCTATACTAGTCTTGATATGAAATACCCTTAGGATAGTGCTTTAAAATTGGCTGACTAATAATATTAGTTATGGCTAGATTGTAAAACATTACTTTGATAGGTTCACCAAGGCTACTAAAAAATTGAGGAGTGGGTCTTCTTATTTGATGAGGGGTTTGTAAAGGTGTTGGTTGCTTCATTTGTGAAGCTAGTCTAGGTTGTTTCATAGGTTGCACTTGCTAAATATGCTACTGATGAGGAGTAACTTGTAATTGTGGCATGGGTTGATTAGATGGTGTTTACACCATTTTAACATGTCAAAAATCAATTACTCCATCTCTAACAACATTCTTATTATGGTTGTATTTTTTGGATTTCTCATAGTTAATGACCTAAGCGAGTGTAGACGCTTGTGCTTAGACTTTGTTAGGGTTCAGACATGGGCCTACACCTTAGTTTTGGTTTTTATTCTAGTTTTTGGAGGTTAAATTGGTAATACCTTTGTTAATAAGGTATTTTAAAGTTTTCAAACCTTTATCAATGATCTCTTTGAATGTATGTGCACATTGAAGCTCTAGATGATAGGATATCTCATTGTGCAATATTTTAGTAAACATAATGGCCAATTTTTTGTCTAGTAAGCTATGGGTGAAGTGAATATAAATCAATTTCCATCTCTATAGATATCTTGAAAATCTCTCACCAACTTTCTACTTGGCCTGAGTCAAATCTAGTAATGAAATCTCATGCTTGAGATTATAGAAGAAATGTTGCACAAATTTATCCAACAGGTTATCAAAATAAGATACAAAATCATTTGGTAATTTTATAAACCACTCAAAATATCATCCTTATATAATTTAAGGAAATAAGAGGAGGTAAATGTCAATTTAAGCCATTGGTTGAAAACTAACAAAAAATATATCAAATGGGCCTTAAGGTCTCCTTTAACCTTTTATTTATCAAATATTAGTTGTTCATAACCTAGAAGAAATGGTATCTAAAGATACTACATGTTGAATGGGTATGAACACACATCATCTAAATTGAATTTTTTAGTTTTATTCTTTGTTTGAATGGCATCAATCACATCATTTATTTATTGTAGTTCTTGTGCCAAAAATCTAGATGGTACATTTGGCTAAGGTGGTGGTTAGGTGGTCAAAGGTGGATTACCTTAACCAGGTATAATAGAGGCATGGATTTTTTTGGAATATTGGTTTGATGGGTGAACTGACCAAGAATATGTATCCATAGATTGGGTTGAGGTTTTTATAATTGTACACATTATTGTTTTATGTTCTAGTTTGAATTTGGTATATAGCCTTGGTTTTTTGTTTGGGATGGAAGGATATGGATTTGGGTAAAATACTATACCTTCTAAGGTTGAGTAGAGACTTGTTGTTGACTAGTCAAACTTGGATAAATGAGGGGAACTTATTGTGGACCAAGGCCCTATCTTTGGATTTTCATTACATGTTGAGTAAAAGGCAATTGCTTCTTAATTGGTACTTGTTAGATAGTGGTACCTCTTTATTATGTAAACACCTATTTTGAACTAGACACTTTTTGGGTGTTTGGAATTTGCATTTGACCAATAAACACATGTTATTAATTATATAATGTTTACAATTATAAAGGTATATTAGTCTATGATTGTTGAGGTATGTTTTACATTATTTATTGAGGTGGAACATTTGTTACCCCCTATTGAGGTGGTGTAGTGTTTTGCCTCTATTATGGTGGTAAATTAGACTTTTCGTATTGTTTTGTAATGTTAGTCATCACCTATTGAGTTGGGGTGGAATTTTTCACTCATTTTTTAGGTAAATCACTAGTTGGCACTTGATTACTTAATATATTTGGTTGTGTGCTTAATGAAATAGTTGGTTGAGGATTGGAAGTAACTTGTTGTGTTTAAGACATAGGAGTTCTTGCCCCCTATTATTGTGAACCAATCATGGTATAAAACAAAGGAACTTGTTATTATATACTATTTATTGGTGTAGTTAAACCACTTTTCCCTAGATTGGAAGACACTTATGTGTTATCCATCATGTTTGGCACATTATTCTACATAAAATTCATATTCACCTCTTCAATAGATGGGTCATTGTACATTTCATTTACCGAAGTGATTTATGAAAGAGGGTCTATACCCAAATTATATTTACCTTTAAACTTATTTAATACTCTTATTAAAGTATCTAGTTCTACAGGTGGATCATTTGCATGGCCATGGCATTAAAATTATGTGCTAAATTCAAATAGGTTTGATATCTTGTTATATATATATATATATATATATATATATATATATATATATATATATATATATATTTTATATATATATATATATATAAATTGGTCTTCCATGAGGCCCTTTAATTTTACAATCATATTTAGATCTTGATATTACATCGGTATGAGTGATTGAGGATATCTAGTAGATGTTTATTCAATGGTTTGGGTATAAGGCATGTTTAAAGTTACTCTAGCTAGACTAGGTAAATTTTCATGGGGGAAGTCTATTGGAAACTTGGTCCCTACCTCTATGACTCTAACTAAAGCCTTTTAATTATTTTAAATCAAGTGACTATCAAACAAATAACATTCATTTATCAATGGTATAATGACATAATATGATTGTTGTTTAACTTGTTCCATAATTGATGGTATGCTAGAAAGATATTATGTGTTTCCTCTTGGTCTTGTTCTAAATATGGAGGTGTGTTAACTAAGTAATTGGATAATGAATCTCAACTTTTTTCCCTATATTGAGTAGTGTAAGGAGGATAAATATTTATCTCACAAACTACATCATTGTCATATGGGTCTTGAACAAAGTTATCATTCATGACCATGTTATCATAACTTGGGATTATACATGGCTCCAATATGAGTGTAAAGATACATATCAAAATCAATGACTAATGTTATATGCAAAATATATAGAGTCATACAAAATCATAAAAATAAGGTCTAAAAGAAAAATTGTCTAAACTTGGTAAAACATGGTCTAGGAATCGATTTGTTTCTCCAAATATAGGTAATGATAAACTTAGTCTAAAATAGTATAATATCAAATGTATCACACAAATGGTCAATTGAATGGATAAAAACTGAATGCCAAAATCAATAAAAAGTTTTTAAAATAACTTTAATATAGGTCTAAAAATAAAATAAATTGATAGGTCCTTGGGAATAAGACACAAAGCTAGGCTCAAAACAACTAGGTCAAAGATAAAAGGTAAAATTCTATGACTTTTAGAAACATGACACAAAAGCTAGACTTTGAAAACACATTAGATATAATAATGAAATGTAAGATGCTAGGTTTTTTGGAAACATGGCACAAAAGCTAGACTTGAAACAAAACTAGGTCTCAAAAAAAGGGAATTACTATGTCTTTTGGAAACATAACACAAAAGCTAGACTTAACACAAACTAGGTCTAAAAGTCAAGATAATTAATCTATCAATTTTGAAACACAACTCAAACTAGGCGTTCAGGTTCAAACATAAACTTGACCTTTGGAAAAATACATTGGACTTTAGGCATATGGAAGATAAACCACTTCCAAAATTTAGGCACAAAAATAGTATTTAAATCAAGCAAGGACTTAGTCTAAGTCACAAATATAAAAGTGAGAGATAAATGTCTAAGCCAAAATTATACAAGGTATAGGCATAAACCAATCAATGTTTGAATATAAACTTGTCAAGACCAATTTGTTACTTGGTTTAAAAGGCTTGGTTCTTAAATGAACAACAAGCTATGCCAAAATGGATGGCATAATGATACTAGTCATAGACCAAAAAGGTGCATGTGGTTTTGAAATTATAATTGGATACAAGGAAATAAGTCTTTAAAATAATATTAGTAGTGTAACAATGATATATTTCTCAAAATTTATAAAAAATAGTTTGTTTAAAAAACTCTAAAGCATAAGAATTTGAATGAAATGGGAAGCATAATGATGTCCCTTTCAAACTACACACACAAAATTTCTCCAAATGACTAAGGCAAAGTGTGGTGTAAAATGGATGGCATAACACATCTCTAAACAAAAGAGTCATATATAAACATGACTTGTTTTAGATGTGGTTTAAACAAACAAATAGTTTTGACTCAAGATAATGTAATTAAAAAGGAAAAACAAAAAAAACACCTAAGTATATCATCTTAATCCTAAAAACTAACAAGGTGGATTCATACTGTCAAATTTGTCTATACACTTGCTCTTGAGAGGAAATAATGTTTGTTAATCCAAAAATTTAAATGCACATGAAAAGTAGGGTTTTTGGCCCCCTCTTCTCTCAATATTTTGTATGATGAAATGGAACTTTGGGCTACTCACCCTGTATTGACAATATATTTACAACAAGTGGAGCTATTTAAAAACTATCAATTTTCATACATTCTAAATGATCCCATATGTGTGGTTAACACTAGGGCATAGCATGTCATTTGGATATGCATTAACTAGATTATTTTTAAAAGGTATTATCCTTTTCACAACCACTACATCCATTAATTTCTTAATGTAGTGTAATGTTTGAATTAAACTTACATCAGAGGTAGTCTCATACTAACATAGCTTCTTTAACCACTCAAAAAAGCATCCCAATAATTTGACCTCAATTTACATACCCCTACGTGGAGTGGGGTTGAATTGATACCAAGAGATGAATTCTTCGGTCAACACTTCCCCAGAGAACTCATGGGGAGGCTATGAACTCCCACCCACAAGCTAAGCTGCATGAAATAAAATTTGTGAAAGGACTTTAAGGTCATTTTTGGATCACCTAAATCACTCAAATTTTGGGGAGTGCCTTAGTGACTTTCCTTCCACACTTTGGATAAAGTAACAAAGGCAATAAGTGAAGTGTTTTTTATCACCTCAATTCCCTAAAGGGGTCAGGGGGAGAACATACATGCTAAACTTGGCTTGAAAAATAAACACAAAATAATAATCACAAAAACAAAATCTCTTATGACCACTTAACTAGAGTGTGAGTTCATTTTTAGAGCACCAAGTGAAATATGATATGAAGTTTATCCCCTTGACCTTATTTGAGTTGTGAACTTTGAAAAAGTAAAACAAATCAAGTAAATGATTTTTAAACACCAAATGTAATTGTAAGTTTAAATCTTAGAGTGTTAAAAACATCTTTCCTTGATCTTTGGGTCCTGCAAAAAGTGTTAGGGGTCCTTGTGCTTAGAATCTAAAATAAAGTGAGTAAATGACAATTGAAATTTAGCTCTCAGGTTTCTTATGTTTTTTTACACAATGCAATATTGTAGATACACAGATAAATACTGTAACTTTCTTGTAAAACTAAAACTAGTTAATACAAAATTGCAACTTCCTACAAAATAAAAGTATTATTGCAACACTATAACTATACAGTGTAAAATCATTGATTACAGGGTCAATATCATAGATTTTAAAGGTAATTCACAATTATCAAGGCAATACCATGACCATAAAAGTAATATCATGACTGTCAAATTAATATCATGGATTTTAGGACAAAACTACAACTATAAAGGTAATAACACAACTATCAAAGGCAATATCACATATTTTAAGACAAGACCACAACTACCAGATGAAAAAATGCAAGTGCAATATTGCTACTCTATAGTGAAATATAGTTATTTCATAGTGCAAAAATGCGACCACATAGCGAAAAAATGCAACTACACATAGAAAAAATATAATTTTATTTGTAACATCCATGAGCTTTAAATTTTCACTTATTTGGATAGTAAGTTAAAATTTTGACATGAAAAATGTTATAAAGAGGTTCTACAATTCCATGGGAAGAACTTTGTGGGTTAGGGTCCCACCGAGCATGCATCATATGAACAATGAATCTATAAAGGGGATATTAGTATAGTGTTGGTCAATAAAATTAAATAAAAACTAACATATTAAACACTAACACTTATATCTTAGATACTAGGGAGAGCATAGGTAACAAGCATACAATGAGAACACAGCTAGAAAATAAAAGAAATCATCATTTTACCTTCCTTTTTTCTCAATTGCTCTACCTCTATTTGGCACCTTGGTAATGTTGGTTGGCTTATCTTGGCTTATGAAATTGGCATGGTAACACCAATAAAAAATTCTCTTGGAATTCTTTTGGAATAATAATATTTCACTAAAAAATCTTGTTGATCAATAGGTAAGGCGTATTTATAGCCTCAAAATTTAAATCTCACCCAAGTTGAGTTAAGTTAAGATTAAGCATGGAATGAGTTTAAAATAACCCTAGGTGAGTTAAAGTTAACTATAGTTGAGTTAAGGAGGCTACATGTAATTATTATTTTCAATTAATATGCATGGCTCACAAATTAGATATTTGTTAGATACTTTGTGAGAGATTGACAACTCATAAAGGCAATGATGAAGAAGCTTGATGTTTTGAATTTTTAAATTTCTATTTTTAGATATTCATTAATTGAAAATGTATTAATTAGATAAAAAATTAATCTATTTTAATTATTGGATTCATTTTTATTAGCATTTTATCTCTTTTAAAAATATTTAAATTATTGTGCTTAATGGGTCCATAGGCCAAACTACCAATTATTAGGTTGCAAGGTGACTGGGGATGAATATATGAGAGGTTATTGTTGCATATAGTATAATAACCCAAATAGAGATGCCTCAACATGATTTTGATCATTAATGAATGGTGTGTGGATGAAATTAGGATGTTCAATGATTCCTAGTCTTAATTTGAACTGTTTGGTAGAAATCGGTTTTAATTCCGGTCGAGAGTTAGTTGTGGATAGAATGGGGTGTATATTGTATATTGGGCATTGAAACTTAAATGATGTTATATTTCCTATCTCATATAACATTGATACTCACTACAGTAGTATATTGTGCAATTAGTTTTACATGATGTTATATTATGTATGCAATATGGCATTAATACTCACTAGAGTATTATATTGTGAATTTATATTTACATAATATTATCTATGTTATGCAAAATGACACTTATGACATGACTAGTTTATTATATATCCTACTATAAGGCTTTACATGTAAATATGTTATGGTAATTACATGTGTTTTATGTAATTTTTAAATGATATTGGCTATATATAATAGTATTAAATGTGGATCTTGTAATTATATTATTTATATATGAGTGGTTTTAGGAATATACTATTCAATCCCTCACCTTAAAATGAGGTCATATATTAGAGAATTTTCAAAAATTCTTTCAATTGTTATTGAGTAGAGGTTACTAATCAAAGTTTGGGCAGAGCATTTTTTAGCTAGTACTAAGTGAATGATGTTGAGAAAATTTTGGAAAACTCTAATTTGGGAAAAAATATCTACTTTCTTGATTAAGATTTGGGTTAGGTTCACAAAAATCCCAAAGCATTGGTGGTTATGTCCAACACTAGTTAGAAAATCTTTTAATTAGAATAATCAAAATAATGGGCATTATTTTTTAAGTTATGACAACATTTGGCTTGCATACAAAGTAGGTAAATTTATTCATATGCTCATTTAAATTTTAATTTCAATAATAATTTCAAATTCTCAAATAATTTCAATGAGAATATATGGCATTGGTTACTTGTTGTAAAATGGCCATTTTTGATAGGTATACCCAAATTTACAAAATGGAAAAGATGTGGATGGATGCATGAAAAAAGATTCCTCTTTAATTCATATGGTAAGTCAAGGTACGCACTTTATTTATGTATCATTTTAATTTGACACATGTAGACAACACTCACATACACAAATAAAATTAGGGGAATTATGTAGGTACATAATGTTGGTACAATTATTATTATACTATTTTTAGTATTATTTTGTACATATGAGTCATCACCTTGAATTAGAGTCTTATTGTTTCTTGGTTGTTTATTTTCATCTCTCTCTTTATTTGTGTGATCATATTGTCTTCTTTTATTATGTTTTTCATTATTTATTTATTTTGTGTTCCTATGAGCCAATTTTATATTTTATCTATATGTTTGTGTGTATTTCTTCTTTTGGTATAAGAATTTCAATCCCATTGATTGTACCCTAGGCTAAACTTTCAAGCCTATCATTTGTCCTCATTTTTTGTGGGCCATTTTTCTAACAGTTGCATCATTTAAATGTTTGGATCCATTTATCAATTAGTTTCCTTTCTCTTTGTGAGTTTTTGTGCAGAAATAGATATTTAATTCAAACATGAGAATACTATATATATAAATCATCTATGATTATTTTAATATGATGTTCTAATCTAAGATAATCCATAACAAGTATCATCTATGTTCCAAGGAAGTTTTCAATCGATTTATAATCATTCATAGGCACACTCTAAATTGATTTATCACTACTTAAGGACTTGCATCACATCTTATACCAAAATAAGACCTAAGTGAATGTGTCAGTAGTTACATTTCACACTTATAGAAGAGGAGGTTGAAAACCTTACATAACTTATCTATTCACATTGCACCTAAATTATGAGGGTCCTAATTCAAGCATGAAATATATGTATTTGCAACACATTTATGGTTGAATGACTCAACCAATTCTTAATTTTTAATTTTATACTATGTTTGAATTGTGGCATGGTAGATCAAAAATTAATGAAGATAAAAATTAGGAATTTTTTCCTATAAATTATACAAAGTGAAAGTATATATAGGCATAACATCCAGTTGTGAAGAGACACATGAAAATTTAAGATTTTAAAGTGAGCTTAATATAGAAATGATCTAGGAAAACATTTATGATATTCAAATCTTATCAGTGTCGATCTTACCCTAGACATGAACAAAATAGGCATCACTCTTGTTTATATAGAATCAAAACTTCAATTTTGGCACACATTTAGCTATAGGCCTGCACAATCCAAATTTTAATTTACAACTAAGAATGTCATACTAGGTGTGATTTTTCATTTACATATGCTTCACTTTCAATTTCAATTATCAATTTAACATTTTCATTTTGCATTTTTACTAGGTTTAGCACATACGGCTAGGTGTGAATTATATATTTTATTGATTTATTATAAATTTATTCACATGTCATTATTTTATAAATTATGTGAATATTAATTGAACATGATCTACCTTTTATTAAAATGGATACAAAATTTTATCTTATTCTTCCATTTTCAATTGTCAGTTTATGTTTTCCTTATTATTCATGTTGGTTACTTTATGAGAGGACCTTATTTTCATGAGACTTCAAACTAACATATATAATCATATTTTTTGAATTATTATAGATAAAGTACATTAGTCTCTCTCTTCAATATAATTTATTTTTTTAATGATTTTTTTAAAACTAATTATGTGTTTGGTATGATTTGATGGTATAATCTTCTAGCAAAAATTTCTAGACATTATCTTCCCAATTAAAAATATCCAACATATATTCATGTAATAGTTCCCAATAAGATGTCACCTTTATCACTACCATAAGAAATTATAAGTTTAGACTAGTTGGAAAGCTTTCACCCATGGAAATTAGTTGAAAGTGGGAGATATTTACTCCATTAACTTTAAAGGCACATATAAAAATGTGTTAAATGTAAAAATATCCTGATATTTTTGTATAATCTAATTTCAAAAACTATGCTAGTAACATAATATAAAACCAACTATTGGGCTTATTCAATACAATCTATGGGTTCCTCATTTTATTTATATTTCTTCCTCCTTGCTTAATTAAAATGAATGAGATTTGGTCCAAAAAAAGTAAATCTTCTTTGAATTGGAAGACTTTCTGCAATATGGTGTTAAGGTCTTATAGTATTAATGTTTGCACTTGATGTTTCTAGCCTTAGACATTTCTATGTAAAGGTATGGAAGTTCTTGACCTTTGGCTATGGAAATTTTATTCATTTTTTGTTGTGGAAGTGGCAGTTAATTCTTCTTTGTCTTTACTATGGATGATCTATGAATAATATCTCTCCCTTGTCATTTGGGTCTTTTGGTATTTTCTATAGAAGATTTGATTTTTTATTTTCATTAAAACATATGTGGATGTCATTTTGATACAAAGATAATATTTTATTTGGGTGTTTTTTGGAGAGTTTCTTTCACTTTCCTTTTGGTAGTTTATTATTATTTATTTTTGAAATGTGTTATGAATTATAGGATTTCTTTGTTTCCCTTGAGTTAACTTTTATATTTTTGGTCTTGTTGGTTTGGTCCAATGTATCTTTTTTTAACAACTATTTTTTATTAATGGAAGGGATGATGGGCCCCAATCCTCTTTTAATGATAAAAAAACATAATAAAAACTTATTAAAGATAATTCATATTTCTTATTATTCAATTTTTAATTTTTAATGTTTTATTATTTTAATATAATTTAATTGGTTACTGCAAAATGATATTCTAACTATTATGTTGTAAAACATGTTTTAAAGAATGTATGTGTCATTTATCATGTTTACATTTATTTTCCCTTGTTAATTTTATAATAATAATCTCATTCTATGATTATAATATTCCAAGGCATGTGCCTCTTATGAGATATTTTTATGGTTTCATTAAATTCTAAGCATATTTTATAAAATATATTTTATCCTTTCCTTCATTTATTTTCATGTCTCACTCTTAATGTAAAAATGTATGTGAAAAATGGATTCAAGAAATGTAGAAAATACATATTGCAAATACCACATATGGATTAGTAATGATCAATACTTCAAAAGTGTTTTTAGCAGAGTCTATGCTAGTTTCTATTAGTATAATTTTTATACCTATGTTTATTCTTGGGTTTTAGATCCACTTATATAATATGAAATGAGATTCTATTATGACACTTGATGTTGACACCAAATTTTGGTTAAGTATTGTCCATTTTTGGTGTGGGACTGGTATGACATAGAAGGATTATAGCATGGAAAGACTATGGTGTGGAACTTAATAGGTGCAGAAGCACCATGGCATGGAACCTACAGGTTGAATGAGGACAAAGGTGTGGAATCCCTAGCATGAGAGGACATAGTCAAAGGAGGATGAATCATGAGCAACCTACGAACATAAGACTCAGAACTAAAGTAATGAATCATGAGGAACCTAAGGAAATAGGACTTAGAGTTTAAGTAAAATACTTGGGGATCATATGGGAAGTGGGGGAAGTTAAAGAATGGTTCATATATGATACCTATCCCTTTTTTATTAGAAGCTTTGCACCAACTGCAAGAAGATGAACACATGGCAATAAGAATCCTATATATTATGGGTATAGGGGGCACAAAGGCCTGGGTCTTTAGGCAAAATTAGTGATTATGAGCCACAACTCTCAATCTTCTAAGAGTGCATTGGTTGTTTATTTTTTCCATTAATGATTTAAACACTTGAATAAGGATAAACAAGTATAAATACCCCTATTATAATTGATGGATAGTTGGTTATTCAGTTTTCCTAGATGCTCTCACTTAATATATGAATTTTGAATGTTACATAATTTTTATTATGTTCATGACAGTTGAATGTGAAGCGTTAAGTGGAGATATAACTATAAATTAGTATGGAATATAATTTTCCTTTTCTTTTTTAAAGTAACAATGTTAACTAGTGATAGTATTAGTTTGCAATATGGTGATCATGTTTGGATACATTAAAATAAAAGTAGTTTGTTTATGCTTTTATGTAGTATCTATTTAAATACATAAAGGGAAGAATATGAATAATTCAATAACACTAAGCAACAAAACCTGTAGGAACCAGTCTCTAGTTGTGTGCTTTGGGTGAGCACATAAGACCATGGTCTTATATAAAAGGACCAACACGCTAGCTCATTAGGATAGACTCCAACACTAAATATATAATAATTATAAAAATCCCAACATTTTAGTTCCATTTTTGGGACCCGTAACACTTACTACTTAGTTATGGAAAATGTTTGAACACATTACTCTTGAGAATATAGAATATTGGATTACTAGAGTTGAAGATAATTTTGCAATTCCCTATCTTGAACCAAGAGTTTATGAATAGTAGTGGGAAGAAAAAAATATCTATATTTTACTATATAAAACATTCTTTGTTGAAATCCTAGTTCACCTACACACTTGTCTCTTTGCATATGCTCAAGGATGGTCCCAAAACATTGGGAAAAGACAACCTTAGACCCTAGAATGATAAAGAACTTTAGCATGACTTATAACCCTATGGACTAGAGATTTTAACATTTGGTGGAAGGGAGTTTTGAACAACTACATTATGGAGTATGTAGTAATCACCTATTCATGTCTTGAAGAATCCAAGTTTTAATTCCTTCGAGAACCATATGGCCATTACATTAGACATTTTGCCTTATAAATTAAGAAGTTATTTTTTGGTTTGGAACTTGAGACCATGCCAATGGAGAGATAAATATTTTTATGCATGATCCATATAATTAGGAAGTGAGTAGAAATGAGTTGATAAAATTTTATGGGTTTAGAATGGTAACTAGTTAACAGGCATTATAGAAGTGTAAGTATGATGAAACTCAATAAAGGGTTATGGGAGTTAGTGGCATGGGAAGGGACTAGGAAAACTTAAGAAGTGTTTTTAGGATCCATAGGGAAGTAGAGACACACAAAGAGGACCCCATCAATTTTTAGCCATACCCTATGCCTCTAATATCATATGAAGGAGAAACTAGCTGGATGGTGGTAATTGAAGAACCAATTATGAACCAAATAGGCTCCTCAACCTTAGTGCATGATTATTATCTTGAGTCAAATTAAGTACACATACATAATTGGGACATAGATAATGTAGAATCAGAGATTGAGCTAGTAAGAGATATTAAAACTCAACCATTTGACATACATACAAACCTAACACTTTCCTTCCCCATTCAAAGGATTTACATGGTGTAACTAGAGATTCCTAGATGGCCTGGCCCTCAAATTAGATAGAGTATAGGCCCAAGTTTGATTAATCACCTGACTAATGTGCCCTAAGTCATTATTTTTATTGGTAGAGGTGCTAGAGGTGGACTAGGTGGAGGCACAGGAGGAGGTAGTGGACTTCCCCCTTAAGGGATAGGGGTTGGATATTTCAACATCCACCAACTTAATAACCTCAACTAATAATGGTTTATTATGAAATGATACTTAATTTACCATAATATTGAGGCATGGATAATATAGATGAACATGTTCACAAATGTGAACTTATCTTGAGTGCGTGAAGTATTACTTCTTTTGAGTGTAAAGACACATAATTCACAACTAAACTTTTAGACCATGCACATAAATGGTATAGGAATTTAAATTCTCAACAAGATATCATCAACTATGATTAACTTAAAACAATGTTTCTTTAGGAGTTTGATATTCTAAAATTTGAACAATAAAGCATAACAGCATTGAAGGACATCAAATAAGAACTTATTGAAAGTGTGTCAGAGTATGATGCAAGGTTTAAGATGCTATTTTCAAATATCTCCTTAAAAATCAATGCTACATAACATGCACAATGGTTTATAAGAGGTTTTTTGTTACATTTTTTATGAGCATTATCTTAGAAGATTTTCATTAACCTATACAAAGCCTTAGAATTTGCCCTTCATGCCAAAGTAGTTGGAATTGCCAATATAGGGATTAGTCCATTTATGGAAGCTTATATAGTATCCATGACATCATAGCATGAGAATTTAATAGCTAATAGAGCACATGATACATGTAGTGGTGTTTGGTTTACTGACTATGAATATAAAGGGCATACATAGAGTAACTACCTATGCAAGAACATTTGCATGGTACTTAAAGAGACATGTGAAATCTATCATGAGGAACATGATGTATGCTCTTTTCCTCTTTTGTATTAAGTTATGCACACTAATGTATTTGAGTATTGTAAGATATGTGATGCTTACACTAATTATTATTAATTGATCAGTGGCATACATGAATCATGAGTACATGACATGCACCAAACCTCTATAGAAAATAATGAAGACAATGGTGGCTATCAGGGTTGAGGAAGAGGATGGGGATGAGGTGTTAATTTTCCACCCAAGATATGTTATAAATTTGGATCCCCAAACCACTACCAAAGAGATTGTTTGGACTACCCTACATGTGCTTTGTGTAAAAAGGACTAGTGGTTGGAAGAGTGTCTTGAATTATACACAAATATTACTAAAGAGTAAAATGAAAAGGGTGATGGCATGATACGAGTTGATAAATCACATTGGTGCATGAAACAAGCACCCCAAATATTTAAAAAATGAATATTAGCATGCGTAGTGGTGGACAGACTCACTTTATCATAAATTCTACTTAAAAAGTCTAGCATGAAGAACCATGACCAATAAATCATCATAATGCTTAGTATCAAAAGGATGTCCTCCAAGATACAATGGAATTAGTATGAGAACTTCAAGGAGAAATTTAATTCATTAAAGCTAAAGAAGTAGTATAGTGTGTTGCAATGTAAAGGGAAGTTGAACCATAAAATATGGCATGTGATGACTTCTAGGAACTATGTAAGTGTATGTTAGATAAGTACATTTTTCCATAGCTAAGCACTTAACTTAATAATAAAGCACAACATGATGTTCAACCCCAATCCACTTGGTAGATTGAGGATTGTCACTTGAATCATGCTCAGATTTAAGACACTCATATTCCCTTTTCTCCTCTAGAATACAGAGAGATACTAATCAATGTTACCATCAATAGATGGGTAATACAGGACATATTAGTTGACAATGGTATAAAAGTGAATATCCTTACCAAATATGCTTGGAAAAAATGGCTAGTCCAACATTATAGCCATCACCTCACATCTTATTCATGGCTAACAAAACTCATGCTTTACCAATAGATGTCCTCAAGAACACCATGGTTGAAATACTTAGAGTACCCTTCAACATAGATTTTGAGGTTCTTGAATTAGCTAAGACAGATGACATCCCATCTCTATTGGGATGGCCCTAGTGCTATGAAAATAATGTAGATCTAATTTCAAAATTGGTATATTAGTTTTTAGACACTACCCAACATGTTTTTATTCCCATTGGATCAAACACAAGGGGCCCCTTATATAAAACCCATCAATGTGGAAGAAGACATTAACCACATCTACAATATCACTCCTAGATGATAAGAAAAGAGATCTAACTCCTAATAGCATTCTAAAATGGTCAGATACTCAATCCCTCTCTAACACTATAAGTAATGCTTGTGATTGTTAGGCATATAGCAATTATGACCTCATTGGTCGAGTGTGTAGTGAAATTAGAAGTCAAGAAACCATTCCATGCCATTTTTGTAAATGTCATAGGTTTGTGTGCCTTGTCACTGGTTAATACATGAGAGGACCATCATAGAGGCACAATTTGAAATACTTGATGAGGTTCCATGGTTTCATGGAAAAATAGAATTATGTGACTTCATATAGTGCCTTGAAAAATTCTATGACACTGAAAGTGAATGTATGAGGTCATTAGTTCATCTTTTAGATGGTATAGATACATGATGGTGGCAAACCCACCATGATAAACCCACCATGAGAAACTCCTTCACTAGGACCAACTATGATCTACCTTACAACACCAGTTCTATCATGATAAGGTTAGGGGAGCAATCATCTATAGTGGAGTATTACTTCCTGAAATGAAGATTCATACTTACTAGAGTACTTTTGGGTGCATGTATTTTATGGAACCTTGCGTACTTGGGAAAGGGCATGGTATGTTCATGAATAAAAATACATGAGAACCCAATTTTGGAATATCTTAAAGGAAAAAATGAAATCAACCCTATCTTAGTCTTCTTTAGCATGGATTTATGCCTCACCCTCCAAGCTATACACAAAGTGATTGTTGTGGCCCAAGTCCCATTGAAGATCATCTATGGAATATCCATCATGTTCTTGAATAACCTCTACATCTCTTCGATGAATCATCAACATAAGTTTCCATTCTAGAACTAATCCTTGATCAAGACCAGTGTGAAGAAATATGTTTAAGTAAATAGAAGCTAGTGTTTTACATGGAAGAAGGTGAATGATGCAAATCACATGAACCTTTGTCAACCCATTTAGATATCCCTATGATCAATGGCACAAGATATGTTTATAATACCCACACCAATCTAGACAACCCTTATAATGGACCTATTTAGATTGTTCAGCACAACATTGGCATGAAGAAATAACCAAAGATGGCTAGGGTAGGAAATTACTCAACTAAAATGGATATTTTAAAGATATTTGAGTTGTTAAAGTAATATTAAGATGTCTTTCCAAGAAATTATATAGAAATAAAGGGAGTCCACCCATCCTTAGGAAATATTCATTTAATTTGATTGATGGTACTTGACCAATCAAAAAGCATTCATATAGAATGAATCCTAATCTATGAGCATGCATCAAAGAGGAAATTGGTAGTATGTTATGCACTAGAGTAATCACCCCCATCAATGAATCTAAATGGGTTATTCTAATGGTGATTAGTATAAAAAAATATGGACACATCCAAATTTTCATGGATTATAAAATACTTAATACATCCTGTGTCACTGACCCTTTCCTAACCTTTCATGAAGGAAATCCTTGAAGGTGTTTTTGGATGTGAGATATATACCTTCACATATGGGTTCGCAGGATACCATCAGGTAGAGATGGCTGAAGAGGACTAACTGAAGACAATATTTTCCACCAAATGGGGATCTTTCACATATATTGTCATGTTGGATTAAAGAATGCCCCAACTAAGTTCTCATGCAAAGATATTGAATCCTTTAACGATTTCATCCATAAGTTTCTTTAAGTTTACTTGGATGATTGGATAGTTTATGCTTGAGCACTAACCTAAGGCTTATGCTTGAGCACTATCAAGTCTTAAAAATATCTTTGAATTTAAAGAAGTGCCTATTTTCTACATCATTTGGTGTGCTACTAGGACATATTATATGTAAGGAAGGACTTCTAGTAGACCCAGTGAAAGTGTTTATTATTCTTCACCTCCTAACACCTAAGACTCAGTGTGAGGTCTACACCTTTTTGGGCCATACCGGTTACTATAAAAAATTTATTCATGGATATAAAAAGATTTATATGCCCCTAGAATAGATTTTAAGGATAATGATAATTTCATATGGATAACTTCTTTTAATGAAGCTTTTGAAACATTAAAATACAAACTAGTCACTACTCTTATCCTCCAGTTTCTTGATTGGACAAAACCATTCCATGTCCATGTTGATGCATTTGAAATGGTAATTGGTGAAATATTTGCACAACCAGGTGAAGGTCACTTGGATCATCCAATCTAATTTACTAGTAGAAAGATCATTCTAGCTAAAAGGATCTATACCACTATGGAGCATGAAGCATTATCAATGGTTTATGCTCTATAAAAGTTTTGATAGTACTTATTGGCCACTCTTTTTTGTTTTTTATACCAATCATGAGGCTTTGAAGTACCTTGTTAATAAACCTATACTACATGGATGGATCTATCACTAGATAGTATTTTTCCAAGAGTTATAATTCTTCATCATGGTGAAACTAGGGAAAGCCAATTATAGACCTAACCACTTGTCCTAAATTGAGTCTGGAGAACCCTTGTACACCATTAAAGATGAGTTACCTAATGTTCAACTATTCTATATCACTCTTGTACCTGAGGAACTTGAGGATATTACTAATTTTTTGACATCTAGATTAACACTTGATTATCTCACTTTCTAGGCCAAGAAATAACTCATGATTCTCACTGCACCATTTCAACTCATAGGAGGAGATATTTACAAACTTGGTTGTGATGAGATTCTTCAATGTTGTGTTATACAACATGAGCATCCTGAAGTAATTTGAGAATTTCATGAAGGAATTATTGGAGGACACTATAATGGAAAGGCCACCATGTGTAAAGCTATTCTAGTTATATTATGGTGGCCTACTCTCTTTAAATATTCTAAAACATATGTTAGGCAGTGTGATATATGTCAGCACATAGGAAAACCTAACCAAAGAGATATCATGCCTCTACAACTAATACCTTCTCAAAAACCATTTTAGAAATGGTCCATTTATTTTTTTAGCCCCATCACTCCAGCTCGATGAAGAACATGTTCTTGAGACATCTTCATAATAACTGACTACCTCACATGATGAGCTAAAGCTACACCAACAAAATATTATACTATTACCACTACTACATGCTTCATTTGGGAAAATATCATAACTCAGTTTGGATGCCCACTAGGTTTCACAAGTGATCATGGTACCCATTTCCTAAATAAAACAATTTGTGTTTTATTAAATGAGTTCATTAGCACACACCATAAAATGGCACCATACACCCTCAAGCCAATGGCACTACCAATGCCTTCAAAAAGATCTTAAGAACCACTTTGATAAATATTTATAATGTTGGTTGAATAGATTGGGATGATAGGGTATCTATGATCCTATGGGCATACCAAATGACTTAAAAGCACTTGAATAAAAGTACTCAATTTAATTTTTTATAGGTAAATAAGAAATCCTTCTAGTTGAGATTTTAGTATTGTCTCTCTGTATAGCACACATAGGATAATTAGATGAAGAGTCATACTTGAAAGCACTCTTAGATGTTTAGTTACAACTTGATATAACTCAATTCCTCACTCATTAGAGTCAAGATGTGGAAAAATGCAAATAGAAGGCATGCCATAACTAACATTTAAATCAAAAATATTTACTTTGGGAATGAAAGTCCTACTATATGATTCAAAGTTTTCACACCATCTTAGAAAACTTTGGATTCACTAAGATGGTACTTTTATCATTCATAGCATTTGACCTACTAGATCATGTCAATTATAAAGGTTGGATGGCTAGTTCCTTCTTAGGAATTATAATGGAAGTCATCTCTAGCTATATTTCACTTTTGAATAGTTGAAGTATTGTAATCATTAAGGATTTTTCCATTAGTTTAGTATTTCCTATTTTTAATAAAAGCATTACCTTTATTTCATGAAAATTTTTCTTAATGTAATTATTGTTAATTTTTTGTTTTTCATCTCATGGAGGACCACAACTCATTTTAGTGTGGGGTAGAAATAAATTATAAATCTTAACTTGAATCATAGGTGCATAAATTGCATAGGCATGCAAAGTATCTAGGCATGCAAATTTATCAAGGTGAAAGGAGCCTAGAAAAATGTTAAGGGTGCATAAGTTATTTAAGGCATGAAAACTATGAATCCTAAGGATAGGGTATTCCTACCATTATTTTGAATTTTTAAATACAATTGTCTTCCACAACAAGAAAATCATGAGACACATCTATCATCCAATCCAAAGGAATGCACAAGATGGGATATGCCATTAATGTGGAAAGAATAGTTATGGTAAGAAGTGTACCAATGGCATGATGGGACAATAATATTAAAATCATTAAATGTTAAAATCAATGATCGAAGCAGGGTGGATGCTAAAGATCTGCATGAATAACTTGAAGTGATGTGTGATAAAAAAAAGTAGTAATGATGGTAAACCCCTTCATGAGCCTATAAATAGGCAAGTTAACTTCAATTAAATATTTACCTTTGCATTTAATTATAATTAACAGAGCTAAAGAGATGAGAACAAATGAATACCAGAGCTAAATAAACAAATACCAGAGTTGAATAGGTGAATACCAAAGCTATAATATGAATTCATGATTTAAATAAGTATCAAGGAAAATGTCACTTCTCACCAAGTGATATAGGGTAAATTTGAAATACGGTCATGACAGAGAGAGATTAAAGGTTACAAGTTGTATAATTCCACCATTGGAAGATACTCAAGCTCAAAAATCAAAAACCACAACCATGTATTCATTTGGGAATGTTGGATAACTACATGTCAACCTTTGGGCTCCATAGAGGGTGATGCGGCCTAAGAAAAATGCCTTGAGAAATAAACCATTACCTATGATACCATAGGGAGAAGAGGTAAGTGGGGGAGACATGGTGTTCATTAGAGAAAAAACCCCAAAACAACTTCAACATGTGGAGAGAGATAGAGAAGAAACAAGCATGACGTGCTCAACAAAGAAAAATTAATCATCCCCACCCTGCCTCTACAAATTAAGAGGAAATGTAGTATCTAAAATTAGTGTTGTATATGGATAATTAGGTCTCCAAGGTCTCCACTTGCACAATATTTGATTATAACCATCGATAACTTGGGAACAAAGTTGAACTTTAAAATGACTACCGAGTTGAGTGTCAAAACACCAAGAACTAATTGGTGTTTGATCTCAATATCTATAATGCACTGGATGTTGTAGGGTTTTTCTAGCTCTTTAATTTACCATACTTTGGAAAACCCATAGACACAATTTAGTTTTTTCTCTTGCACATATATGATTACTATATATCTACTTTATCAGATGTAGTATGAAGATCACATCTGAGAGAATTAGCAAGGTCATGGGATTGTAATGTTCATGGTTGAGTTTGGTTAATGACTTGGTAGACACTAAAGAGATCTAAAATATTGACATGGTGTTCATGTACTAGAAGCAAGGCCACACCATCCACAATAAGAATCTACCAGATCCCACCCTTCAAGTTATAGCATAAATCATTATGACCAATATCATAAGACTAATTGATGGAAAGAGGTTGACATGGCACACCTTTATATTTCCCACCAAGTCACTCAAGGATATAAATACGACTAGGCTATGTATTTCACCTATAAGATTATTGAGGATACAAAGAAGCCCCAATGGGTTCCTAAGCATAAGTTTCTATGGGGTTGCTTATTCTTTTAATGGTTTTTGATGAGATTGGTGTACAGGGCTACAGCTCAAGAGTGTTGAAGTGGATATACCCTCTTATGCACAAGTCCCCTACCAAATGATATAAAGGGTTCACATGCCTTTAACACATCACCCCCTCCTACAAAATCAAGATGAGGTATTGGTTTGATGACATGAGGGAGGCATTCAAAAACAAGTGGTGCATCCTAAAGTATTTTCCCCCTTTAGCTATTAAACAAGCCCATTTTACCATGAATTATCACTTCTCCCTTGCACACATCAGGATGAACCCTTTTAGAGAGATATCTTCATGGTTAAAGATACCATACACCTTCTCAGTATAGTACTTATTAGATTCCATTAACTATATATATGATGCATAGCCCATTTCATTGGAATCTAAGAAGATTGATATGGATATAAATACTTTTTGAAAAATGTTTATCTATATAGGCAAGAAGGCCTATCAAGAAAAGAGGGAGACATACTTAACTGACATTTAGGTCATAAAAATAATTGTGGGTGAATAAGTGCATAACCTATTCTACATATTTCACCCTCAAAAGGATCCCCAAGGTAGAGACCCTAAGGAGAAGATCTCGAGGGCACCCTCATTAAAAAAGAAGTATCCAGAGCTTAGTGTAAGCACAAGTGGACAATAGGCTCCATAAAAGTGGCAAAAGACTGCCCCAACACCTCAACCAAATCCTCCTTCACTGAACCCATCTCCACCTCACCTTTCTCCTTCTCCACCCAAATCTCCACCACCACAAGTCCCTCCACCTCCACCTTCCCCTAAAGTTACTCCATATCCATCTCCTCCAAAAGCATCTACTTCAAGATCTAAACCATAGCACACCATAGGGAAAGTACCCCAATAGGAAATTCCTAAAGTATAGGTTCATGACTCAAATTTTAACTCTGAGAAGACTCCCTCCCTAATGCAAGAGGAGGAAGTTTCCTTCAATGACTCATTGTTTGACTATGAATAACTCTATGGCAAGGAGGATGGTGAGGAAGAAATGAGTGAAAGAGCCATTGGTATCACTTTCATAGCCATTGAAGAAGAGGCCACTTTACAATGTGACCCTATTGAAGGGAGATAACCAATTGATTCCATGAAAGAGAATAGAAAAGATGTATTTTCCAATCCATGTAAGAATTATTAGTTTGGCATCACTAATAGGATGTTGTATATATGGTTATACTTTATTCCACATGATGCAACCTTGGGTACAAGGAAATAAGTTTCCTACCTATTAGACATTTATAATAGGGATTGGGAATTTGAGCTTCCTAAAGATATCAATTCCTTTCGACTGATGCTTCTGCACTGCCAAAGCCACTATGGGTGGATCCACAAAATATCCCCCACTTATAAAAAGTGTAGCATTTTTAAAGATAGCCATAGAAGTAATGTGCCAGAACATTTTGTCTGACTCTAATGCATGCACGAGAAAGAAGAAACATGCCTAAATTATGGTTATGTATAATAAATAGGTTGTATCTAAACAATTGCTCACCAAAGAAGTGGCAACTCTGAAGTAACCAGTCCAAAAGACCACAAAGGTAAAAATGAGAACATTGAACCTTTACAAAACAATTTTGGGATAGGAACTAGTGCTAGTAGATGGCATAATTATTGAAAGAGATGCCATAAGAAAGTTTAAAACCCTGGTGAAACTCTTGCTAAAGTGATGTAATTAGTAGCATGTACAAAATATAAAAGACTAAAGCTAGCATAATAATTAACTGTGCCAATAGAAGTATGAAAATTCACCCTAGAAAGGGTTAGGGAAGTTATCCCCATTTTGGATGGAATTTTTTCATGACTGGTACACCCAAATAAAATCTTGGAGACTCGAATCCAAGCTAAATAAGCTCAGAGGTAGTAGATGGCTGATGTTTCACTCTTAATAAAGGATTGTGTTAAGTGTGCTATAAAATTTAGGGATGTGGACATGATGGAGGACACAATCAATACACATCATCAATAACTGAATGCAAGTTTTATAGCCCTTCGAAAATAGGTTGATAAATATGTCTCCACACTTGAAGACATATATAAGGATGCTACCGCATCCCTAGATTAACTATTAAATAAGGCCAATGAGAACTCTATCCAACCTGAGAAGATGAAGAAATTAAAAGGGGCCATAGAAGAAATAACTGCTAAGGTACTCAAGGTATTTTCATATTGGGACAATGTTAAGAATAAAATCAAGTAGATGGGACCCAAATTTTTTATGGACACCATTAGCATGACTTAGTTTAGGATAGACTAAGAGCTTGGTGTGGGGTGATGTTAGCCTAAAATTTTGGCTAAGTATTGTCCATTTTTGGCACAAGACTATAACAACACAGAAGGACCATAACACAGAAAGACTATGGCATAGAACTTGATAGGCATAGAAGCATCATGACACAAAACCTACATGTCATAAGAGCACAAAGGCACAGAAGCCCCAACATGAGAGGACCCAGTCAAAAGAGGATGAGTCATGAGGAACCTGAGAACACAGGACTCAGAACTAAAGTAATGAGTCACAAGTAACCTAAGGACATAGGACTCAAATTTTAAGTGGAATACTTAGGGAGTGCATGAGAAGTGGGGTAAGTTAAATAATTGTTCATATTAGATACCTAGCCCTTTTTTAGAAGTTTTACACAAGTCATGAGAAGATGAACACATGAAAACAAGAACCTAGCATAGTGTGGGTATATATGGGGCATGAAGGCCCAGATCCTTAGGCAAAATTAGTGATTGTGAGCCATGAATCTCAGTCTGTTGAGAGTCCATTGGTTACTTATTTTTGCCATTAATGATGTAAACACTTGGTCAGGGATAAAAAAAGTATAAATACCCCTATTGTAATTGATGGATAGTTGGTTAGTGGGTTTTTTTGGATGCTCTCACTTAATATATGAGTTTTAGATGTTACACAATTTTTATTGTGTTCATGATAGTTGAATGTGAAGTGTTAAGTGGAGAGATAACTAGAAATTAGTATGGAATATAATTTTCCTTTCCTTTTTCTAAAGTAAAAAACATTAAATAATGATAATAGTAGTCTATAATATGGTGACTATGCTTAGAAACATAAAAATAAAAGTAGTTTATTTATGATTTTACGTAGTGTTTGACTAAATACATAAAGGGAAGAATATGACTAAGGCAATAACATCGAGCAATAAAACCTGTTGGAACCAGTCTTTAATTACACACTTTGGGTGAGCGTGCAAGACCATGGTCTTTCATGAAAGGGCTAGCGTATTAGCTCGTTGGGCTAGACTCTAGCGCCAAAATTATAATAATTATAAAAACCCCAACACTTGAATATCAATTACCATTCCTAGCTAAGAATGAATAATGGAATGGGGGGAAGATGCATATATTATATTATAAATAGGTTTTGTTCATTTATATTTATGTAATATATACTACATTTATGTAATACATGTTATGTTTAGTCTTTTAATTTTAATCTATGTTTTATTAATTGTTTTGTTCACAACCAACTATGGATGCAATGATCTTTCTTACCTTTCAATTTTATATGCTTGGATTATTCTTAACTCTAACATGTTTATGCTAATTATGATGAAAATAAATAAAAATCCATGTATTAATTTTGAAATGTCTTCAAATTTATAATGGGTATTGTATTATATATGTAATTATAAATATTTGTATATTTATATGTCAAAAAAAATTGTGCATACATGCAATGCTAATTATACTCAATATTTAGCTTTTACTGAAATTATTTTATTTTAAAGCTTGTGTAATTATGAAAGCAATATCTATTATGAACTCTAGTTAAATGCATTGATAAATACAAACTTGGATTTAATGGTTAGAGCTTAATCACACCATTTCATTGATCAAAATTTCCCATATGAATTTTTTATCAAGTATCCTCACTTATCTCCTTAATTATCCAAAATATTTTGACATAAAAAAATTTTAAAAAAAAACATGTATTAATAGGAAAGTTTCTTCATATTGATAATGTGTATAGTATTATTTGTGTAATTATAAATTCTTTATATTTATATGTCATTTTTTTTGTGAATGCATGTAGTGGTTTTATTTAATATTAAAAATCTATAAAAATATTGTTATATCTAAAATTATGTTTATGAGCCACCAATACCTATTAGAAAATCTAATTGAAATTATTCATCAATGTTAATTTAGGTGTAATGGTTAAAGCTTAATCACACCATTTCATCCATCAAAATTTTGTACAGGAATTTTTTATCAAGCATCCTTACTTAGCTTATTATAATTATTGCACTTTTTTCATTCATAATATTGATTCTCTGTCTATGTTTGTACAAATAATGAATGAAATAAATTAATGAGAAAAATTTGTTATGAGTATTATGTTAATCAAAATATCATATATCAAAGTAGTAAATTGTACATCAAAAGAGTCCGTTGTAGACTTGAACTCATTATGTATGTGTGTATGTGTGTAATTTTTTATTTGATGTTTTTGAAAAAAAAAGATTATATTTCAGGGAAAGAAAATGCACATCAAAATAATCTATTTTTATATACCAAAATATGGTATTAGACATTTGATAATGTCATTTTTTATCTACCTTCACCCTACATGACTTGTGCATGCATATATACCTCTAACTCTTCATCATCTGACATCCACATGCTAGTTATGGGTTTAATGATTCTAAGTTGTTATCAATAACATACATGAACTCCCTTGGTATGTGCCAAACCAAAACACTATCATACTCAAACATATCCAAATCATAAAATTAGTGTTCTTATCTCCCAAATAGAACCATCAAATTCAAATAGTATCATTCAAATCGTACCATCAAAATTTGATGGATTCATCCTTCACTCAATAATTTTCATATTTCAAAATCAAATCATTCATATGGGTTATCCAACTTACCTATCATTTCAGTGGGTGAGAAATCACTAAAAGAGAAACATAAAATACAAATAATTCTAGACTTATTGACTCATATAACACTTATCAAGGACATCTCAAGAGTATTACTGCACATTGAGAAAAACTACCCTATTCCTCCCAAATTATAAATCAATCTCTATAAGTAGTCATAATCTATATTTTAAGCACACCAATATAAGTCTAAATTAAACATTATCAAGTATTGAAATTTATATCACTAGGTGCATTCATATATTAAAAGAGCCTAATTTTATACTCACATAAATGGGAAGAACAATTTATGGATTAATTCCCTCTTTATAATATTAGATAGGTATGAAGCAATAAGTCATCAAAGGGGGTGAGTGGGGTCAACTTAGACCATTACAAGTGGAATTAGGTTATTGATGAGGGATATGGGTTTCTAGATGTCATGAACATAATCATACCTTAGGATCATACACAAATTTAAAATATAAATAGGAACACATACTTATACTAGAATAAAGAAGTAGAATGTCTAGGGATGTTTCCATTTAGCTTGGAACAAGTTATTAGGTGATATTGATCTGAGGTTTATATTATTAACTAGGCATAAATAGAGATCCAAAACCTACAACAACTGACTTTTAGTCCTTTTTTGTGTGTCTTGATCCCTACCACCAATTTTAGTCTTAAAAATTATAGGGAACCACTAAGTATCTTATCCTTTTTTTTACTTTTCCATATTTAGTAATTTACATTATTAAATCTATTTTTAGCCTTTACATTTAGATTTATGTTTAATTTTCATACTTTAAAATATGAATTATATTTTATTTTCTATCTTAATTAGGTTTAACAATTAATCCAAATTATATATTGGTGAACCTAGATACTTTATAAAATGTTGTAAAACCTTAGGTCCCCTTAGGGTTTCCTCTTACCACTAGGGAAAAATTATATATCTAAATTTTCATTACAAATCTGATTTTTAATTTCCCCATCATATGTGGCCTCAACCATAACATTTTCCATATTTAAATCCCTAACATCTCTATACTTGTTTTCCTACTAGGATTAAATGTTTCGCTTTTCATGCTTATTCATTTATGGTTTGGTAAATTCAAAATGAGTGACCAATTTAAAACCTCTAGTAGCCATGATCTCATGGTTTTCTTATTATCTAGAAATAATGTGCCTTATGCTTATGATAGTGAATGGATAAAGAGTCAAGCTTGTGATATGAATGTTTTAATTAAGATAAACCCACCTTTAAATTGGTGTGGAATCCATCTTGTACACATCAGGAGGTCCAAGTATCCCCCTAGATTTCAACACATAAATGAAGTACAACTTACTAGAAAAAAAAATGGACCCAACCAATATATAAAAAAGAGTAACAACTACTTTTGACTTGTGTAGTAACTAGCTAGTTTTAGCTAGACTAAAAACCAACCTATACTAATGGAGAGGGAGGCTCAAGTCTTGAATAGAACAATCAAGGTCCCCAATGGAACCAAACCCAATAAGGAAACAACCTAGCATAACCCAAGCATCAAACAAGGCAAAAGTAAGGAAATAGAGACCCATTGAAGTTATGAGAGGAGCCTAAAACTAGAAAAGTAGTATAAAAAAAACAAGTTCCAAATATAGACCCAAACCCTATAAAATTTATTAAAAATAAAGGCATTATAATCATTCTTAAAGCTAAGGATTTTGGTTGAACCCCAAAACTAGAACAAACTAATATTTGACTAGAACCAGAACTAGCCTAAACACAAAAAGAATCCCAAGTATTCAAAAATCCTTCTAGATCCCTAAAGGATCCAAACCCTAAAAAACCATTCAAATAATTAATTCTATTAAATATTCTATGAGGGTCCCCAGTGGACCCTAGTTTGATAGACCAAATAAGGGCAAGGAAGTTTTCATGAATCAACCTAGTGACCATTCCTAGGCATAAGGGGTCTAGGTCCCTGAAAGATTTTTTTTTCAAGTATCCACAAGGAATTTATAAACAACCAAGGACCAAAAAACCTAAGTTCAATAAGGGATCTAGGTCTCCCAAAATAACTAACAAGAGTGAACAAGTGATAATAGTTAAAAACTTTGAAAAGGGCCTCACACTATATTTTTTTACCTGAATTTATGGATGTAGATAGAAGTCATAGTAGAAGAAGAGCATGCATAAAATCCCTCCTTTCTATCTTCACTAATAACTTCTTGCATAAAATTTCCTTGAGTGGGTAAATAAACCCAAAGGACTCCCTGATCTTTGGCATCCATCCTATCCTAGCCCAAAAATATAAAAAATAACTACACGTCAAGTAAGCTTAAAGAAGAGGAAATCATAAATAGAAAAACCTATCACCATTCTCCAAACCCCATAAAAACACTCCCTAGAGACTGGATCAAGGTTACCAAACATTGATGAAGCCTTGAAGCCATGTTTTAATAAAGACATAGGATATCCTATGTGGTACTTCTGCCTACCAAAATTTAGAATTTTAAGTATCCTCATAATGGTGTGTTCTCTCATTCTAAATAATAAGACCCCTTTTAAATTTTCCTTGAGAATAGGACTAGTGCGAAGACCATCCCCCCATCTATACTTGAGTCAAAACACATCTTCCCTTAGATAAATGTCATCAAGGGTTGTACCATCTTCTTTGTCACATAGATCAAAAGAAGAGGACTTAAATAGGGACCATAGCCTAAATGATATCATGGAAAAGAAGAACCAAATGCCCAAACTATCATTTACTTTAAACTCTTTTGATCAAGATCCAATAGAGCCATAAGCATCAAGACCTCTAAAAAAAATTGAGAATTTTTTTATAGTTCTATGACCATCCACCCTACCATAGCTAAAAACAATGATTTTTAATGCCCAAAAACACTCAAAATTTCCTTCCTTTCCATAGAAAGATAAGACCCTTGATTATCTCAAGGGGGGGTCACTCTATTCAATGGCAAAAAATTATAACAGTGTTTCCTTAACAAACAAATTGAATATTTATCCAAATAATCATAGATAGCCACCAACCAAAATATCCCAGACCTTAAACCAAGCCACTAAAAGCTTTAGTAGGGATAACACCATCCCCAAGCTAGTTTGGATGAAAATTTTTGTATATTCTAAGATAGAATAGAATACATCTTGCCAATTTTCTTGGTAGTAGGTAATAAAAAACCAACTTACTCCTCATCATCCCCATCTTTGTTTCCCTAGCCCTGCTCCCTTTCCCACCCAACATAATGGGTTAACTATTGTGAGATTAATGTTGATCATTATATATATGAATAATGTTATTGTAAATTAAATTATTTTAACTTTGATTATGAATATAATTGGTACAATAGTGATGCATATGATGAATAAGGAAATGAATAAACTAATTATGAAATTAAAAAAACCTAGTTCCCCTAATTATTATTTATATTATTCTATTCTTACATTATAATAAGAGAAATAATTATGAATTACCCCATGCACTCTTTGATGTTTCTAACATTGCACTTCAAGAAGAAAATACACTAGCACCATGCATAGATTTTCTACACTTAAATTATCATGATGTTTTTCTCTGCAATAGTATTTATCCATACGTTGGTATGTCTAATAACATGTAAATTGTGGACATGCCACTTATTCAAGTAAAATTTAATGCTAAGTTTTTTTTGAAAACCAATAATGATACAAAAAATGTGATATTTCTTCTCCTTTTGTAGAAATGAAAACTGACAAAAAATAATGTGATATTTATTCTTCTTCTATAAAAATGATAATGATATAAAATAAATAGATATTTCTTCTTATCCTTTTATATAAATGGCAAATGATACAAATGGGTGAGATGTGTCTATCTCCTCTTTTGAAATGAAATGGGGAAATTTTCTTACTTCTCCTAGCAAACAATGTGAAAATGTTTCTTTACATGAGCCTTATAGTGAAAAAAATGTGATCTAATTAATTTAGAGTCGACATGTAATGATGATTCCATGTTATACAATGATTCTGAATTATGTAATGATATGTTTTTAGAATGTGAGTCTATGGAAGACAAGGATAGCACTATTTGTGACAATTCTCTTCCACCATGTCTAGTGTAGAAAAACATATGCCTAAACCATATTTCCCCATTCAAAATAGGGTGCCCATGGTAAAAATTAATAATAAAATTCAGCCATTGAACAAACCCATTAAGAACCTTAACATGCATTCACATTTAATCCTAAATTGAGATGGGCCAATATATTATAAGGTTATGAATATAGAAATGAATGAACATAAGGGTAATAAATATAAATATAGTAGGCCAATTAATTTACAAACTTAGATAAATAATGTTCTAAATTTATAATACTGATATATGCTAAAAATGGAAAGTATGATTATTGATATATATTGCAATAAATTAGAAACAATAATACTTAGTTTATTTTGCACATGTAGATTAGGTTGAAATAGTTGGAAGTAAACTGGATGTAAATTATGGATCAAACATCATATTTTATAAATTTGAAATATGTGGCCTCAAATGATTACATTAGATCTATATGGTTGCATTAACACTACTAACTGACTTGGACATAGGTGTCTAATACATAATATTGATTATATATAAGTGTAACACCTAGAGCATTCTAGGTTTTTTGTCAACTTTCTTCTAATATGTTTTAATCATGTGCACATGTTGTCAATATTTATCAAATGATAAAACCCTAGTTTTTCACCCTTGGGGTGACTATGGGAAGAATGGGTTAGTGGGCACATGGTATTGAGCTACCCCAAGGACCCCTCTATCAATGGGAACTGTCTACATATCCAATACTCTAAAGAGGGCTTTAGACTTATGTATTTCTCCCCTACATGTTGACATGTGTGTGTGTTGAGATGAAACATACGATAAGAAAGTATATATAAATCAAAAACCTAAAGTTAAGCACTTTAGAGTATTTGGATCTCCAATTATGGCCCACATTCCTAAGAAGAAATGTAAGGCCATGGAACGTCAGAGTAGGACTTGCATATTTTTTGGGTATACAAAAGATGTTAAGGGATATAGGCTTATTCATCCTACCACACATGAGTTGACCATTTATAGGAGTGTACACTTTCAAGAGTGTCTATTAGAATCTACACATGACACTTATCCCTCCTCTTTGAACTCTCTAGGATATGATGATAGTTTAGATGATTTAGATCATCTAGTTGTCATTTATGGTTTAAATCACTTTGGTTTCTTTTCAATTCTAACTTTGGGAAAGTTTGCTAATAGGTGTTCTACCATGGGGGTAAATTTGAATAGAGTAGAACCCATGAAGTTTAGAAAATATTTAAATCTATCACCACACTATGTTGGTTGTTTTGACATAGTGGAAAAGATTAATCTGTTGGCTTACCACATAGCTATTATTCTTTCTCTGTCAAAACAACCAACATAGTGTGGTGATAGATTTAAATATTTTCTAAACTTAATGGACCTATGATAAAGTTGGTTTAAATATGTAAAGCATCTTGGCTGACCATAATGGGTTAAAGGAAGAGAGTGGTATAAATACAAGGCAAATTTGGATTGATTATGCTAATTGTATGAGCGTGAATTAAAGAAAAATAGAGAACATTTAAAAGAGAAGTTAAAAGTCAGTTGGGACCATCAGAGAGTAAGGAAAATTAGACTAGATTCACAGAAGACAATTTGAAAGTCTCAAAATGAAGGAAGAAGATTCTTTGTCATCCTTTTCGTACAGAGTTGATGAGACTATGAACACCATCAGAGGGCTTGGAGAGAACCTTGAAGAGGCTACTGTAGTCCCAAAGGTTCAATTGAGAAGGAATGACCTCAAAATTGATTTATCTTTGCTCTCATACTAGATAGGGTTTCTGAGTAAAACCCTAAGGGTTTAAATCATGACATCAATAAGAATTTTATATTTTGATGGTGAATAGCTATATCCTAGACCCGATAGCTTAAGTTATAACTTAAGCCTTTGTCATCATTGTAAAGCTAGCCCCTTGACCTAGCAGTTACTGGCTCCAAGTAACAATCAAAGGACTTTATATATTCTTAAGTCTATGACTTAATAATAGAGTGTTCTTTCAATACTTCAAACCTGTAGATGGGTTATCCCTATGACTGATATTGAAATAAGAGAGAATAGGGAATATTTGCTCACTTGAATGCTTGATTGGGTGCCTTTTCTAATTTTCCTTATATTTTTTTTAGGTATGTATTAGGTGAGGAATAAATGAGGGTTTTGATCTTGTATACACACGCGCGTGCGCGCATGCACACACACACACACACACACACACACACACACACACACACACACACACACACACACACACACACACACACACACACACACACACACACACACACACACACACATGTATATATGTATGTGTGTGTGTGTATGTATACACATATACATACATGTATGTATGTATGTATATGTGTGTGTATCCTTTTTGTAAATTTCTTACATAAAATCACTTAGATTGACCATAAGGATACACTTCATTTAAAATTTTGATGACTTTAGGGTACTAGACACTTAGTTTGGCATAATACACTAGAGTCAATGTAAATCTCTGGTTGGGATGTAAGTGTCCAAGAAGCTAAAAAATAGTTACAAGTCCAAAACTTGCATAGGGTGATAAAAAACATGTTAATATCATTTTGAGCATTACATGAGGCCTAGTCATCAAAATAACATATGGTTAGACTAAAAGATAATTAATAGGAATAAAATATATTGAATGTGAGCCTTTAAAAAATAAGGTCTTATAAATAAGGGGTAAAACAATGAGAATTATTTTCCAAGTATACAATACTGAGGTGCTATATAATTTAGATTTAGTGTCTACATTCCCTTGTTTTAATTTAGTAATGAAATTATTAGTTTAAAGGAAAAATAATGTGTACCTTGGTGTGTATAACACACCTTGTCTTTTCATGAGTCCCACTTTAGTGATTTAATGGTGATTGCTCTGCAATTAAAAGCATGTGATTTAATGGTGATAGATTTTTTGTCAACTTTCTTCTAGTATGTTTGAATCATGTGCACATGTTTTCAATCTTTATCAAATGATCAAACCCTAGTTTTTCACCCCTAGGGTGACTATGGGAAGAATGGGTTAGTGGGCACATGGTATTGAGCCACCCCAAGGACCCCTCTATCAATGGGTACTATCTACATATCCAATACTCTAAAGAGGGATTTAGACTTATGTATTTCTCCCCTACATGTTGACTTGTGTGTGTGTTGAGATGCAATCTAGGATAAGAAAGTATATAGAGTGACCTAGAGTTTAAGTTAGCAAGTATGGCTCATAGAGTGTTCTTTCAATACTTCAAACCTTTATATGGGTTATCCCTATGAATAATATTGAAATAAGAGAGAATAGGGAATCTTTGCTCACTTGAATGCTTGATTGGGTGCCTTTTCTAATTTTCCTTATATTTTTTAGGTATGTATTAGGTGAGGAATGAATGAGGCTTGTGATCTTGTACACACACACACACACACACACACATGTATATATGTATGTGTGTGTATGTATGTATGTATGTATGTATACACATATACATACATGTATGTATGTATATGTGTGTGTATCCCTTTTGTAAATTTCTTAAATAAAATCACTTAGATTGACCATAAGGATACACTTCATTTAAAATTTTGATAACTTTAGGGTACTAGACACTTAGTTTGGCATAATACACTAGAGTCAATGTAAATGTCTGGTTGGGATGTAAGTGTCCAAGAAGCTAAAAAATAGGTACAAGTCTAAATCTTACAGAGGGTGATAACAAACATGTTAATATCATTTTGAGCATTACATGAGGCCTAGTCATCAGAATAACATATGGTCAGACTAAAAGATAATTAATAGGAATAAAAGATATTGAATGTGAGCCTTTAAAAATAAGGTCTTATAAATAATATATAATCTGGATTTAGTGTCTACATTCCCTCATTTTAAGTTAGTAATGAAATTATTAGTTTAAAGGAAAAATAATGTGTACTTTGGTGTTTATAACACACCTTGTCTTTTCATGAGTCCCACTTTAGTGATTTAATGGTGATTTGTCTGCAATCAAGAGCATGTTATAGTATATAAATAGTGCATATAATCTAAAATTAAAAGAATTTGAAATGCTTGAAAGTAAAGAGAATAATTTTAGGGGTACACCTACGTATCAATGTAACCATCTTACCTTTTTATAATTTGATTTGAACATATTATTTATTATGATTATTTAGAGTTGAGATTAAGACAATAATAAAACCTACAAGTGCAAATATATATAAATATTTGAGGGAAACTTACCCTCAACCTTAGAGAAAAGGTGATTTACCACCTGGTAGTTGAAATTAGCTCAATTGTATAACCTAATCATACTCATAACTTAGTGAGTGTGAGTGATCCAAGATAACTCACACTTAAATCTAGTGCAGGTGGATGATTTGATCAATATATCCTATAAACTTGGTAATATTTAGTGATGTAATCACCTCGACCTTGCCAAGAAGTTAACTAATTACCATAGTAGATTAGCTCAATAACAATCCTAAAAGTCCATCTTAGCATAGGCTGAAATCTATATAAGTATTTGAAATCTAAATTTTTATTTGATTTTGCAATTTTAGGTGTTATTTTTCATGACATATACACTCATTTATGTCTCAAGATGAAATCTAGGTATAAAAATGGTACCAATGTATACAATGTTGACACAAGTGTGTATTTGAATCATATAACTTTGTAATTTGGCTAATTTTTAAATTTTACAAGTGTGGAAGACATATTCTCATGACATTCCCACACTAAAATATAAAATTGACAACTGGTAGAGGTTTGGATAAAAAATTTACATAACATGCCCCCATTGTAATTTGAAAATACTGAGTATTAAATAAGTGTGTAAACCTTGAATTTTTGGCATGCCCCCACTAAAATCTAAACCTATGAAGGAGTGAAATCCATGACTCTATGACATTCCCCCACTAATATGACCCCCCCTTTTAAGGTGAGGGTAAGTAGAAACTGGTAGTTACCTTACCTCGAAAGGATAACATAATTTTATAATCTATGAATATATAATGTAACATATATGGGTAGAATTTCTAGGTAGATATAGAAATGAGTTACATAGTATGTGATTACATCAAATCCTAATATGCATGATGTGAATCATGACAACATCTAGATATTAATAGTACAAACTTAATAATCAACCAAGCACACACATAAGAACACTCAAAATAAAATCAAAATACAGAGACATCAAATAAGGGGCATGTTCAAATGCCACATAATCAAATGGACATGAATTAGTCAAATATCTATAAGGTAAGAAATGACATATTCAAATGTCAACATACAACAAACTATGACATATATCAATGTCAAAATATGAAAACATATGCATAGGTACCACAATCAATGGAGTATACTCAAATGCTTAAACAAGAAATATAATACAAGACACTCAAAGAAGTGTAAAAAGGAAAGCATGGAACATAAGAATATCATACTAATCCCTAGATATATGTGTTAGCAAAAAATGTTAAGTACATAGTGTGATCATAGGAATCCAAGAAGGGAGGTTAGATCAAGTGTTAGTCCAAGTAAGAAAACTTAAATAAAAACACACTAACACTAACAATTACAAGCCTAGATCTTAGGGGTGAGATTATTTAACAAAAAAAAATGAAAATCACAATTAAAATGCAAAATACACAATCATTTACCTTCTTTGGGAGCTCCAAATGCATTTTTGAGATGGCTTTCTTAGTTTTTTCTCAAAGAATCTTTGGTAATGGAGTTTGTGTAGTTCCCTCTCTCCTTGGCACCATTTTGGCTTATGTTGGATTGATGTGGCTTGGCTCAATATTTTGACATAATAACACTATTGACATGAATCTCATGTAATAAAACATGCATTATAACTCTATAATATCTAAGGTTCTAAATTCAATAGGCAATGGATTGTATTTATATCAAATAGATCTAACCCCAACCCAAGGTGAGTCAAGATAGAATTAAGGCTTGGAATGGGTTCAAACCTAGCCTAAGTGAGTCAAATATAACCCCAGTAGAGTTAATAATTTTCAATTAATCATGATTTTTAATGAATAGGCATGGGTCTCCAAAATGAGATATTTTGAGATATTTTTCAAAGGCTTGAAAACTTGCAAAGGTAATCATGAAAAGCTAGGATATTTCATATTTTTTAATTTCCTTTTTTATTTATTCATTAATTGCATATGGATAATTTAACTATGCATTTAATTTGGTTTAACTTATTAATTAATTTTGATTAGCCATTTATCATTTCCAAGATTTTCCAATATTTGATTTAAGTGTACAAGTGCCCCACTTAATAGGTCCATAGGCCAAATTGACTGTTGTGATGCCACAAAGTGCTTAAGGATGAATCTATGAGAGGTTATTATTGCATACAATTAAATATTCTATTTAATTATGTCTTAACATGATTCTAAGCTTTGATGAATGATGCACAAGAAAATTTGGGATATTCAGTGATTCCTAGGCTTAACTTACAATGGTTGGTAAGAATCAGTTTAAAGTCTAGTCAAAAGATAGTTGTGACCAATTTTAGGTGTCTAAAATTTTCCCCAATTTGGAAAGATGTTTTAAGATATATGCATAGTAATGTCTTCTCAAATAATTAAATAGGTTGAAAAGAAGAAATTATTGAAGACAAAGCTCTAAACAATGTTTGGGGAGTCTATAATAATTCCCCCTTGAGGGAGTGGCCAGCACATATGATTGATGGATGTTACCTTGAAAAAAATCAAGAAGAAGAATGAAATTAACCCATGGGTGAGATTAATCCAATCAATAAAATGCTTGCATGCATTTATTAAAAAAGTATTGATTTTCCCAAAGGTGGTTATAATCAGTGTCAATGGCATATGCCTTAGTTAGGGATAATGAGTCAAAATAATGATTTGCTCATATGTGGTTATAATCATTAAGATGACCTGGATTGGAAAAATGATATTTTATTATGCCCCATTAGGGAAAATTGGCAAGCATAACTTAAGGATATAAATTTTTGTACAAATTAAATATGAGTGGGTACAAATATAGATGTGATGGTCTAATGACTAAAGAAGCCACAAACAACTAGGCACACAAGGATGCACAAAGTGATGAAAGAGATGAATAGAAGAATAAGATTGATCAATTTGAATGATTCAATTGTACCTACCAATGTGGAGATGTTTATCCTTATTAGCATTGATACAACCAGAATGGTCAATGTGTTAATTTGATCAAGGAGGGTGGGAGAATTTACCAAGGTTACTAAGGAGAAACTTATGTGACTCCATTGCTTGTAAGACTTCTCAAGCTGATTTTTGTTATATCATGTGATAGTATGCCTCATGATAGAACACCATGAGAATTTTTTTGAAATATTCATAAGGATTAATTCTCGGTCTAATAATAATTGAAAATAATGTACCAATAATAAAAACTGTGATGACAATGTTGAAGTATGAATATGGATAGACTTAAGAATAATGCACAAGGAATCACCTAATGAACACATATAGATTGATTCAAAGAAAAATACTAAAAGAAAACAAATAGGAAAGCAATAAAATAAAGAACTAAGAAAATAAACACATAAAAATCATGAAAGTAAATCAAAATAAAGCATCTTAACAATGGATTTTCCCCAGTAGGGTGGATCGAGGATGATTGACTAGGCTTAAATAAGATAAATGTTTTTGGATTTTGAAATTTTTAAATTTTTTTGGAATTTTTAGGTACCTTAACTCATGATATTGACAAGATACCACTCATAAAATGGTGAGAGCATTGGCTTAGGTTTCCTACAAAATGTTAAAATCATATGGCAAAGGGGGCTACCTCAATGTGAATTAAGTGTAGCTTACATAGTCCCATTAGGATCTCAAGTCATAGTAGTTTTATAAATAAAAGGTGATGAGATCCAACTTTGTAATAACAAGTTCTCAAATTGAGGAAAATACACAATAAAATGAAAATAATAATGACAAGGTGATGTGGTAATGCATGGTAAATGTGTTGTTCCTAATTTACCCATAGACAGTTATAATTAGGAAACAACATCATAGGTATGTGGTATTAATTTTCCCATAGGTGGTTATAATTAGTAACACAAGGTGGACTACTAATTTTCTCATAGGCATTTATAATCAATATCACCAGTCAAACGTGAATGAAAGATAACTTACTAGATCTACTGTCACGCTACTTACATAAACTTTCATTTAAACATGGAATTCTAAAACTATTGATACTAGATCAAAATCCCCTATCAAAAGGTGCAAGAAGAACCAAAGGAAACAAGATCAAAAAGGGTTGGGTAGGATGGATAAAAATAGGTTTTGGTCTAATAGAGATGGCATGATAAGATGACATAGGGTATTTTTTAGGATGATGATGGTATGAAGATTGGGTAAAATGGTAATAGGGTTTACCCTAAGTGATAAGGTAAGGTAAATGGTAGGGTATGAAATAATGGAAAGAGGAATGGAAAATGATATAGGTAAGGTAAATGGTAAATGGAAATGGAAAGGTAAATGTTTTTGTCTAAGGTGTGGTTTTGTTTTTCTTGTTGATGTGGATATGCATGTCTTGATCAACATATGATATAACTAGAAGAATCAATCATGGAAATTGTTAGCCCACACCTCTTCTAAATATATGTTATATCAAGAACTATTTATAGATTTGGATTCCAAGAATGTTATTGTAATCTTCATTGGTCTTTGATTGTGTTTCCTTCAAATGATGAGACAAGGTATCTATTTAGCCTCTTCAAAGGAAAGTAAAACTAGGGAGGGTAAATTAAAATAAATATTGGTTGATAGGTTTAATTTATCCATGTAAAGGTGGATAATAATGTAATGTATAATGGTTGGACAACAAATCAAGATCAGGTTTTTCAAGCACACATAATGTTGTTGATTCTAGATTCGACATAACTTTGGATGTGTCAAGGCTGAAGACTTTTAAATATTCTCTCGATAGAACCATCAAATTTTTCTATTGTTTGGGCCATAAATTAGCTACCATATTATTATGTTATATATTGGAATCTATATGATTTTTATCTTTGATAATGTCTTCATCAAGTAGTGAATAATTGTTGTGCTCAGTTATTGGCACCTCAAGGAGGTTTTAACCAATGAAGTTATCTTTACTATCCCATAAAACCTCCAAAAAGGTTTCACTGAGGATTTTTAAATTTTGAATTTGATTGTCGCCTAGCACCTCTAAAAAAGTTTCACTAGAATATGTTGATTTTGAACTTGATTGTCCCTTAGTGCCTCCAGAAAGGTTTCACTAGGAGATTGTTCTTCTTCTGCATGAATGTGATCTTGGTTCCCCTTATATGTTTCAATTGATATGTCACCATGGATTAATTTCAATAAGGTGTGATTATTTCAGTCCTAATACACACTTGTGGGAGGTGGAATTCCAATATAATGTCTATATTGGTTGGTGGTAATGGTATGTGGAACAGTAATGGAATGGGGAGAGGATGCATAATCTTTGTAGAAGATACTAAAATAACATATGTCTAATCTAAATTAATCATCCTAAAAAAACATATAAAGATCACAAATTTATTCAAATTGATTTATGAGGCATGTGTAACCAACATTATAACAACCACATATATATTCTAATTCTGAAGCTGATTTTGACTTAAGGGACTCTAAATCTATTGTTAAGATTGATTTTGATTCTAATTTTGATGTTAAATATGATGTCAATTCACTAATAAAACCTAAATTCAATGTTGATTCTTCATTTGGTGTGTATATTTCTATAATTATGTCTTGTTGAATGTTTGGTATTGGACAAATAATGGCCTGTGATAGCATAATGAGCTTCACAGACACTAGTTTATCAATGTGAGACCCATCCATGATGGGAAAATTTTCAAGAGATAACTCCTTAGAGATTGGATTTTCAAAGGGAGGCTCTTTGAAAATATACATATGGTCAAGGTAATGATTTGCCAAAAGGTGGTTATAATCATTAAAAAGTGACTCAACAAAGACTAGCTCATTAGGGTGAGATTCCTCAACAACTAGAATAGGATGAAGAGGAGATTCATCATAGGTTGACTCATAATAAATAGGTGTTTCAACAAAAACATTATGGATTATTTGGATATATTGGCTTTGGTTTATAATTAGTTGTAAAATACCAGTTTTGAACATATCTTGGTCTTTAAATGATTGGCTCAGTTGAAGAGGTTTTGATTGGCTCATTTGGGGATAAATGATTGATAAGGTTTTTTTAAAGTGGGAAATGGATGGAATGAGTTAATAATGGATATTTATTGGATAATTTTAGGCTTAAAAAAGGTTTATTCCTAGCCTAGGATAGTAACTATGACCCATCAATTTGTGATTGGACAACTTGGTTAGGATAATGATTTACTATATGTGGAATGGCCTGGAATGGTAATGGTAGGGTGTTGTGAATCTTGGTTGATATCATAAGCCAAAGTACAAGGTCATAGAATAGAAATAGTAGGTAATTAAAAATCTTTGTTGATTACACAAGCTAAAGAATGAGGGACTGGTATAAAATCGGTAGGGTGTTATGAAGCTTGGTTACTCACACAAGCCAAAGAATGAGGTCCTAGTATATAAATGGTAGTACATTATATAATTTGGTTGCTCACACAAGCCAAAGGATGAGGGACTTGAATAGAAATCCTTGGATGTTGTGGAGATTAGTGGTTCATGCAGTCCAAATGAGGATAAATGATATTGGTGGGGGATTGGATGTCATGATCAGTGAGATGGAAAATAGCGTGCAATAACCATCCCAAATAATGTAACACCAAACATGGTGCTTAGCTTTGTTCCCTAGATTTAGGATTGTAGGGAAGATATGGATCCATCTCATAAACCACTTCTTCACCATAGGGGTCTCTAATAAAGTCAACCATTCTATCATAACTTGGAGTGTACATGAATCTATCATAAGTGTAGTGAGACATATCCACATTAATGATAAATGTTCTAAAAAAATTATTAGAGTTATAAAAACTCTAAAAAATAATTTCCAAAGTAAAAATGGTTTAAATTTGGTCTACTTTGGTCTAGGGGAGTCGTATCTCCAAAATGGTTTGTGCTAAAACTTGGTATAAAACTACCTGACATCAAATGTCCAATGTTTAGATATCTCACATAAAAGGTCAAGTAGATGAAATAAAATTGGAATGCTAGACTCTAGGTTAAAAGTGTTCTAAACAAGTCTAATATAAGAAAATAAAAGTTTCTAGGTCTTTTGGCCAAATGTAGCATCAAAATTTATGCTCAAAAGAAGCATGTGATAGGACTTTTAGCAAAACAAGTACAAAATCTAGACTTTGGCATAAACTAGGCATTCAGAATAAAACATGAACTTAGTCAATTAGTATAAGGAATGAAATAAAAGGCATAAATAAGATAGGCTATTTATCCCAAATTTAGGCACAAACAATAGTTTTCAAACTGGGTAAAGAATTAACCTAAGTTACACAACCCGAAAGAGAAAGATTGATGTCTAGGCCCAAATTACACAAGGCATAAATATAAATCAATCAATTTTTGAATTTGAAATTTTCAAGGTTAATTAAAGACTAAAGTTAGGAAAACTAAGCATCTTTGAATAAATAACAATCTAGACAAAATTGAATGACATAATAGTACTAGACAAAGACCCAAAAGGCACATGTGGATTGGTTCAAAACTTGGAATCTAGGAAAAATAATTTTATGAAATGATTTGACTAGCATAATGGAATTATCATGATCTAAAGGTATGATCAATGGTTTTTTTTTAAGACTTTAAGGCACAAAACTTGAAATGGATTGGGCAGCATAATGATACCCTTTCCAATCAAGTAACACACACAACGTTTTTGACAAAAGATTCAAGGCAAAGGTATGGTGTCAAACAAATGGCATAAAACCTCTTCAAATAATGGATTGATTTGGACACAAAACTCATTTTGAAATGTCATAAACAAACAAATGGTTTTTAGACTCAAATACCAATCAAGTAAAAGAATAAAACCAAATACAACTAATTATAATATCTAAAGCCCTAAAACTGACAAGGTTACATCATATCATTTAATTTCATCTATATACATTATCTTGGAAGGTTTTAAAGTGTTAATATAAAAATGAAATTTCATGAAGTATTAGGTATTTTACACCCCCCTTATCTCAAGAGATTTTATGACAACATGGAACTTTAGGATACTCACCCTACATCAATAATATGTCTGCAACAAGTGGGGTTATTCTAACACTTAAATTTTTGACCATATAAATGGTCTCAAGTATGATTAACACTATAGATGCCTTACATAAATTTATTTTGTACTAGTTAACATACTATGTAAGGGTTTATTCCATTTCATATAGATTCCATCTATGTATTGCTTAGTGGAATCCCTTGGTTAACCAAACCTGACTCAAGTTTTTGTTACAATTGGATAGGTTAGCCACTCAACCCCCTAGTAATTATAGTAAACAAGCCCTGATTTATATATCCCATCATAGAGTGGGGTTGAAATAATGTTAGGAGATGAAACCTTGGGTTAAATCTTCCCTAAAGAACTCATGAGGAGGCTATGAACTCCTGCTCACAATCCAAGTTGCATAAAATAAATGACTAGGTGAAAAGACTTTAGAGGTTATGTTTATATCACCCAAACCATATGAATTTTTGAAAGAGACTAGACAAAATTCTTTTCATGCCTTGGAAAATTCACAAATTTCAATTAAAAAGTTCTTTTGGCCACCCAAGTTCCCTAAAGAGGATGGGGGAGAGCATACACACATCCTTCATTTATGAAAAACACATAAGTATAAAATGATATAGCATAAAATAAAACACTAAAATAAATTGTAATTTAAGTGAATGTTTATTTTATACATCAGATTGAGATTTTTGTGAAGTTTTTGGCCCCTTGGCCTTAGTTGTAAACTATGAAAACTTTCACAAAACAAACTAAGTATAAACCATCTAAATTTGTTTTAAGTACCAAATGGAAGTTGTATGCAATCAAAATTTTACCAAGTCTATAAATCAATCCTATCTTAGAGAAGATAGATCATATCTACACTTCCAATTGGGGATACACTTGTTAAGTAGGAGTATGACCAATATGGTGATCCACTAGACCCGATTAGGGGATCACTTATCACAACATATCATGTTAGGAAGGGTTCTAAATCCTACATTCTAACACAATCTCACAACAAATCTAATGGATTCATAAGGTTTAAAGCATTCACTTATTTTAATAATAAGAAAGTAAATCTAATCTATTACACACCAAAGATTTTGGCACAAAGTGGGTGTTAGAAATAATAAAACAAACATTTATAGGGAAACTCAATTAAAGTATGTATGAGTAACACCATAATACATGAAATATGAAAGATATTATTATTTAAGTCAACACTTATGATACTTATATCTACTAAAAGAGAGGAGAACAAAGTTACAATATACTTACCTAAATGTGAACCTATCAAGACTCAATCTCTCCTTTGGCCAAATGGGATTTGTAAGAGGTTATTATGTTTTGTAAGGATTAATAAGAAATGTCAAAGCATTCAAGACTTATCCACAAGACTAGATTCTCCAAATAAGAAACCTAATCTAAGTCTCCTTAAGTATAATGGTGGAAGAGTATATTGTGAATAAGTGCAAGAAAATAATAACTCTTGATTGTACATATGAATAATGACTGAAATGATCTTGTATATATAGGTGGATCTTTCCCTAAATCCTTCCATGAATGTTAGCTATATAAGGTTGACCTAGTTGACCCAGTGTGTTTTTGGGGATAATTCACTAGGTTTGAGATAAGTTAGACGAAAGGCTAATAAGCTAAGAAAGTAAAAAATACCTCTAAACTATATTGGGTCAACCTAGTCAAACTAGTATAGTCAACTGACCAAAAGGGTTTTAAGATAAGAAAAGGAGGGATAGAAAGAGGAAAATATTGGAAGAGTATTCAAAAGATGAGAAATATATTGGGGAATGGTTTTGGGAGCTGGTTGGACTGGTAATAATGTGTTAAAAAGGGACAACAATCCTATGAAGCACCAAAGGTCTATCCACCCCTTTCCTGGTACACTCCTTAAGGCATGCACTCAAAGAGATTGAGTTTTGATGGGTTCCTATAAGATGTAAAGCATTAGTATGTGATAAAAATTTAAAAATATTATGTGTATACATATGCCCCACTTGAAGCTAATCACGTGTCACTAAGGTACAATAGGGGATGGTGCTTCAAGAAAGAACATAGTAACACACAACATTGATGCTAAAAAAAGTTGTTTTTTAAATCAAAAATAACTAAAAGTAAATTAATAAAAGGGAAACTAATCTAAAAAATAAATCACTAAAAATTAAATGTAATGTGTACCTTGACTTACCTTTATCACTAGATGAGTTTTTTTGTGTTATTAGTTTTGATTGTGTAGGGCACAGAGACTGCTTTCGACAAACCCAAGAATACAAAACTAAATAGTAAAAACAAACAAATGCAAGAAAATACAAGATAGTTGGTGCTATGAGGATGTGATTTACTTTTTAGACTTGGAAAGTTGGGGTGACAAGTCCTATGTTAGACCAAATAACCAAGTCAAAAAAAAGATTAAATTGGGTAACTAAAAAGCTAAGGCTACTAAAGACCAAAAAATTCAAACAATCTATCCTCAAGTAAGAAAGGAAAACTCATAAATTCAAACCAAGGATACATGTCAAATAAGATGGTAATAAAATAAATCGATAATAAAATAAGAAAAAAAATGGTAAAACAACATTGATGATTCAGCACTAACAATCCACATCTCACTCAACAATGGAAAAAAGTGTATAAAAGGGAAACAACATTGATGAGTGAGTATCATACCAATCTCACTCAATAATGGAAAAAGGGTATGAACTTAGGTGTCTATGACAAATGTTAAAATTAAAGTAAAGTAAGTGTATAAATGTAAAAAATAAAAAATAAGGAATCCATAGTTGCTCACACATGTTTCACTTTAAGGATAGATAAAACTGAAACAAAGTAGTGCTAGCATGTTTTTAAGATGTGAAGAAGAAGGAATTTAAGAATAAGGGAAAATAGATTTGGAATCACAATTTTTTTATCAAGGGGGAAATGAAATGGGTGGAGGGGAGAATGAAGGCAAAACCAAGGTAGAGAAACTCTTTATCAAAGTCAAAACACTCAAATTAGGTTTGTCAAAATAAGAGGATTGTCAACCTTAAAAACTATAAAGAACTTCTCTTAGCTACACAAGTCTTAGGTCAATAAATGGAGTATATAGATCATCCCATGAATCTATATGCATGAAAATTAAAATGGACCTACCTTCCCACACCATGTATCCTATTCTTTAGGACCCCTTACAAATTCATTGGTCTATTGCAAAGATTGGGTACTTGCATGAGAAAGTAGGTAGCACCATAGAGTTTTTTTGAAATCCCCTATTCTACTCTACTATCCTACTACACCCCAAAGGACCTCAGCTCTATGTGAGGCCAACTATGGAGTTTGAGATTCAATTAGAGATAGGATATGTGTTTGTAATCACGTATTTTGGTATGAATTTGACTTTTGAGATTTGTATGTTGCCTTTTAGATATCAATACCTTTTGTTTCAAATGATTTAGCTTTTACCTTTCTTAATTGATTTTTCTATTCCTCCTCCATATGGATTTGGAAAACCAAACAAGTGTTAAAAATTAATTTCATTTGAATACTTAGGACAAGGTTGCTAAGAGAGAGAAACTTCAAAGAGCATGGGGTCGAAGAGTCTCATAAATCTAGGTGAAATAAAAGTTCCTTGTTTTATCCAATTAGGAGTGAAAGAAAGGGGAAATAAAGAGAAATGACACATGGAACAATTTGAATTTATTCAAATCAAAAAAAATGTGACAAAGGGTGAGGAGGGATATAATGATAGTAAAGTGTGATTCCTTATCATAAGAATGAGGGAAATGGAGGAAAACATGCTAATATAAATTATTGTGAAGATTTCATCTAACAAAAGAATCAAAAGCTAAAGTTTGAGAATAAGGATGAAGAACATGAAAAGGTGGTAATTTTATGAGGAGGGTAGGGTCCTATCCATGGTATGACACTATAACTCACAAAATCAAAACCCAAGGGGTGCCAAAAATCAATTGAAAGAGGTGAGTAAAAAGATGGTAATTTTGTGAGGGATGTCGGGTCCTATCTACAGTCATACAAAACAACTCAAAAAATAAAAACCCAATGGATGCTAAAACAACATTGGCAAGAAAAAAGTGAAAGATAAAAATAATTAAAAGATAGTGGTTTTGTGAGGAATGTCAGGTCCTATCGGCAGTCTTATAAAGAACTCACAAAATAAAAACCCAAGGGGTGAGAAAAACAAGAAAAAATGCAAGATAATTAATATGGTACATCAAGAAACCAAAAGACCAAAAGGGAGGACTAATGGTTTGTGAAAGGAGAGGGAACTTACTGTAAAGGAAAAGACCCATGCTTAGGTAGCCTACAAAAATGTTAGATATATAGAGATAGAAAGCATGAAAAGAAGGAAATGTTTAGGCAAAATACGTTTTAAGGAATTGAGAATTGGTGAGATCTTTGAAAATATGGCCTTCATTGGTTTGAAAATGGTAGGTACTTGGACCAAGAATGTCTTTATCTAAAAAAGGGCCCCAACATTTTTGGGTATATTTACCATCTTTATCATGAGTGTAGTATAATTTAAGGACAAGATCACCAACATTAAATGTGTGAATTTTAGCACATTTATTATGTTATCAGGCAATGCAAGCCTTGTATTGGTAGTTATGTTGCAAGTAAAAAAGATGATGTTCATCAAGTAAATCAAGGGCATAAAGACAAGATTCATGTAATTATTCATTGAGAATAATACCATGAAGAGATATATGAAGAGAGGGAAGCTTGACTTCTAAAGGAAGAATTTAATTAGAACCATAGACTAGTAAAAATGGATTTGCCCCAGTGGCAGTACATATGCAAGTCCAATAGGTCCAAAGTGCAAGGTAAAGATGAATATGTCAATCTATGCAAGTTTCCTAAATTATCTTTTGGAGAATTTTGTTGATAATTTTATTAGTGGCCTCAGCTTGACCATTGCATTACAAATGATAAGGCATGGAAAATTTGTGATTGATCTTGAATTTGTTGCAAAGATGTTTAACATGTTTATTTTTGAAATTACCACCATTGTATATAATGATGGCATGGGTAATTCTAAATTGGTAAATGATTTGATTAATAATAAATTTGGAAATGGTAAGACTAGTGACATTAATGAGGGGCATGGCTTCTACCCACTTGTTAAAATATTTGGTAGAGGTGATGATAAAGACATGCCCATCTTGGGAGTGAGGTAGTTCACTAATGAGATCAAATCCCCATGTGTAAAAAGGCTAAGGAGATTTGATAGTTTGAATTTTATCAAGATGTGAATGGATAAGATCCTCATTAAGTTGATAAAGAGTACACTTTTTAGCATATTCAATTGCATCCTTGTCGAGAGTAGGCCAAAAATAAACCATACATAGGCATTTTCATGTTGTAGCATGTTCATTACAGTGACCACCACAAATTCCCCCATGTTCTTATCCAAGAAGAGGAGGGACCTCAACTTACATAACACAATGGAGAAAGGTACCTTTAGCATTATGATAGTAAAGGATGTTGTGTCAAAATACATACTTGAAATCTTGTTTATGAATATGTGTCTTTTCATGAGAGTCTATGTTAGGAGGATAAGTTTGATGTTCTATAAATTGAATGATGTCTTGGTACCATGGGCTTTGTCTAATGGTAACAGACTCAATATGATAAATAAGTGAATCCAATGGTTGAGTAGAAGATAGGGATTTTCTTATTTGTATAAGAAAAGAAGGATCAAAAATAACTTGATGTGGATGAAATAGAGAAGCTAAAGAGGTAAGAGAATCAGTAATGGAATTTTGATCTCTAGGAATAAACTCAATAGTGAAAGAGATAAAATCCTTAGCAAGAGTGGTTAAAATTCGATGATAGGTGATAAGCTTCTCACTTTTACATTGATAATCACCACTAACTTGATGATAAATAAGCTAAGAATCACCTAAAGCATGAATTTATTGAATGTCTAAATCAAGAGCAGTTCTCATGCCTAAGATAAGAGCTTCATACTCGACCATATTATTGGTGACATCAAAGGTGAAGCAAAATGCTAAAGGAATGATTTTACTAAGAGGACTTGAGAGAATGTAACATGTCCCAGCTCCTTAAAGGCATTAGAATCATCAAATTGAAGGCTCCAAGTATCCTCATACAAGTCAACATTGATTTTAGGAAGCTCCTTGATAGATACTTTTGGTTTAGTAGTACCGATGGGAGTGGAAGATTCATCTAGTTGATTAGCTTCAAGATCAGAAATAAAGCTATGAAAATAATCTTTAAGAGAGATAGCTTGATTAAGACCTTAAATTTAAAGGATATTGTCATTTGGAAGGTTATCTTAAAGAGAAGTGGCTAGAATAGGAGTTGTGGTAAGTTGATCAGCTATGACTTATCCTTAACAAATTTTAAGTGATGATGTAGAGATCAAATTCCATAAGTATGACCATCTATTTGCCAATTCTATCTCTAAGAAGAAAATATTTAGAGAATAAATGACAAAGGGGGTCAGAATGAATGATGACATAAGTAGTCTATTAAAGCATGTAGTGACAAATATTTTTAAATTCAAAATAAATGGTGAGGCAATCATGCTCAATTTTGGTATAACATGTTTCATAATCAATGAGACCTCAGATAATATAATAGATAACATGTACCCTCTTCCTATATCATCTTGTTGGGAAAGCATTGCCCTAACTGAAATAGGTGTGGAAGAAGTATATAAAATCAAAGGTTTATCATTGGAAGGAGGACAAAGTGTAGGTAGGTGAAGCAATGACTCTTTCATGTTGTGAAATGCCTTTTAACATGGATCCATCCATTCTAAAGTAGTAACTTTCTTGAGAAGAGAGTTGACAGAGTGAATTTGGTATGCCATTTTGAAGATGAAACATCTAATTACCCCAAGCTTGCCTAAATAAGTATGAATGTTAGGAATAAAATGAGGAATGGGCATGTTGACGATATCACTAATTTTGGTAGGGTCAATGTCAATGCCACAAAAAGAGACTAAGGATCCTAAAAAATTCTAGATGTGACTCGAAAGACACATTTATAAGGATTAAGTCTAACTTTATATTTAATAAGATGGTCAAAGATGACAATGAGATCAAAGAGATAATTTTTATGATGTTTGGATTTAACAATAATATCATCTACATGGGTTTCAATAATTTTGTGAATGATATCATGAAAGATGTGAGTCATTTCTCATTGATAAGTGGCTTCGACATTTTTGAGACCGAAGGGCATTGTGACATAGTAATAAGTACCCCATTCCATGGTGAAAGAAGTCTTATGTTGGTATTTAGGAGTGATATGAATCTAAATGTATCCCAAGAAACCATCCATAAGAGATAACATTTTATAACCAAATATGGATTCAATAACGGCATCTATTATGGAAATCAATACAAATGAAAATTACCATAATGAATTTATTTTGAATAAGAATAATGTTAGAAACTCATTCAAAATAATTCACTAGTTTGATAAATTTAGAATCAAGTAATTTGATGATTTCCTTATGACATAAAGTTGAAACTTTAGGTGGAAGTTTTCTTTTATTTTGATGCACAATCTTGGCATCAAGATAAGTAATGATATTACACACCACAATGCTAGGGTCAATGTCAGGCATGTCCTCATAAGACCAAGCAAAAGCCTCAAAAAAATTGTCAAAGAATAGGCTAAAATTATCATGTTCCATAGGTAAAAGATTTTGAGAAACTATAATCAATCAAGGACAAGATGGTGTACCATATTCAATATGAGTAGCTTCTTCAATAAGCATCAAATTGCCATCTTGAAAGTGGTATGGTGCATTGGGTAAGGCAGAAATTGGATTTATTTTAGGATCAATGTTGACAATGAATTTGTTGAAGCAAAGAGTTTTAGTCTTAAAATTTCCAAGTTTATGATGTTTTTGAGGAATTTGAGGTTCTCAGTCATAAAGGAATTCAAGGATATCTTCATCACTATTCAAGGTAGGAAGAGGACCATAATACTCAACATCTACTTCAAGATCTAAAATTTGATTTCCATGGTGATAAAACTTAGAATGTATCTGATGAACTTCAGTGGCCTTGGCATCAAGTGTAATTCCAAGGGTAGAAGAATTAGATGGAGTATAAGAGATTAATTTTTCATTTGATTCGATGATGGGATAAGGATCGGATGTAGTGATTTGACCCAAAAGTGTAGGAACTTCCAAAGATTTGGAAGGCATAATTTGCTCTATCACCTAAGGAGTATCGATAAGAGGAGGATTTGTAGGAGGTACATGACCCTCAAGATCTAAGGTAAGATCCATATAAATGACATGCACATCCTAATTAAAATCATGAATTTGGGCTAAAGTTTTCAGGTAATGTTAGACATCCAAGTCTCTAGATTGAGCTTGGGCCATGGTATAGTTGTCATCATATGTTGGAGAAATTGTATAGGCTTGAGAATCAGGGGGATTTTTAGAGGATGAAATATTAATATTGTTGAATTTAAGAGGAGACATGATGAGAGGATCTTGAAATAATTTATCCATTCAAAATCATTTCAAGTGAAGGCATTTTCTAGTAAAGAAGGCTCCTAAACATTGCATGGAGGGGGAAAGTCGATAATCTCATCCATAAGAGGAATAATATGGTCTCTTGGTAAGAGATAAAGAGGAAGCCATTATGAAATTTATGGAGGTAATTTAGTAGTATTTCAAGTATATTTTAACTCATTGGGCTCATCATCAATAGAATCTATGAGAGTAACTTGTAAATCAAGATTCTTATTGATGAACATAGGTAAAGGAGCTCTATTAATTTTAGGAATCATAGGAATATGATTTTGAGGTTTAGGATTAGGTAATTGGATACTTCATGGATTATAGTCAGATTCATTCTTCATGCTTATACCATTCTCCATTATGTAATAATTTAATACATTGACTACCAGAAGAAGCAATGGCCATCATTCAATGAGTCCATGGATGACCAAAGAGTATGTTGTAAGATAAAGGAAGATCAAGGACCATAAGCTTGGTTTGAATATTCTTAGGTCTAATAGTTAATTGAATCCAAATACAACCAAGTGGATTTTGATTAGTCTTATCAAAACCATGACAAGTAAGATGAGTTTGTTTAAGATAATCCATGTTATAACCAAGCTGTTTTATAAGCCATAAAGATGTGACATTAATACTAGAACCTTCATCGACTAGAAATTTTCAAATAAGAGTGTTATTAATGCATACTTTTATTAAAAATGGGAGATCATTGGCATGAAAAATAATTTCATCATTGATCATGTCCTCTTCAAGAAATTAAAAGGAAGGTTTGGAAGAGGGACACATAGTTTTGATGGTATTGATATTATTAAGTTGAGAATAAATAAAAGGTGGTTCTTCATCTGTAGAGGATGGATATTTAATTTTTTTAAGTTATTGCATAAGTATTTTATGATGATAGGGTGAAGTACAAACAAAATCCATAATAGGAATCTTTCAATGCATAGATTTGAGTTATTCAAGAAAATTACAATGAGATTTAGAAGAACTAGCATGAGATTTAGAAGGTAAATTAGTTTTGTAAGGAATAGATTTAGTTGGAAGATTAGAAGGAGGAAGTTTTTCCTCAGGTGCTTTCAAATCAATATTAGTGGTAGTAGTATCTTTAAAAATACTCTCTTTTATAGATGGATTTTTAGGCTTGGTAATGGGATCCTTATGAGCTGGCTTATGATGATAATTGACCTTGCCAGTGTTGACATATTGAGAATTGTTATAATATTGGTCATAATCAGCATCAATGGCACAAAAATCCTTGATATTTACTTGATTATTTGAATAATATTTTGGATTATTAGAGGTAGAATCTTTTTTAAAAATTCCATTTTTTGGAAGCAACAATGTATTATTGACAATGAAGATTGATCATAGCTTCGTGATTGAATGAATCACCAAGCATATAGGAGATAGAAAATTTATTGATCCCTCTACAAGATTCATGATAATTCCTAATGTCATCATGGAACTATCAAAATATATTTGGGTCATACCACTTAGGAGGAGTATTGGGATATATGAAAGGCTTTGAGGGCAGTAAAAATTGTTTCATTTGCTAAACCAAAAGAGGTGTATGAGAAGTTGAACGAGGGTTGGTTTTGGTAACTCCTTATTTGGTTTGCATAGAATTACTAGTGATATCATTATATTTTTTGAAATATAGTAAGGATTTTAGTATTAGGTTCAAATTGATTCATAATAAAGTCTTGACATTTGGCTTGATCAAGAGCTTCATAAAGTGTTTGAGGAGCAAAGGTTCGAACCTTATATTAGAGAGTGGGAGTCAAATCAATGATAAAGAGTTTAAATAAGTTATCATCAGTCATATTATGGTTATCTTTATGAGATAAATATTTCCATATTTTAATAAAGTCATGAGTTGATTCAGTGGAAGATTACTTAGTATTGATGAAGTGGCTAAGAGAATTTTTAAGAAGATCATTGTGTTGAAAATCTTTACCCAAAGGATTAACCAAATCTTCAAGTTTCCAAATATAATTTTGGGGTAGTTAATTATACCATTATAATACATCATCATTAAAAAAATTGACTAAGATTTTAGTAGTGTCATAGGTATTATTTTGGATCCATTCTTTGTAAAGGTTGAAAAAGGATTTAAGTAATTAGGTAGGGTATTTAGTCCCATAATATTTGATAGTTGGAGATATGTTACCAATATCAATGGAAATGATAAAGGGAACTAAAGGCTAATTTTGAATGGTTTGAAACATCTTGTTATTCATTATGGGTTGAGGAATAACATTACTGAAGGCATCCCTAATAGGTGGAGGAATATAATTAGGATTGGCTTGAGGATGAATAGTTGGAGGTTGATTAGCCATATTAATTAAGTGTTGTTGAAGTTGCATCATTTGGTTGGTATTAGATTTTTGCATAATTTTCTTTTGTTGAATGACTTGGGTTAATAGTTGGGTTGTATTGGGAGGTGGGTTGGTGTTTTTAGGACCACTCTCCAAATTGGTATTAGGGAGGAAATTGGAAGAAGAGGGATTATTAGTGGGATTGTTAAGTAAACCTATATCAATCACTCCCACATTAGTTTGAATATTTTGAGAAGTTTTTTACTCAGTAAGGAAAGGATTAGATCCATCAACTTCATCTTGAGGTGTTATTTTCACCATGTTATAATTCATAGATGGAGGAGAAGAGGTTCCCTAAGAGTGATGGTGCTCTTGGGAGGAAAAGAGAGGGAGAAATGAACATCCCATATAATATCTAAATGGATTTAAGATATCCAAAAAGATTCTGATAGGAGACTTCATTCTGACTGAAGAGAGATGAATAGAATGTAGAATTAGAAGATAAGGAACTATATTGATGAACAAGGAAAGAAAAAGATAGTATAAGGTTGACTGAGTTGACCAAACACAAAAAAATAAGACCTATAAACTATATAGGTTAATTGGGTTGATCCAGTAAAGTGAACAAAAGTAGGAAAAAGAGGGAAAATAAGTTGCAAATTGTACAAGGTCAACTGGGTCAATCGAGTATAGTGAATAGGGGATGAAATAGGTATAGGGTCAACTAAGTTAACCTAGTACAATAGACAAGGAGAAAGAGAATTATTATAATAAGTTATGAGCTAAAAATAACATGATTTTTGTAGCTAATCTAGGAAAATAAGAGTTGAAAGGAAATAAATAGTCAATTGGATCAACATTGGCCAATCCAATTGAGGCACACAATATAAAATCTTGTACTAATGCTGTATAATACAAGTTTTTTTATACACATAATTGAGTAAAAATCAAGAAATCAAATTTAAAAGTAAAGAGCTAACTAATTGGTTAACCTAAATGTTTATTAGATTATTAAGAAATTATTTTTAATGTGATTGGAAGTTAGCTATAAGCAAGGTACTAGATAGTAATATAAGGATGGTTTTAGGTAGTTTAGGATAAAAGGGACTATAGTATCAATGATACAAGCTTTGTATTAGGGCCTAACCCCTAACTTCACACACCATAGTGATAAGGGTATCAGGTGCTTAGCCAAAATATACCATTAACCATGATTTATACTTGACCAGAGTATCAAGTTGGCTTCCCCCTTGGTGATGAAATCCAATTAGTTTGGCCTAGGGTAGATAAAATGTTAAAGTTCTTGTTTATGTTTTTTTGATTTTTTCATATGTGCATAATATAGAAATAGTGAAACTACATGATTAATTAAAAATCCCTTAATTAGACTATGTGAACTATTATAAGCATGCAAGTAATAGGAAAAGAAAGTGTGAACTAATTACTAGCAGATATGAGGTTGATTCCAACTTTGAAATAAGGTATAGTGTTGACACTATATTCACAAAATATATAATAGGGTCGATAGGGTTGAACATGTACTATGGAATTAAAGTTTAAAAATGAATTGGGTCAGTAGGGTCAATCTAGTTAATTCATATAGCACATAGAATACAAAACTAGGTCAACATTGTCGATCCAATTATTTGTGCAAGGGTAGTTTTAAAGACTACAAATTATGAAAGAAAAGATAGAAAAGAAAGAAACAAAGAGGTAAAAAGGAACCTTCGTGGATCAAATATGTAATGAAGGAAGATTGTTGATGAATAACCTTGAAGTATGCTTGAGAAACCTACAAATTGGGTCGACAAGATCGATCAAGTTATGCAAGAACCTTTTAGAGAGTGTTGAAACTATAAGGGGTCAAATGGGTCAACCTAGTAGGTCAATCTGGATGTCTAAAAAGGATAGAAACCTATATTGGGTTAACTAGGTTGATCTAATTGCCTATTCTTAGAAACCTACGCACATATAAAAATAGATGGGTCGATAGAATTGATCTAGTATGTCAAAATATATGATAAAAATGATGATAAAAAGAATGAAACAAATGAAAGAAATCCTATAAGGGTTAGTTTGGTTTCAAGTTCGCCAAAATGTATGTAATTGAAAATGCATTAGGTCTATAAATCAATCCTGACTTGGAGAAGATAGAGCATACTTACACTTCTGATTAGGGATATACTTGTTAAGCAGGAGCATGACCAATATGGGGATCTGTTAGACCTAATTAGGGGATCACTTATCACAACATATCATGCTAGGAAAGGTTATAAATCTTAAAATCTAACATAATGACATAACAACCCTAATGGAGTCATAAGGTTTAAAGTATTCACTTATTATAATAACAAGAAAGTACATCTAATCTAGTTCACACCAAAACTTGTGGTACAAAGTGGGGATTAGTAATAATAACACAAACATGTATAGGTAACCTCAATTAAATTATATATGAGTAGCACCCTAATACATGAAATATGAAAGATAATAGTATTCAATCCAACACTTATATCTACTAAAAGAGGAGAATAAAGTTAGAATATACTTACCTAGATGTGAACCCATCAAGACTCAATCTCTCCCTTAGCCAAAGGGGTTTTTCAAGAGGTTATGGTTTTTAAGGATCACTAAGAAAGGCCAAAGCATCCAAGACTTATCCACAAGACTAGATTCTCCAAATAAAAAACCTAAGCTAAGTCTCCTCAAGTAGAATGGTGGAAGAGCAGATTATGAAGAAGCATGAGTGAATAATAACTCTTGATTGCATATATGAATAATGACCAAATTGATCTTACACATATAGGTATATATTTCCCTAAATCCTTTTAGGAACATTGGCTGTATATGGTCAACTCAATCGACCCAGTGTGTTTTTGAGGATAATTCACTAGGTTTGAGCTAGGTCAGTCGAAAGACTAACAAGTTAAGAAAGTGAAAAATACCCATAAACTATATTAGGTTGACCCAGTCCACCTAGTAAAATTGACTAACCAAAATGGGTTTAAGACATGAAAAGGAAGGATGAAAAGAGGAAAAGACTAGATGAGTATTCAAGGGAGGATAAATAGCTTAGGGAATTGTTTTGGGAGCTAGTTGGATTGGTAATAATGTGGCAAAAGGGGAAAACAATTTTATGAAGCATCAAAGGTCTTCCCACCCATTTCTTGATGTATCCCTCAAGGTGTACACTCAAAAAAATTGAGTTTCGATGGGTTCTTACAAGATGTAAAACATTAGTATGTGATAAAAGTTTGAAAATATTATATGTATATAGAATTTTTCAAAAATTAAAAATGTTAAAATTTGGCACTTTTCCACATGTGACCTATAATTTTTAGAGGGGTTCCTTCTTCATTGAAGCATAATTGTAAGTTATAAAATAAGATTTGAAATGGAAGTTCTTGGGTTTCTCTATTTTTTTACATAGAGACTTAAATTGGTCTAGAGTGATCAATGTTTATTAGAAGGGCAATTGATGCCAGTTAGTTTCATAGAAAACTAATGTTAATTACAATAAATCGATGTCAGTCGACTAGAACTAATGTCAATTACTTGTAAACCTAAAGGCAAAACAAAATGGTTTGAAAAATTGTTTTTTATCCCAAAATAAGTATAAAGACTCAAGAAAACATGCAATAAAGTGATTAGATAGAGAGCATGCAAGTCTTTCAAATCCATATTAACAACTACATGTCTTAAGAAACTTCAAAAACTAGGTTTTTATCCATGTTCTTACCTATATAGGAAAATAATGATGGTTAGATAGGACTGATGTTGATTAGGCAAAATCGATGTTGATTATGAAGAAATGATATCAGTCTTTATGTAAATCTGGGTAACACTAAAAATATAATATGGAAAAACAAAGTAAAAAACTCCAACTTTTAAGATGATCAAGAATTCATTTTAAAAATTAAGAGCTGCACTTTTGTCACCTTAGTATGTGAGATGCTTTAGGTCCCATCGGGCATGCCATTTTTTATCATATGAATTCAATAATGGAAGTTATATCAAGTGTTATTTCAAGTAAGAAAACTCAAATAAAAACACACTAACACTAACACTTACAAGCCTAGATCTTAGGGGTGATCTTAGTTAACAAAACTAAATGAAAAACATGACTAAAATTCAAAAGACACACAATCCTTTACCTTCCTTGGGAGCTCCAAATGCATTGTGTAGATGGATTACTCAGTTGTGCTCAAAGAGTCTTTGGAAATGGAGTTTGTGTAGTTCCCTCTCTCTTTAGCACCATTATATCTTGTGTTGGCTTGATGTAGTTTGGCTCAATATTTTGGCATTATAACAATATTCACATGAATCTCATGTAACAAAACCTGCATTATAACTCTATAATATCCAAGCTTCTAAATTCAATAAGTAATGGCTTGTATTTATAATAAATGGATCTAACCCTAACCCAAGGTGAATTAAGGTGGAGTTAAGTCTTGGAATGGGTTAAAACCTAAGTGAGTCAAATATAACCCCAGTAGAATTAATATTTGTCAATTAATCATGATTTTCAATGAATAGGCATGGGTCTCCAAAATGAGATATTTTGAGATATTTTCCAAAGACTTGACAACCTGCAAAGGTAATCATGAAAAGCTAAGATATTTCATATTTTTGAATTTTATTTTTTATTTATTCATTAATTTCACATGGATAATTATCCTAAGCATTTAATTTGGTTTATCTTATTAATTAATTATGATTATCCATTTATCATTTACAAAATTGATTTAAGTGTGCAAGTGCCCCACTTAATAGGTCCATAGGCCAAATTGATTGTTGTGATACCACAAGGTGCTTAGGGATGAATCCATGAGAGATTATTTTTTCATATGATAGGATACCCCAATTAGGTATGTCTCAATGTGATTATAATCTTTGATAAATGATATATAAGCAAATTTGGGATGTTCAATGATTCCTAGGCTTAATTTGTAATGGTTGGTAGGAATCAGTCTAAAGTCTTATTGAAAGATAATTATGTCTAATTTTAGGTGTCTACACATAGCATATCAAGAACACCATGAAATATATAAGCATGGATAAATTCATGTCTAAGTATATGATCTCAAAAAATGATAATGGAAAATGATCATATAATGATATAACTTGAGTGTATCAAGATCAAAGAATTGGATGACCCCAATGTCCAAATGACATGAGAAAAGTTAAGGCACAACATCTAAAAGTGTATATATCATGTGCCTAGGGATGCCTATATCACACTCAAAATATGTGTGAAACATGTGTATATATATAAATAAATGATATGTTATTGACCAACATGGAACTAACAACATATGTGCTAAGGAGCTAATATAATATGTAAATGATGAAAATGATTTTGTATTTTTGAATTTTGTAATGTTTTTGGTAATTTTTGGAATATTTAAAAAATAAAATAATATCTTATGATCTCATCTAATGATGCTCATATGGATCTCCCCATTGTGAACCCAGTGTAATAAATTGGTGATATTATCCAAGAGCATGCATACATGTAATATATAGAATGGTAGGATCTATAATTCTTTGCATATGTATAATATGAATTTTTGTTGGTAAATATAAAATATAAGGAATAAGGTTTCATGGGACCCATCATTGATTTTTATGTGGGTTATTTGAAGTAGAAATAGTATGAACATGTTTAGGTGCTTTGGATATCTGAATATGGTGTGCAGTAGATAATCCCATGGAATCCACTATGTATCTCTAATGTAAGGGTCTCTCAAGTACTGATTTTAGACACTCATTTTTAGTTTCATTATATGTCTATAACATACTTTAATTTGATTTCTATAAAATCATGTAAATTAAGCCTAGAAATAACCAAAATGCCCAAATTCATCTATGCATGGGATATAACTACCCAGAATCATGTTAAGGCATCTTCATTTGGGGTATTACCATATATGCACTAATAACCTATCTTGGATCCAACCCTATTCAAATTATGACCTATAAAATTTACAAATTGGCCTTTCATTCTTTAATGCAAAACATTAAAACAATTCTTAAATGCCAAAAACCCTAAGTAGGATTAATTAAAAATCAAAATTCAATTAGTTTCTTAAGTAAAAATTATAATTTAAACTAGGGAATTACATTTTATAAAAAATATTTTTTTAATAAAGATGAGGTCAAAGTCAAATAAATTAGTAAAATCTTTTATAAATGCCTAAAATTCAAATAAAACATGATTCACATCTCATAAATATCTTTTATGAGTTGTTAAGCCTCATAAATATCTTATATAAGTTGTCAAGCCTTCATGATTACTTTGACCCAAACCAGAGTTAATCTAAACTTGAATAAATTTAATATAGACACAACCAAGGTTGAAACTAAACCTAGCTACACTTGGGTTAGAGTTAGTTTTAAGACTTATAAATACAAATGCCATTGCCCCTACCTAAACAAGCTCTCAATCCAATGTTATAATGTCAAATTGATTAAGGAGAAGCTTCACCAAGCTAATCATTGCCAATCCAAACCTCAAGTGGTCTTATAAAAATGCTGCCCAAATATATATTGCATTGATGAAAGTCTCTATCGCCACAAGCTGAGCATGAACATCCTTTATGCCAATAAATGAGCACTAGTTTTGGCAAGGGAGGTAACATTATTTTGTGTCTTATATTCTATTTATAATTTTTTCATTGTATTAAGATCACCCTAGAACTTAGGCAAGAGTGTTTTAGTTTCTATTGGATTTGAATTCTCTTTTGATTCAATAATAAGGAACTAATGATATTTGGCTCTTTAAATTCCTAATGATACATAATGGCATGCTCGATGGGACCACGCACCTCACATGGACCAAATGAGAGATTTGAAAACTTCAAAATATTTAAAAAGATCACTCATAACTTCAAGTTTTCAATTTTATGACTTATTTTTCCATCATTTTATTTAGCTACTAATTGATGACTTTGCCTTACTAGATGGTGACTTAGCCTATTTTGTCCTTTATTTTACGATTGTTTATTTTATAGGAAATGGTGACTCCACATCAATGACTTTAAAAGAAAAGGTGGCATTGTTTTATTATTAAATCGATACATCAATCTATGTTAAATCATCCTTTATGGAAATGACTTTAATGAATGAAAATATTAGCTTCAATCTTGCATTTTGGCAACTTCACCAAGTAATTTTTCTCATGGATTCAGTGATTTTGCTCTAATTTTTACCCTAATAAATGAATTTGACTAACATAAATGATGAATTCACACTTGAATAATGGTGACTTCACCACATACCATTTTCTATTGGTCAATGGCTTCACTCTATTTAGAAATCAGTGACTTCGCTCTATTATGAAATCAGCAACTTTGCTCTGTGTAAAAAACCTAAGAGTTTAAAAGCAGAAGTTGTTTTTTTGTTTAAATATTTTAAAAAACAAGTGAACCCCTTAATGTTTTTTCAGGAAACTATATGAAGAAAAAGAGGTTCAAACACTTCAAATTTTCATTCACACTTATGTTTTAGTGCGTAAAATTTTACCTAACAATTTTTCTTTCTAGTATTTCAAGTTTACAAGAGCAAATAACAAAGCCAAGGGGCCAAAATTCCATTCACATCTTATTTAGTGCTTTAAAAATGAGCATTAACCTTATATTAGAGATCCCAAGATATTTTACCTTTTATTTATGCATTCTTATTTGTTAATTAGTTTCAATTTCTTAGATTAATTCTTTTTGGCAAAATAAACTTCACATGTATGTTCTCCCCCTGTCCCCTTCAGGGAACTTGGGTGATTAAAAGAGATTTGTTTCTTTCCTTGTTTAGTTGAGTATAGAATGAAATAAAAGTTATGTATGCTCTCTCAAAGCTCTGAGTGACTTGGGTGACCCAAAAATGAACCTAAAGTTCTAATTTTTCATTTCTTTATTTTTCTACATTGGTTTATGGATGGTATTTCACCTCCTCCTCACAAATTATTTATGGGTGCGTTAACCTAGGGTTTCATCTCCCAACATCATACCAACCCCACTCCATGGTGGGGTATATAAATTAGGCACGTGATACTATAATTGAATATTGGTTGAGTGGTTATCTTGATAATTCTAATAAAAACTTAGATTAATTCATACTAAACATTAGAATTCACTAATAATTACATTATTGAATTCATTATGCAAAGGACTAGACCTTTGCATAATAATTTATCAAGTTTAAGTTCATTTTACATGATGTTCCCTTGTGTTATCCACACTTGAGACCATTTAGATTGTTTCAAAAATTATATATTTTAGTAAACCTCACTTTGCCATGAAATATCTTGTAAAATGTTGTGTGCATCACTCCAAGTTCTTTATCATGTACAAATTCTTGGGAAATAGAGGGGGGCTTAAAAACCCTACCTACATGTTATTTTTAATTTTTAGACTAACTCTTAATTCCTTTCAAGACTACTATATCAGTGGAAGCTACACACACCTTGTTAGTTTTAGGGTAGGACATGCACTTAGGCATTTTTCTATTTTATTTTACTAAAATGTATATTTGGGTTTAAAATTATTTGTGTACCAAAGTGAAAATGAGTCAAAATTATTAAAACAAGACACATTGTACACACCCCTTTGAACCAAGAGGTGTTATTGAAATCACTCAAAGCTTTTGCCTTAGCTCAAGATTTCAAAAACAACCATTTGTACCTTTGTTTAAAAAGGCATTATTACGCTACTGACTTTATTCCAACACACTTGCCTTGTTTAAAACCAAGTTCAAAACCCATTTATACCTTTGTTTCCAAAAATATGCAGTTATATTACATGTTCAATCCTAGGTCATTATTTATTCAAATATCCAAGTCATTTAAAACTCATTCAAAATCTATCTTTCAAAGTTTAGATCTAAAAAAATTGGTTTATGCTTGAGTCTTGTTTACAACTTGGGATTGAGTGGTTCACCTTTCTATATTTAGATTATGAAACTTGGATAGATTTTTAGTTTTATTTTTAAAGACCTTTGCCTAGAAACCAAGTATCCTTTTACCACATCTTGCCTTGATTCCAAGTTGTTATCTTAGATCAAGTGTGATATTTATTTGAAATCAAGATTTTAGACTTGAGAGTTATTAAAATTCAAATTCCTAGCCCAAGATTGTTTGTGTCAATATCTATTTTTCATACCTCGATCAAGTTTGTTTTAAAGTGATTATCTCTTTTTTTTTCAATACTAATTCAAATCACTTGTACTATCATGCCAAATCAAGGTCATTTTTTAACCCTTTTAGACCATGTCAATCAAACCAAATATGACCTAGACTTAGACCAAGTCCATTTCATAACCAATACAAATTTCAAGACCATTTTCATAGACCAAGACTACCATATTTGGGCTAATTTCTAAACCCACCATTCTAATTATCATATGTTGAGATCACCCTTCTTTAGGCCAATTAAAGTACCAAGTTCACCTTTTCAATGATAATGGTACATGATCCTCTACTTATGTTAGTAATCCTCATTTGGCCTGTGTTAGCAACTAAACTTCACATTTCCCAAGGATTACCATACCAGACCCTCTTCCTTTTGCATATAATAGAAACCAAGATCTACAATGCCCAAATATTACCATTCCAGGTCCTTATCCTTTGGCATGTGTTAGCAATTAAGCTTCACAGCACCCCAAGATTACCATTTTAAGACCTCCTCATTTAGCTTGTGTTAGTAACCAAACTCTATAGTACCCAAGGATTACTATTCTAGGTCTTCCTCATTTAGCTTTCATTATCAACCAAGATCTATATCACCCAAGGATTACTATTTTAGGCCCTACTCCTTTAGCCTGCATTAGCAACCAAGTTTTGCAGCACCCAAGGATTACCATTCCAAGCCCTCCTCCTTTGGCTTGCATTAACAACCAAGCTCCACAGTGATCAAGGATTACCATTCCAGGCCTTTCCCCTTTTTCTTCCAAATATGGTAGCTCATTAGCTCAACAAGTCTGTACAATCACAACTAGGTGTATTATGGTTACCATCCTAGACCCATAACTAGTCTTTGTTGAGCCCATCTTAAATGAGTCTATTTACATAGATCCCATTATCGAATCACATACTAGTAATCATCCATTACCAAAATTACCCCACTTTATAAAATCCAATATGATATTTGATCCATAATGGATCCAATCATTACCTCCCCAAGAGTCATCATTTAAAGACCAAAATGTGTCCAAATTTGAGATTTTAAAACCAAGTGTAAGCCAAGGCCAAGATAACTAACCAATATGCAATGTTTTTTTTAAAACACCTATTTATGATTAATTAACTTATTTTGAGTCACCCTTTGACCATTTCCCTATATTTGAGGAGCCTAACTTTGACAAACCAGTCTCTGTGGAGTCCCTTGTTGACCATTTGCATTTTATTAAAGAGTTTCACTTTGACAAGCTAGTCTCTATGGTGTTTCCCTTTAACCATTACCCTATATTTTAAGAGACTCACTTTGACAAGCTAGACTCTATGGAGTTTCCTATTGACCATTTTTATTTTTTTGATAATCCTCACTTTGATAAGATGGTCTTTATTGAATCCTTGTTAGAGGAGCCTGACTCTAAAGAGCCCATTTTTAAACCATAGGCTATTACTCATCCAATACCAAACATTCAACATAACATATTTAACACCATACCAGAATAAAAATAAGCATTAAAGTTAGGGAACCAATATCATATTTAGCATCAAAATTAGAATCAATGTCAATCTCAACATTAGATTCAAAGTCCCTTGTGTTAGACTCAACTTCAGAATTAGAATACATTCATCGATGTCACAACATTGGTTACATGCTCCTTCCAGATTGGTTTGAATATATTCATGATCCTTCCACATTTTTTGAGGATTATTATTTTAACATCGACACAAGATCTCCTAGTATCTTCCATGAGTAATGTGTTACATCTTACCATTCCATTACCATTACAATTACCATTAACACCAACCAACCTAGCCATTATATTGACATTCCACCTCCCACAAGCGTCAATTTAGATCGATAGAATCTTGTATTGTTGAACTACATCCATGAATACATATCAATTACATAATATTAGGGTGATTAGGATTACATTCATGCAAAATAATAATAATCTCCTAGTGAAACCTTTTTGGAGGTGTTAGGGGTAAATCAAAGTCCAAACTCGGCATCTTCTAGTGAAACCTTGTTTAAGGTGTTAGAAGACAATCAAAGTCAAAATTTAATATTCCTTAATGAAACCTTCTTGAAGGCACTATGGGATAATCAAGATAATTTTTTTTGGTGAAAACCTCTTCAATGTGCTAATATCTAAGCACAATGGTTCTTCATTGCTTGATGAAGTCATTATTGAAGATAACATTAATATAGCTTCCAATATATAGAATAATCATATGGTAGCATCTCTCAAGCCCAAACAACATTAAAAATTGGTGGTCCTATTGAGTGCATATTCAAAATTCTTTGGCCCCACCATAACCAAAATTATGTCAAATCGAGAATTAGTAACATTATGTGTGCATAAAAATCCTAATCTTTTTTTGTTACCCAATCATTATACATTCCATTATGATCCATTTATTCATTCAAGACTTATATTACATTGCCAAATTAGACCTTTTAGCCAATGTTTATCCTTATTTATCATCTTTGGCCACTCTTTCCATTATAGAGTCTATGAGGACATTTTGTCTCAAATTTTGGAGGAAAAAAATCAACAACTAACGAAGATCACAATAGCATTATTAGAGTTAACAGTAGATTCTTGATAGATTAGTTATTCAGAAGGGATGTGGGCTAGTAATTTAAATAATTGACTATTTTATTTGTATCATATGTTGATCAACGCATGTATCTCCACATCAATAGGAATAAAAAAATCATTTACATTGCCTTTCCCTTTGCATTGCCTTTCCCTTTGCATTACCTTTGCCTTTGCCTTGCCTTACCATTATTTCATACCTTTACCTTGCCTTACCTTCCTTTCATACCTTTCCATATTATAAACTAAATTTACTTGAGGTCATTTGAGACTATATAGGCAATGCTTAATTTACATTAAGTTTATCTCGGTCACCCCTTTTTCCATGCTCTCACCATTTTATGAGTTAGACCATTCTATATCTTCATAATCATACATCAAGTTGAGATACTAAAAAACCCTAACATATTGGAAACTTTTCTAAACATTTTTTTTTGTAGGGAAGAACTACATTGAATTGAAGTCCTTTGGGACTATGTAAGAAATGCTCAATTTACATTGAGATTAGCTCAGTCATCCCTTTACCATGTTCTTGCCATTTTATGAATAGATTTAAGCCACACTCTTATCATTTTTAAAGTTATCCCATTTTGTATCTCATCATATGTTATTGAGTTGAGATACAAAAAAATCCAAAAATGTTTAGAATATTTCAAAAACCTAAACATTTGAAAGTGGATTATAATTTCCTAGAGAGATATAAAGCCCCAAAATCCAAAAACATTTATCTTATCTTAAACTTAGTCACCAATCCTCAATCCTCTCTATAGGGGAAATTAATGATTGGCTCCCATTCACACTTTTAGGCCAATCTCATATCTTTCACTATGTTAGGGAAAAAATAAAGCATGAAACTTATACCAAGATTCTTATCCCCACATGTCATTACCTTACATATATATTTTCTTGGGGGCACCATCATTTTATCATTCCATTGAGAATTCACATGTATATATTGACTTGGTTAATGATGGGATGCTTTCTATTACTTTTATTTTCAAGCTTTGTGTGTTTTTATTTTCTTAGTTGTTTATTTGTTTATTTACCTATTTATTTGCTTTCCTTGTTGTGCCTTGACTCAGTGTATTTGTGTTCATTGGGTGAGACTTTTTTCATGATTCTTGATTCCATCCATATTCATGCATCAACATTACTATCACGGTTTTTATCATTAGTGCATTATTTTCAATTGCCTATTAGATCGAGAGTCAATCCTTATGCACATTATATTTAGGTTAGCATGGTGTTTTATATCATGGTACATAGCATCACATGCTACAATAAAAATTAGTCTAATAGATCTATCAATAAATGTAGTGGTCAATATTCTTCCTTGTTTAAAATTATCATATCCTAAACATCACCCAAAGGTAGATTAATTAAACAACAAATGAATGGTAATCTCTACTAGTTATGACATATATCTTTGTACTAGTAGGTAGCCCAAATTGATACTTATCCTCTGTATCAATTCATTTTCAATATATGATTATGAGTTCATTATGTGAGTATCCTTTTCCCCATTTTAGTAAATCATTAATTATACCCTACTCCTTGATCAAATCATCTCATTGACCATTATGGTTGTATCAATTCTAATAAGGATGAGCATCTTTGCATTGACATGTATAATTGAATCATCCACATTGATCAATTCTTATTCTTATATTATGTTAATCATTCCATTTTATCTCACTTATAGGTGAACTATATTGGCCTTAGGTCTCTTTAAATTATTTAGGTAGTGCTTGGATATAATATGTATGGTCAACTTGGCCACCATTATTCTTCCATCCCCATTAGAGTCTTCCAATCATCTCTTTCATCACTTTGTTCATCCTCATGTGTTTGGTTGTTTGTGGCTTATTTATTCTTTGAAAAGTCTTTATACCATCATACCTATGTTTTTTACCACTCATTTTTAATTTATGTAATAGGTTATATCCTTGATTTATGATTTCTAATCTACCCTACTAGGGCACAACCAAATTATCATGATCAAATCTGCCCTACTGGGGTAAAATCATTATTCACTCCAGGTTATCAAAATGATTATAAACATCTTTAGGAAAATTATTATTTTAACCCATATGCCGTACTAGGGTACATCAATGTGCCACTGATTATAACCACCTTTAGGCAAATCAATGTCTTAACCTCCATTATTTATTATGACTACCTTTGGGCAAATCAGTGTCTCAACCTCTAATACTTATTTTTGATTGATAAGTGCTTATATATATATATATATATGGTACAACACTAATCATAAAAAACATGGGTTTAAAATTCACACCTTATGAGTAAAATCACACTAAGGGTAAAAATAGCCCCTTAGGATAAGTCTGAAAAGTGGTCAAAAAATGACAACACCCACAAAATATAACATCACATCAAAAATTGTTAACAAAGTAGAGAAATAAAGGAATAAATAATAATAATTAGATAATTTAAGAAGTAACATCAAACATGGACATTTGGGAGGTGGGGGAAATGATAGACCCAAAGGCTTGTCACCCCATCCTCCAATGGCAAGAGGATCTACATCAACAAGTAAGGGCTCCCAATTAGTTTTTTAATCTTATAAAGTCTCATTTTGATTTCTTTTATGTAAAGTATCCAAATTTATGCATGAGAATTTACCTTGGGGAGGTAGACCCTATCCTTTGATATCACTATCTAAGGATAGGGGAGGAGATACCCAAACCCTGCCACCACCTCCAGATTTGGATAAGTCACTCGGGCCACCATAATGAGGAGAAGGATAGTGAGGTGGTGACTATCATGGAGAGTGATATTTGTCTCTAATTTTGGAACACTATTGACATGGCCCATGTCCTCATCCCCAAGGGGAAAAGGATATCATGGGGTTTCAAGAGGTTCTTAGTTGACTACACATAGAGTATTTCCCTAATAATCTAGCAAATGCTGGAGGTGGTTAAGCTCTATATAGACCTTATCTATTTGGATTTATATCTAAAGAGTAACATTAGAGAGAAAAATAATTTTATTATAAATATAAAAATTACATTCCAACTCTTCATGATTAAAGCAAGCATGATTTCTATCTTTCCAGATTTGAAACAAAATGTCAACTCAAAAGATTTTCCAAAAATGATTATATTTTGTAAGTAATATATCCAAGTGCCCCAAGAGATCCATCTTTCACATGAAAAATTCATGATGAAAAAATTATAAAAGGTAGTGAATCTAGTACCATGTAGACTATACATGTAGGAAAAACCCAAAAAGGTGCTTAACATTCTCTAGTTACCAATAATCTAAGCTTATGGGATTAGGCACTGCCAGATGCTTGAGTTGGTCTCCCACAGGTAGACCCTAGTAGATAATGCACCATAAGAAATGAACTTTTTTATCTCAATAGAATCAGACCACACTATGTTAAATCGAAGGTCCTAGATCCCATTTTTGGAATGAATATTTCATCTGATATGAAGCATATCAAATGGAACATGTTTTGGAGCAAGTAAATGATATCCCATATAAAGAGAATATCAAGTGAAGGGGTGGCCTAGGAAAATGCCAATCCTTCCACCAAGTAACAAGATAATTGACTCCAATTTTATGTAAGTATTCATTAGGTATGGAGCCTTGAATTTATGCTATAGCCTCTACATCTGAGTTTATTAAATGATATTTGTTTTGAAGTTGCTTCTAATTGAGCCAAACCCTATACTCTTTGCAAAAAAGATTACTGATAACCTTCACACCTTTTTTAAAAAGGTTTAACCCTTTAACCTAGGGAACCAAGGCAAGGTGACCACTAAATGGATTGGGAGTTAATAGAGAGACCATTCCTAAACCTTTCACCAACTTAGTTGAGGTGAGGCTTAATCTTCTCCCAATCCTTCCATAAACTTTGAACTACAAAAGATCCCTTAATTTTGATAGGCACTAGGGTGATAAGTAGGGAATGGATTCCCAAGACTTGTCAAGCCTTTCTACCATAAGGGATTCCCTAAAAGATATAATGGTAGAGAATAATCTTCCAGGATTCATTCCTAGAAAGTCCTTTGATAATTTATTTGGCTCCAAGAGCAAGTCCTTGGATTTTAATATTGAGGAGACCTAGTCCCCTAGCTTCTTTGGGATGGTATAAAATGTTTTACGAAACTCTATGGAAGCCCTTATGTCCTTCAAAATTATCTTAGAGAAAATTGTCTAAGATATTTTATAATATTCTATAAGCAACATTAGAAGGGGCCCAACAAGAGGAATAGTATACATACATAGCTGTCAAAACTTTAGAGTAGATTTGAAATTTGACAGCAAGAGAAAGAGGCTTAGTGATCCAAAAAGAGATCTTTTTTTCAACTCTTTACACCACATAGGACTATAAATTAGAAGGAGAGGCCTGAAAGGCAAAAGAAATGATAATAAACTTAAACCTCACTCCTAATGGAATCCACTACCATTGAAATTCCTCAAGCCAAGGAGGTTTGGGGCCCAGGGACTCTTTTGTAACATTGAGTCTTCTTTTATTGAATAGAAGATCCTAAATCCAAACAAAATATATGTATACATTCCATGGCATTTTTAATGCATTTAGCTTCCTCTTGGAGAGTGAGAAAAGAGTCATCTATAAAATGACCATTTAAAGGTTGTATATCAAACTGAGGAAGAGTGATACCTTTCATAAAACCCCTAATAGCATAGTTAGCCAATAGGTAGTTAAATCATTTAGTTGCAAACACATACAATGAAGGGGCTAAGGAGAATCCTTGTTAAATATAATAATGAAATTTAAATAGATAAGACTGGGTGCCATTAATAGTGATACAATCCCTCACATCCTAAAAAAGCATGTTGACAGTCTATATAAATTTGGGGCCAAAACCAAGCACCTACAACATGGCCAAAATGAATGGACACTCAATGTGATCATAGGCTTTCTCAAAATCAATCTTAACAAATAGAGCCTTTTTATTAGAGATCCTAGCCCATTCCATACCTTCCTAGATAGAAATTACATTATCTAGAATGAATTTGTTTTGTATGAAGATTGTTTGCTCACTCTTAACAATTAAAAGGAGAATGTGCTTCACCCTAAGATCCAAAGCTCTAGAAATAATTTTATAAGATACATTGAGTAAAGTAATAGGCCTCCAGTTTATGATAATTTCAGGATCACTAGTATTGGAGATAAACTTGATATTACCTTGATTAATAAGGGTTCCCAAGGAATTGGTTAGAACAACTTTAGAGTGCACTTAGTGAAGATCAAGACCAACAATGTCCCATAGAGTTTGATAAATAATTGTATTAGAAACCATTGATTCTTAGAGCTTTTTCCACTACCATTTGCTTAATAGCCTCATGGTGGTCATTGAGATATAAGGTTCTGTCACAAGTAACTCTTTGAGAATTAGAGACTTGTAGGGAACAACATGGAGACATTAAAGGAGAGTTGCCTCCCTTTTTGGAAAAGAGGCTTACACTGATAAAACACCATGATAATTATGAACAAAGTCTTGTAAAATGTCAGGAATTTTGGAAATTATTATGTCTCCTTCTTTGATAGCTTTGATTCTATCATCATCTGTCCTAGAGTAGAAGAGGGGAAAAAATTCTTAGAAATATTGTCACTAATTTTTATCTAATGAATATGAGCTCTCATTTGAGCTCCTCTGACTTTGTATGCTTCCTCAACTTGGAGCTTGTCTCCATTATGTCACTTGAACTTGACGGTGGACATTGAGTGGTGTCTACTCTAGTTTCTATGAGGCTTATATATACTCATAGTTTGTACCATTATGTATACATCATTTGAAAATGGATATTTATTTGTCATAGATCTAAATAAACATGGAAGTGAAATCAAGATAATCAGACCACCACTAGATCCATCTAGTGTCTCCCTCAAGCCAAGGGACTAGGTTCCAAACTCTAAAAATATGCCACACAATTCTTTCATACTTGAGGTGGGAAGTATTAAGATATAATTACATGGTGGTAGGATTAACTTGAGGAGTAGTCCATTCAAATTTAAATAAAATAGGGTGATGATATAATAGAAGGGTGTTTGGAATGACTGATACTAGTCTATCATGGATTAGAGCAAAATAGAAAATATCTTGCTCAACTAAAATAGCTCTATCAAGTGAATAAGCACCTTATGTTTTCCCTATAAAAAATTAGACTAATTAAACTAGGGGGATTCTAAATCCTTCCTCTAATGATGATTGAAATCAAACACCCCAAGTTTATTATGTATATAATACCATGATTCATGCTCACTATCACACCATAACATTAAAAGGCATCTTTCTTTATCCTCTACCAACTCCACCATGTTGAATTCACCACAAAGGATCCAATGAGCATCAGGGAGAGAGTCAGCTAGCCACCTCCACAAGGTAGCCCATTCCACAACATCATTGGAGGCATATAAATTGACCAGCCCAATATTGCAATTATTAAAATAAAAAAGGGTCCATACCATGTGGTGGTTTGGGTCCAAACTCCATGAAATAATGTTCTAAACAAGCTTTGGAGACAAAAAAGTGGCAACCCCACCACACCCAATGTCATGCCTAGTGGCCTAACAAAGTGCTCTAAGCCAGATGATCCATTACTTATTAGAACCAACTTTGGGCAAATCAGTATTTTGATCAATATGTGCAAGCATTAGGTAAATTAGATTAATCTCATCTATGGGTTAAATTCATTCTTATTTTTGCTTCTTTTTGAGGTACCATCCATCAATTATATGTGTCTACCACTCTATTGAGGGGGTATCATAGGCTTCCCAAACTTTGTTTGGAGCATCATTCGTCAATCGTTATCTTCTTTTTCTTCTTAATATATTTTTAATTATTTGAAAATACATAATTTTGCATGTGTCTTACAATGCCTTCTTAAACAAAGGGTAAACTATAAACACTCATTTTCATCTGTATTCCATGTCTATAGTAGACTTTATATTGATTTCTATAAAATCATGCAAATTAAGCTTTAAAATAACCAAAATGCCAAAGTTCATTTGAGCATGGGATATAATTAACTATAATTATGTCAAGGCAACCTCATTTGGGGTATTACCCTACATGTACCAATAACCTATCTTGGATTCAACCTCAGCCAAATTTTGACCTAAGAAATTGACAAATTAGCCTTTTGATCTATTAATGCAAAACATGAAAACAATTCCTAAATTCCAAAAACTATAAGCAGAATTAATTAAAAAAAAAGTAAATTAGTTTTTTAAGTAAAAATTTCAAGTTCAATTAGGTAATTATTTTTTATAAAAAATGAATTTTTCAATAAATATGAGTTCAAAGTCAAAAAAAATAGTAATATCTTTTATAAATGCCTAAAAATTTGAATAACATGTGAGTCACATCTCATAAATATCCTATGATTTTCTAAGCCTCATAAATTATTTTATGAGATATCAATCCTTCATGATTGATTTGACCCAACCTAGGTTTAATCTAAACCTTACTGCACTTGGGTTAGAGTTAGTTTTAAGACCTATAAATACAAGTGTCATTACCCCTACCTAAACAAGCTCTTAATCCAATGTTATAATGTAAGATTAATTAAGGAGAAGCTTCACCAAGCCAATCCAAGCCTCAATTGGTCTTATAAAAGTGTTGCACAAATGGAAATTGCATTGATGAAAATCTCTATTTCCCACAAGCTAAACATGAACATCCTCTATACCAACAAATGAGCACTACTTTTGACAAGGGAGGTAACATTGGTTTGTGCCTTATATTCTATTTGTAGTTATTTTCATTATGTTAAGATCAATTTAGTACTTAGGAAAGATTGGTTTAGTTTATATTATATTATTTTATTTGAATTCTCTTTTGATTCACTAACAAGGAATGAATGATATTTGGCTCTTCAAATTCCTAATGATACACAGACTACTTAGGAAATGAGATTAATTGTTGCTTTCCCTTTCATATAGGATTAAACTTAGTAGGTGTAGATCCAATAATTTGAATGGAACCACCAATGTTTGGTAGGGTTATAAATCAAACCAGTAAGAGGCTAGAAGGCTCAAGGGTTCTATGGGCTATAGGATCTCTATAGTGGCTATCATATTTGTCAGCTTACACTAATATATAGATAGACTTGTAAACTAGGTTGGGGATAGCATGAAAAAGTGCACAAATTTTGTGAGTAACTCTAATGGATCCAACCATAGTAAATCAAGTGGCTAAGATTAGAATATTGATTGCATATAAATTGCAAAAACAATAATACCAAATAAAGAGAGATGATAAATGAAATGTAAATCTAGATGCTAAGGCACTTTCAGGTTGAATGAAAGATGTTTTAAGAAATAAAGACATTTTAAACAAAGGTTTCAATAGAATTCCTAATCTATATTTGATCTATCTTTTGAATTCAACACTATTATTTTCTAATAATGCAATGTTCTAGTTTAGCAAGAGAGGGAGATTGTTTAAGCAAGTTATCTAGTTCCTTTTCTGAGCATGAAGAGTCATACTTATGTATTAAACCTATTACAATGCAATCATAACATGTAATGGTAAATATTTCAAGCAATGAAGATATATTTTAACCACACATAAATGCATAAACTTTAGAAATTTTTTTGAATAATGCACAAAACAACTAAATCACTAAAACATATCAAACCCTAGCATATACACTAAACAAAACAATGGAGTTTCACTTTTCATATCAAAGTGCTTTTAGGTCAAGATCAAATATTAAATGCAGAATTTGTATGAACCAATTATCCAAGCTAAGAGGCAAGAGAGGAAGAAGATCAGGTTGTGTGTAAGCTGAGTCTAGACCAAGAGCCAAAAGTTGTAGAGGAAGTGAAGGAGAAACCACCAATCTATGGAAGAGTCAATTCAAGGAGCACAAAATAGTTAAAATTGAGTCTTAAGGGATTAAATATAAACCTAAAATATTTAATAATGATGTCAATAGAAATGAGAATCACCAATAATAGTTTCAGTAATGTAGGGCATCCCCTGTCACAATGGAAGCTACTATGCCAAACAAGAATCAAGAGGGATTGAAGGAGGCAGCCAAGTTTCCAATGGATTGATCAAGTGGGAAGATAAAATTAATGAATGATAATGAGGCATATATCATAACACTAATATGCCAAAAGACCTAAAACTAACCATTTTTTACTATTTGGGTCCAAACTGGCACTTTTGCATGCATTTTACCTAGGCCATGGCTTTTGTGAAGGAAACATGTAGCCTAGGCTATGGGTTTCCTTCACATAATCCATATCCTAGGTCAAATAGGGGATTAGGCTAGTTAATAGGCTCCCAAAAGGCCTCAGGGGTCCCTAGAGGGCCTATCTTGCATGCAAAAGGGCCAAGATGGACTAAGGATGTATGGAGGGTAAGAATATGATGCAAGAGAGGTCTAAGAGAGTGATGAATGTCTCAAATTGGGATGACTAGGGTCAGTATTCTACATGTGAGCTGATATATAATCATTTGGAGGAGTAGGTTCATGAGAAGTATGATTACATATGCCCCCAATGTATAAATAGTCAATGTTCAAATGAACAAGGAATGTTGTACAGTTATTAGAAACCACACCAAACAAAGGAAAGAAATAACTAAAAAGATAAAAATAAATATTACCTACACTTACTAGATAAGGATGTTATCATAAAAATTCAATGGTTTGGTCCATAGGTGAGAGTGCAAAAACTACATAATCTAAAATCTAACTCCAACTCCAGCTCTTACAAAGAAGGGACACAAGTGATATCAAGTCAAATCATACTATCTAGAATGACATTCACTAAGGTGTCAGCCCTAGTGTTCTCTCTATAAGGGATATGGTTGAACTATATGTCTTCAAGGAAAGAGATCAAATTTTGTACCACCTTGAAGAGGGGGAGAAAATCAGAGCTAATGGTGGCCCAAACACCGATAAGTTGAGACACATCTAAAAGTGAGTTAGAGAATAACTACACATGGTACATGCCTAACTCATGGATGTTAATCAAGGCACCAATGATTATGTGATACTTAGTGGCATTATTCATCTTAATAATAATGAATAAACTAGATGCAATAATCTCATAACCCTATAGATCATTAATAACCCAAGACATAGCCATCGGTCTTGGGTTGCCTTGATTATCATCATCGGTGTGAATTACTACTGAGAGATGCACCATGATGGGGGTCAAGAATGCAAGACTAACAACTATTGAAATGTGATATCAAATCAAAGTGGTGTGAGTGAGTTACACAAAGGAAAAAAATAATTAAATCCATCCATAATCATAGTTTTTAACCAACACCAACAATAGTAAGAGGTAACAAGGGAAAGTGGGGGGAAGTTTGGAGAAGATAAAGACCAGTTGGTAAGACTAGAGTAAGTCTTAAACCACCACAGCCAGCTAACAACCCTACTTACAACCATGATTAATGAGAGAGAGAGGGAATTATAATGGATTAACTATGAAAAAGTAGAGAAATGACTAACTAAAAGAAGCACAATAAGTAACTTCTATCCCTGAGTGCCCACAAGATGAGGCATGGGTCGAGGAGGTCAATGGGGACCTAGAAGGGGTCTCAGGAACTAAAATAGGGCCAGAGTGGGCCCAAATAAGCCTTATATTAAAAAATAGAGGCCTTCAATGTGCTTATAATGTACCAAAACCCCTAAGATGAAGGTTTCATGGTTAGAAATGCAAAAATGTGTAAAACACCCAAAAAGGGCCCACAAGGTGCATCCGAGGAGTATATATGCCTAATAAGCTATAGGACCTAGGGGTAAAAGAGAATTTAATGGTCCCAAAACACACCTAAAGAGGCCTCAAATAGATAAATAAACCCCACCATTACATTTATAATGGTCCAAAACCTCTAAGATGAAGGTTTAAGGGTTTTGGGAGCAAAAATAGAGCAAAATAGAGGCCCAAAAAAGGCAAAAAGAAGGCTACTAGCCTAGGCCATGGCCTATCTAGGCAAAACCTATGTCCTAAACCTTTAAAAGCCATGTTTTAGCCTATAAAACCATGGCTTAGACTAAAAAAGGCCAAAAAATAGGCTTGAAAAGCCTGGACAAGGCCCATAACTTGCCCAAAATAGAACGAGGGGGGAAGATGAGAAAAATAGTTATCAAAATCATATAAACATGTTTTTATAATTCCTACATACACATGAATTATCCAAGGTCACATTTATTTATTATGAAAATGTGAAGAGGAGTCAAGGTGCTAGCGGCATGAAAGGCATCTTAGCTAATAGGGCCAATACTAATGCACAATGGCCAACCATGAGATAGTGCCTCAATGCCAATCATAATCAGAGGTGTAGTCATAAATATGCAAAAATTGTTAACTTGAGCATGGCTAAAGACACCCAACCCTTAGGTCCGTATTGATTGTTCTCTAAACCCTCTCAGGCTTATTTTCAATAATTCTCAGTCATCCATGGCCTTCCAGACTTAACCCCAGGGGAGCCAGGACCCTCTCTTCATGACTAATCCATCCCCCTAGGTCTTGTATGCTCAAGACAATAACATCAAATTTATAATATAGCATTGGACCCTAGGGTTCACCTTTTTAGTACTCCTATCCAATCATAATTCAAACCCAAATTACCATTTTTCCCTAATTCCTCTTGTTCATTATGTCAGCTTAGTTTAGTTTCATCTAACCCATGACGAATAGATCCATATATAAGCCCATTCAAAGATTATTTGGAAAGGGTTGGAAAATATCATTCAATAAATAAGGAATACAAGAAAGACCACTCAATCAATCTTCCTTATTCTCTACATACATCCAACTTATACACTTTCAAGCTAATTCAAGTCCTTACACCAGTCCCTAATCATCACAAGCATACCTAGTTTTAGCATTTCTTACATTTCATTCACTATTTCACCAATCACTCTTAAAGAGAGAACAACATATGGCTTGATCCCTCCTCAAAGTATTGGTATGTAGGTAGCGTGCCCACACATAGGGTGTGAAGCACATCCAATGCATCTTACACACACTAACCCCTTTGCCCTATTTTCCAAAGTTTATTTCAATTTCATAAAAGATACAAGTACAGGAAGAATCATCTATACAGGGAGATTTTTTGATACTGAGGACTTGAAAATAGGCACATAGGCTCACATTGATCAGGCAAACAAAACCCAAAAAATCTTAAATCCTTAGGATAACAGTTCTAAAGAAGGACTACAGTGTCAAAGCCCAAGTTTTCCAATTATAACACTCCTATCCAATCATAAAATGAAGTCTAGGATCTTATTTTTGATTATGTCCCAGTCCTGCACATAAATTTTTAGACCCTATCTCAGTCAGAACAGTCCAAAATAAGCTAAGTTTAATTTTCTTTCTCTCACTACTATTTTTAGAAAAGGTCTAATTGTAATTTAATTTCACAAATAAATAGCTTTAATTAGGAATATTATTTATTTATTTCTCCTACTCAAACCTATTTATTTAATAGGAATAAAACTCTATTATTCCCAAAAATAACAAATCATTTGGTGAACCTAACTTACTTTGAATTTTGCATAAAGACCTTAGAAACCCTAGGATAAATTCCTAGCTAATTTTTTCCCATTAATTTTTAAATTTTTTTCTTGAAAATTAAAATCAAAAAATCCTCTCAAATTTTAAAATTTTGTAGTAAATTTTAAAATAAATATATTTCAAACCCTAGTTGCAGACATTAGGTCCCAGTAATTTCTAGCATTAATCCAATAATTCCCTAATTTTTTACTTGCACATATAAATCAAAAATTTATCTCAAATTATAAAATTTTGTATTAAATTTCAAATATAAATTTATTTAAAACCCTATTTACCTACACTAGGTCTCGGTAATTTTCCAATATTAATCCAATAATGTTCTGGTTTTTTGCTTACATATCGAAATCAAAAATTTGATTCAAATTCTCAAATTCAATAGTAGTTTCAAAAATAATTTTATTTAAAAAACTAATTGCATCAAATAGCTCTTATTAATTTTCTAGTCATTTTTCTAAACTTTTAGTTGCATATTAAAATTAGAAAATCACCTTCAATTTTTAAAAATTCATAGTAATTTCAAAAAAAAATCCTCAAAACCCTAGTTGCATCTACTAGGTCCCATTAAATCAAATACTTTCCCATAAAATTTTGAATTTTTACTTGCATACTTAACTCAAAAATCCAATCTCAATTTCAAAAATTCATAGTATTTTGCAAAAATATTATTGTCAAATCCCTAGTTGCATATACCAGCAACTATTTGCTTCTTGAGGTATCACCTTACATCCATAATCAAATTATAAAAATGATTCTCACTTATGTACAAAATTTTCTTACATTTTTTGAAAATAACAAGGAAACCACAATGGGCCCTATCATGTACATGAATGCTGAAGTCTATCATATGTTAGTACAAAGCTTCATCCTTTGCATTTCATGCTTATGTTTCATTATATGGGATGATATTACAAAATTCATTACCAAAAATGCACAAAATTTCAAAATTATTTTTGCATATTTTCTTTTGCTCATATTAAATAATTACCAACTCTATTTTTGTAAACACAATCAAAAGGTTATGTTACATTCCAAAAGCTTATATGCCATTATGCAAAAATTAATGATATCTACCCTTTACTTTCTATCACTCATATGGAAAAAATTTCAAGTTTATCATGATAAACATGTTAGAAAGGTTATGATTTATGTCAAAATATTCTATACATTCATGCACAATTTCATATTCTCTATCCCTTACTTTCTATATCTCATATGGAAAAAATTTCAAGTTTATCATGCCAAACACATTAGAAATGTCATAGCACATGTCAAAGTTTCTTATGCATTCATGCACAAATTAATGATTTCTATCCCTTATTTGCTATCTCTCATGAGGAACGATATTTATAACCATACTAGTATACAACTTATAGCTCCACTTTCATGCATTTTATCCCACATACATGGTTTCTACCTAGAAGATCCATTGCATAAACTAACAACCACTTGTCAAGTTTTAATGTCATATCTTATACATAGGAAACATTTTCCTTCTCCTCCTCTCCCCCAAGAGGGTGATAGCTAATTTCCCTCTAACCAAGTCCATGATATCACCCCTCCAAAAGGTGAGACATCCTATACTATTTTTCCTAATTCATACATTAAGCCTATAGCTTCTTCAAATCCTCTTCAACATATGTGCTTACATGTTCAATCGAAATCAACTAGGGCTTGCACTTGTAAGGCTCTAAGGGATCAAATCACTAGTATGAGTAAGTTAATTTCAAATTTACAAATACAAAATTAGATATTACATGACAAGATCAAAACATTGAAAAATCAGATTATAATACAAAAGCCTCAAAGGCACCCTAGTGTCAATCATGTATATGCCCCTTCCCCTAGTCAATTGGTTGCAAGCAATGTCACATATCAAAATAATAAATCACAAAAAATTAACTATACAACTAGTGATTTAAAAGGCATTAAATGATAAAATAAGAGTTCAATTTAGGTTCTAATGGAAATAATTAAAGTTAAGTTGTTCAAACTACCTTCTCTACATCTAGTGAGAAGATCTAGATATTATTGTGCATATCATAGAATTCATGGACATCACACATATTCATGTTTGGCATTGAAAAAACATATATGATAGATAATTCCTCATGAGGACCCTATACAAGTTAAATCAATCAAGCAATCCATGATGACACAAGAACACATTCACAAAGGGTCAAATACAAAAATAGTACAAACGTGGTTACAAAAGCATAACTCAGAACAACAAAAGGATCAAAAAGAAAAATTAGAGCAGTAAATAGTACCTCAAGCATAGGTAAATCATGAAAAAGATGCAAATATACCTCTCTAAAATGAGGCTCAACTTTCAAAGTAGTATGGGTTTAGTCAAAAATATCTACAATAGTTTGAATATCAAGTCAAGGGTTAGGTAAGTAGGCTCAAGGCATCACTACTCATATTCTAGCAATTGATAGTGTTTGTCACCAAGGTTTGAGATTTATTGAACATCCTAATCAAATAATTAAAAAATATAATTTATCAAAGTAAAAGATCCAAATACAAAAAAATTCAACACAAGCATTTCATTGGTCCAAAATCAAGATAATAATGATGAGTGGAACAATACAGTTTATTATGATTTCTAAGATACCTACAATGAATCTGAATATTTACAGTCATATTCACGGCCATTCCCTCATGATTCACAATCATGCATGGTTCATTTTTTTTATACACAACACCATGATAGGGAGTCTCCCATGAGACTCATCGGTTAGTATCATTTCTTCTCAACTTACTTGTATATAGCTTCTTTTTAATTACTTGTACATATTTTCTATTTGCTTGCTTATACATAGCTTCTCTTCAATTTCTTATACATAATCTTCTTATGATTTATTGTACATATCTTATGTCAAAATCCAAAAATATTCAAATATGTCAAAAATAATAAAAACATTTTTATTGTATGCATCATCCATGCTTTACATTACTACTACTATGCTAGGACTTCCATTTGTTATTCAGTGCTATTGTATATTGATTTATCTACATTACCATGCTTCACTTGATCTTCTTTGAGTGTGTGAAGTTAAATATATCTACTTGATTACTTCAATCTACCCATTGGGGGGGCATTATTACTTCTACATTTGAGACACACATCGATATATCTTCCCCTTGAGGGCATATTCTACATGACTACACCATCTAGGTTATGTCATTCCTACACTACAAAATCCAAGTTATCATGCTGATGTACATTATTTACTAGATTACACAGATTACTATATCAACATTTCACTAGTATCTATAACTTTTTTATCTCTTAACATATACCTAGTCTCATACTAAACATGTTTTGTATACATTCACTATTGCTTTGATTAGTTAGATGTGATTCTATCTTTCTAGTTATTACATGATTTCTCTTCTTACTTAGTGTAACTTATTGGATTGTATTTCTAATTCCTACTTGTCTCATATATGTGCCTTAAGACATTTGCTAATGTCCTTTACTTTTATTCATGTGTGTGCCTTCAGATATTTTCCAATGTCTTTTGCTTGTACTCTTCTATGTGTCTATAGACCTTGTGCCAACATTGCTTGTTTCACTTATATGTGTATGTGGCATTTGAACATACCTTGTATGATTGATTTCCAATTTGAGTGACATGTACCCATGTCCCTTGTTTATGTGGCCCCTTATCCACCCTTATATGCTTCTTTCTTTGTGTGCTTGTTACTCGATTTCTTATTGATTGTTGTAATTCCGTGATCTATATCATGCATTTTCCTATTTTCTTAGATGCCATGATGGACATCATGTTCCATCCCTCCAACTAACAACTAACAAACTAATAACTAAAAATTTTAATTTAATTTCAATTCAATAATATTACACATGCTATTACATTATTACATCTATCTAGGCATAACCCTATTGATCTAACAAACTCTTAATTCAAACCATGTTATATTTTGAGGTATCTTGTTGATTATCATTGTTACATCATTTATATCTCCAGCTTCACACATTTGTAGGGATTTTTCTTTTGAGGGTAGTTATTAAAAGGTACCTATTCCTACCCTTAGAAGAGGGGGAAACAAGTAGGGGTTTTGCTACAAAGATTAAAAACTCCTAATCGGTCAAAAAATCTAGTTTTAGAACAACCAAAATAGCAACCAGTCATCAAACCACTTAGAACAGACCAAGAAAATAGTCAAGATTCTATAATAGTGATCAATTTCATCCTAGGAAAACAACACTAAGGTTAGAATACAATTTCAAACACCATTGTGTCCATTTTTAGTGCTCCTATCCAAACAACAAAAAAACTAGGCTTTCTAGAAGTAGGCAGAAAGGTAGGTTCAGCTGTAATTTTGCATAATCAGACCAGTTTAGATCAGTAGTTTTTAGTATAGTTTTCTTAGAGAATATATACATAGGGGGCATAATTTGAATCATGATTTATTGTCACTTTTATTTTTAGATATGGTAGTTGATACAAATTCCAGATTATAATCCATGCTACAGACACTAGTGATTGGGGGTAGATTTCACAACACTTTTGCTTCTTTTTTTTAGTTTTTAGCACTACCCAGGGATTCTCAGTAGTTACATGCCTTATTCCATTTATAGGTGGTTAGAATCATTTTAGAGTGTCTTTCATACAATCCTAACCTCTATATTCTTGAGTATCTAAGTTTCCAAGTGGCTTCCACATAAGCCAAATTTTTAGTTTTGGAGTGGCTTTCATACAAGCCTAATCTCCATCTTTTTTGAGTTTTCCACCATTGGCCTAGTTTCTAGCACACATTTGGCTATCCACACCACATTCTCAAATTTTCATAGCATTTAGGGGCTTTAAAATCTATCTCATATGACATACACATTCATACATACCAATATTAGTTCTTAGCTTCACTTCACAGGCAATGATGGAGCCAAAGGGCCAACCTTTGTATTTTTGAGCTACTTATTCAGAGGGATTAGATACACAGTACAAACATTGATCAACACATGTATGACCACCTAGCTTCACTTAGTGGGCAATGATGGAGCCAAAGGGCTAGCCTTTATATTTTTTAGCCCCTTATTCAAAGGGATTAGACACATAGTCTAAACACTAATTAGCACATGCATGATCATCTAGCTTCACTCAGTAGGTGATGAAGGAGCCAAAGGGAAAAACTTTTCATTCTTGAGCCAATTTTTGGGGTAATTGAGCACTCAAATCCATTCATGATACAAATTTTAGTATAGCATCATCCAATATATCTAGCATTACTCAGCCTTACTCTGTATCACAACAATTTTTGTATTGGTTTGCATACCTAGTGAGGTGTATTCATTCCTTTTTATTCATCACTCTTACCTAAATTTATAAGTTCTTATTTTATATTACATATAATAAGAACTGATCTACTCTTTTCCTTTCATAGATTCACACTGACATAATGTGATCTATATGCACTATCCAGCATTACTCAGCATCACAAGCTTCATGGGCTTCACCTTTATAGGTTAGTTTAGGTATTCTTTCTATTTTCCTTTATCCTAGTATTTCATTTTACTACATCACTAGAATAAAGGGGAGGGTATATGTAGTCATATAAAATACAAAAATTGGTAATTTGAGCATGGCTAAAGAGACCCAACCCTTAAGTCCCTATTGATTGCTCTCTAAACCCTCTCAAGTTTATTTTCAATGATTCTCAATCATTTGTGGGCTTCCAGACTTGTCCCTAGTTAAGCTAGGACCCTCTCTTCATGACTAATCCATTCCCCTAGGTCTCATCTACTTAGGATAATAGTGCCAAAATTAGACTTTAGTGTTAGACCCTAGGGTGTCCCATTTTCAATGCTCCTATCCAATCATAATTCAAGCCTAGATTACCATTTTCCCCTGATTCTTATTATTCATTATGTCAGCCTATTCTGGTTTCATCTAACCCATGACCAATAGATCCATATATAATCCCATTCAAAGATAATTTAGAAAGGGTTGGCAAATATCATTCAAGCAAGTAAGAATACAAGTAAGACCACTCAAATAATCTTTCTTATTCTCTACATATAGATAGCCTATACACTTTCAAGATAATTCAAGTCCTTACACCAATCCCTAGTCATCTCAAACATACCCAATTTTATCATTTCTTGCATTTCATTCACTATTACACCAAGCAATCTTAAAAGGATAAATACATATGGCTTGATCCCTCGTCAAAGTATTGTTATGTATGCAATGTACCCACACATAGGGTGTGAAGCACATCCAGTGCATATTTCACACACTAACCCCTTTTCCCCATTTTCTAAAGTTTCTTTCAATTGCATAAAAGATATAAGTACATGAAGAATCAGCTCTACAAGGAGATTTATTGACAATGAGGACTTGAAAATTGGTACACATGCTCACATTGAGTAGGTAAACAAAATCCAAAAAACTTAAATCCTCAAGACAACAGCACTAGAGAAGGACTACACCACCAAAACCCAACGTATCTAATTCTAGTGCTCTTATCTAATCAAAAAATGAAGTCTAGGATCTTGTTTATGATAGAGTCCCAGTCTTGCATATAAATTTCTAGACCCTATCTCAATTAGAATAGTCTAAAATAAGCTAGGTTTAATTTTCTCTCTCTCACTTCTATTTTTAGAAAAGGTCTAATTATAATTTAATTTCACAAATTAGTAGCTTTAATTAGGAATATTATTTACTTATTTATCTTACTTAAAAATATTTATTTAATAGGAATAAAACTCCATTATTCCCAAAAATAACAAATTAAGAGGTAAGGAGGGGTGGTAGGAGGCTCGTGTGAGATGAAGACTAGCCAAGGAAGGCTAGATCAAGCCTCAAGCAACCACAACCACTAACTCAAACCACCTATAAGTATTTCAAAAAAGGAGAGAGGGATTTGGTAGAGGGTTAACTATAAGTGAGTAGTAACCTAACTAACTAAAAGAAGCAAAAGACTCTGCTTATATCCCAACGTGTATCCAAGGTTGAGTACACAAGCCAAATTTCAAAGGATACCCACAAAGGTATGATAATGGATGCCATGAGAGAGGTAATCCACTAAATGGGGGCCTAGGGAGGGTGTTCTAGTAAGGTGTGAGGCTTGCTAAAGCACCACAGGCCCAAGCCCAGGCTTGGGCCTACCCTTGAGGGCAGGCCATAACTTCTCCTTGACTAGAGGCCTTCCCCTAAAGTAGGCGACTACGTAGCCTATGAAGAGGCAAAATAATAGTGAAGAGGTAGGTGGAAGGAGATGGAGCACCCATATCCTTAGGTTCACCAGTCATGACCCAAAATATAGGAATAACAAAGGTGGGGTCATTATTGGTGAATAAGACCCCTGAACCCAAACAAGTAAGAGGATGAAAAAATGTAGAGTGCATGAGCATGAGTTTCTTTTAAGATATCCTCTCATTAATTAGGTTGGGTGTTATACCATGGATGGAATAACACTCAAGATCAAACTCAATGACTCTAGCAGCCTCAGTGGGAGACATGTTGAGAGAGCCAATACTTTGAAGGGAAAAGCATGATGCAAGGGAAAGCTCAATGTATAAGGAGACATCTTAGAAGAGGTCTCTAAAAAGAGTTGATCTAGCCTAATATCATGGAATTAAAGAGGGGTTTGGTTGACATATGCTAAACTTTGAAGGAATGAACATTGTTTGATACTTATATGAATAAAAATGTTCATCCTTGAAGAAATGAGACTCAAAAATAAGGGGTGTATGAGAATATATAGACCCCCATGAGGAGACATCCAAAGCCTCACCTAAGGAATTTGTCTTTTTGTAGAGTAATTCTTAGGGGTCTAGGTCAACCTCCATGGTATGAACCTTACCTTCATGCATAAACTACACCATGAAAAACATGGCTAACATGATGGCCTGCATGGTGGTGGTCTAAGGATGGCCAAGAATCATGGTGTATGAAAGATCAAGGTCTAACACATAAAAATTGATTCTAACTATCTTGGGGCCAAATTTGACTTATAGCTTCACATTTCCCACTAGTTTAAATATGTTATTATTAAAACCAACATAGTTATGGCTAGACTTAGAGAGCTTCTTTTGACTGATCCCAAGCTCATTGAACACATACAAGGGCATGATATTCAACATATCTCCTTCATTGAGGATGTACTACTTAACATGGAAAACATATATAAAAGTCTCAATATAGAGAGGTAACTAGGCCCTCTCTAATAGAACTAAATCATCTAGTAAAGATATTATGTCAAAAAATAAGATGGGAGGATAAGGGTGCTCATATTCATTAGAGTTTAAAAACACTTTAACATCTTCATGCAGTAGACCCTTGTGAGAGAGACAAAGATCATCAAAAATAAATCCCTTTTGCTCATGGAAAAGGTGAATAAGGTCACAAATATATATCCCAACTGAGAGGCCCTGCAAATCCTCTATGATGGATAAAGGATGTTGCCTAGGCTGAGGAGGGATGTTACACCTAAAGTCAAATCTAACCTTAGGATTCCCTACCCTTGTGTTCTAGACAGGAGGCCCAGCACCACTAGTCTCTCCAATAGGCTCAATGTCATAACTAGAGTACATGTTAAAAAATCACTCATACCTAGTAGAGACTATGTCAATAACAACAATAACCTTTCTACTCTCATGTTTGGCTTTCCCTCTCAGGTCAGCCTAGAAGGAGGAATCAGAAGAGGTAGAAGAGCAATAAGGAGAATGTGGGGCCTTAGCCTTTGATTTATTATTTTTATTCTTCTTCTTATCCTTTTCATTATTAGGTAGAGGATCCTTTAAAACATTCAATTTATGGTTGTGTTTTTCAAGAGGAGGACTTTGAGATGGAGGCAAGGTTTGTACACTAGACTATTAGGTAGCACAATTGTTATCAGTGTACCCTCTCATATGATGGAAGTTGTATAGCTTGGTAGGTTCCTAAAGAAACATTGTCCATTATTGTGATGTGTTTCATTAAGAATCCTTATTCTCATCTATCTTCTTACTCAAAACATTCACCTTGTGGCTATCCTTCATGCCCTTCTTTTTGAGAGGAGAATCAATGGCACCAACATTGGTCACATTGTAATTGTAATCATATGATGAGGATGAATTTTATGTTGGTATAGGTTACATTCCTACACATACCTCAAATACTTCTATCTTTAAACACTCATTAATAGCTTCATCATATTAGGTGGGCTCATGCTTGAGGACCTCAAGGTGAACCTCCTACCTCAATGATCACATGAACATGTCATAAAGCTAATCATCCAAGAATTTGGTTCTACATGTATGGATGGTTGAATTCTAAATACATACAAAATAAAAATTTAACTCACCCTTAGACTATGTCATGGAGGTGAATTATTAGATGCTAAGTTTGAAAGGCCTATAAATATCAAATTACTGGAAGAAGTCATCCAGAAGGAGTTGGAAACTAGAGAGAGAATATAGAGGCAAATTTTGGAACCAAACAATATCTTTAACTCATAGAAAATTAGTGAAGAGATTTAACATCATTCCTTCATCATGTTCCCAATCCATACATGCCATCATGAATGCCATAATATTCTCTATGGGACTAGATTCCCAAGTCCCATTAAACTTGGGTAATTTAGGGATAATAATAGGAAGGGGAATAGCATACACCCAAGGGGTTAGAAGATTTTGATGGATATCCTCATAATCATGGTTCATAGTATGATGGTAATTATGTTATCTATGCCCATAGGCATCACCATAACCATGGCCATAGAGAGCATGATGTTGAGGTAACTCTTGATAGGGAGGATGCTCATGGTGGAAATTATCTCTACCATGGGTAGGGAATAACCACAAGATGGGTGACATTCCTCATGGGGATGATAAGAATATGTGGCATACTCATGGAGGTGGTTATGATGACCAAAATCCCCATGATACTAATCACATGCCATTAGATTTGGGTCAATTGGTGGGCATTAATGCTCTTGATAGGCATGTCATGGATCTCTAGTCTATAGATGATGATCAAAATCATCATGCTTGTTGGAAACTCTAAATAAAGGGCTAGGAGGATGGGATAAATCTTCATGATGAATATACCTCATTGATTGGGAATAAATATGACCTATAACATGGACATGAGGGGGTTATTTTTATAGAGTCTCCTGAAAAATAGGTAGGGGACTCGTATAAGAACTGCTCAAGGTATTCAAACTAAACTAGGTGTGATCTCTATCTCCAAAGGAAGCACACTACCTACTCTTAGGGGGAGAAGGATGCACTTCATTCACTTGAAGGCATCTACGGTAATTTCAATGATTGATTATATCTCATTAGATCCTAGATGATCAAGGGAATCCTTATCACCTTGAACAAGTGAATGGGATATGGCATGGGGTGAGATGAAACATCTTCAGATGACTGAAGCTCAGACTAGTGAAAAGGAAACTGAGTCTATTGGTTATAATCCTACCAATATTGTTTCTTTTCAAATGTGAGAGGGTGTGGACTACCATGCTAGTTTGAGGTAAGATCCTATATCGTATGGTGTCTATGATGTTCTATTACAACCACAACTTACTCATGAGTGAGCTCAGGGATGAGACCCTAAATCTGATGAGATTGGCATCCCAAGGGTGTGTGTTTCAATGATTTTTTTATTATTATTAGAAAAAGGAAAAGGAGAAACTAAGTATAGGTATGGTTTAAAAACTTGTTTGATTGTACATTCATGAAATTAGAAGATTTTAAAGAGTTCTTCTTTGGCTTGGGAAGATGACATGTAGATAAGAATGCACTAAAACAAACTTGTTTATTAGAGGGATAGTTAAATGGATTACGTAGAAATATCTATATCTTGGAAGTGAGATATTCTCTAGTGGATATCAATCCACATGTTTTGAATAATCAAGTTTATAAAATAAAAAGGAAAGTACTTTCATCAATAAACCAAAGGATACTAAAATTAAACATAAGAATGTTTGGTTAGAAAATAGACTATAAATGATTAAATTAGTGATAAAATAATTAATACTAGTGTTAAAGGGTTGGGGTCTATTTTAAAAAATCAAATAGGGGTCTGTGAATAGGCAAGAACATATAAAATTAGGTTTGATTGGGTGTAGGTAGGTGAAATTAGCTTGTTGGTTTTCACTACTATAGTGATTGTTGATGGTTGAGCTGACCACCAATGGTTAAGGTGACCATTTATTGTTGGACATACCATTGGAAATTGAGATAACCATCGATGGTTACTATGTATAGATCTAGGTTGGTAAAAGGGCTAATTGATGAGATCCAAAAGATGTATTTTAAGAGATGGGTAAGACTTGGGTTTATTGCAAAATGGAAATAAAGTAAATGAATAATGAGAAATAATTAATTATCTTACCAAATTTTGATTAGGTGGATGGTTAGCGTAGTTGACCTATTGATGGAATATAGCTTGATCATGATAGAGTAACGGTACCTAAGAACTTAATGGAGAGGTAACGATAAATTGACTCTCTGACATGGTAGTTGGTTTGTTGGATTATTCATAGTGATTGACCAATAAAAAATAAACTTTTAGATGCATAAACTCTTGATAATGATTACAAATGGATTTCACCTTTTTGTTCCTCTCTTCTTATAAGCAAAGCAAGAGAGTTTCAATAGCACGTGAACTGGGTTTCCTAGTTATAACTCACATATGTAATGGCTTATAATAGGAATTAGATGAGTTATTTTTAGAAAATAAAGGTAGATGAGTTTGCATGTTAGTGGTTGAGGAGGTGGACCCTAACCATTGATGATCAGGGTGACCATCAGCAATCAAATTTATCATCGATGGGTGAGGGTGAAGGGTAAAATAGGAAAAAACTAACGTAAAGGCTAGGTTAAGTTAGTTAAGTTAAACTAACTATGAGCTAGGTTTTATTAGGGTTCAAAGGTTCAAATGGTCCCAAGGGGTCTTAAGGATACTAAGAGGTATTTTGACATTCAAAATCATGGTGTGCATATTTTTGGTATCTACATTTTTCCCCTTTTTGTTATGTGGCCTAGATTAAACTAGTTACAAAACAAAAACCAATGTTGGTCAAAGGTCTAGCTACCTTGAGTATGGGAGGAGTTATTCCCCCTCAAACTAAGAGGTGATAAGGTAAAACTAAATCAGGTGTAAGTTTGATAAGGTAGTTAAGAGTGATGATGAAGGTGGATGTTATGAAGGTGGATAAGAGGTTGGGAACTAAAGTGAAAATAGATGTGCAAAGTGTGACAAGAAGTGTGATAGCCAAGATCATATAAAGACAAGGTTGACATTGTTGAAAATAATAAAGGTTAGTGCTAAAGGACAAGTGACCAGTGTACCACATGACTAAAATTTAGGTGTGGTGGTTGGGTACACCTATTAGCATCCTAGACAAGGTCAGTGTTTCTATGGGTATCCGAGGTAGGAAGTGCTCCCATGAAAAACACAAATGGTTTAAGTGTCATGGGTATCAAAGGTAAGAAGTTCTCCCAAAAAATACATAAGTAGTAGGTAAGGTAAGTTTGAAGTGGCATGAGTTTTTTGAAAAAGGGTCAACATGGCAATGTTATCACTATGATAAAAGGATCAGGCAAAAAGTGTCATAAAACACATGTTAGTCAGGCCTAAATGGACTAATAGTGATGTGATGAGGTGGTTATAGTGGGTAGATAAGGTAGACTCCATGGGTGGGTAAAATAGGTTGGTGGTGCTAATAGAGGTGCTTACTAAGGGTAATGAGGAAGAGGAGTATCATCAGCACAAATAAGGCCACTAGGTTTTACCCCCATAGTATGATACCTAGCTACATTAGAGGAGTTATGGTATTACAAGACTATTATTCTTACATAGTGCCCAGATGAGCCCCAATGGGGTGAGTATAGGGCTATCTTGGAAGGTAGTATAGTCTAGAGACACTAGGGTAGTGGGTAGCATCTATATCTAAATAAATAGGGATAGATAAGGGATCAATAGGTATGGTAGGTGGGTAAGCACCAGGACCCATCGATGCTTTAAGAGGAAGTGGTGTCCTTGGGGCATAGATATAGCTAGATTTATGACTTTTTTATATCATTTTGATTCTAGCCTGTGAGCTGATGTGGTGAGATGTACATTTTTGAGAGAGAGTCATGTCTATCTACATGTACACATTATTATGATTATTTGACACATGAGTTTATATATGTGATTTTTATTTATGTTCATGTTGATGGTGTATGATTTGATGTTGATGTTTATTGCTTATGATGTGATGTTTACATTGCTTATAGATTATGATTATGCTTTGGTTGTTTAGACACTGATATATGCTTAGCTATGTATGAGATGGTTTTGGTTTATGATTATGCTTCTTGATTCCTTATGACATGCTAATTTTAAATGAGTATTTCGATTTCATTATACGGTGGAAAATTGTTTATCATGTTAATTTCTTGTGGATGTGATGATGCTTTTGGTTAAGGTTATATTGATAGTTATGCTTAATATGGTTATGCATGTTGTTAATGCTTTTAGGATAAAACACCTAAGGTATATTAATTAACAACATCAGAAAGAAGAATACAATCAAGATACACAAATGCCATAATAAAAATATTCCCTATTCATAATAAGAGAAGAAGAGAGCATAGTGTTTCTTCATTGACAAGAACTAAAATAGAACTAAAGTGGGATTGGATTAATGAACATAAGCCCTTAAAATGTTTTTCATTAGCATTTTTTAGTTTTTTAAAAGGTGTATTGACCACATAATGTCAATTAAGCTCAAAAATCCCTTTCATATAGTGTAAAATAGAGATGGGTGAAAAATGGAACCTTCTTGTGAGACTAGCATGCCTCTTTTATAGGTATCTAGAGAACTAGGATAAACAAGCCTATGCCAAAATTATATAGATTAATCCATGAAATAATTCTACTTGTGAAATTCAATTGTATCTCCCACCTTATTTTTATATTTGAGAGTTTATTGTGGTTTTCAAGATTAGTTTATTTTTATTGTGGTTTTGATACTGGGTCCTTTGTTGATTGTTGTATATGGGAAGTTGATCGATGTGGGAAGCTTCCAAAAACTTGCTATGATTTTATAAAATGCTTACTCATCCATCCTTTGAGGGAGTGGTCTAATTTTATGTGCTTTTTTCAAGGCTTGGTGATAGTTGTTCTTCAAGGGAGCAGACTACCTTACATTTGGGTAATTTTAGATATGCTTATGTAGTTGTCTTTTGAGGGAGTAGTTTGAAAATTCTTAGGAATGACCCAGGATTACTATTAGTGTGGATTTTGATTATTTATTTCTTTGGATTTTATTGACATAGACTTGATTAGGTTTGCTTAGTGTCTCACCTTTATGAAGTCAAAACTAAAAATCATAAGAAGATTGAGCAGGTGTAAGAGAGATTTAAGTGACAATAATCATGGGGATCCATCTTGAAAGAGGTGGAAAGTACCATGAGAACCTTGGCATGGTTAAAGACATGGTACCCATTATTCAATATTAGTCTATGATTGTGATGGATAATCACATGATTCATTTTTAATTGATTACCCCTAAAATAGGGAGATGGAATGTGGGTGCATAGTAAGGGATGAGCTTAAGTTAAAAAAAAGGTGAACTTTGATCCTTATTAACAAAAAAATGGATACAGATGTAAAGTATTAAGGGGATTAGGTTCTATGTGGATTTATAGAGAAGACAACTGGCAAGCTCTTGATCCATACTTGTGGATTATGATATAGGGTCCAAGCCAATTGATATCAAAATTGCCCTGCTTGATTTTATCCATATTAGTGACATGTTGATTTTTATTTAGGATGAGATATCTAATATTGAATTCTTGAAATTTAAGGTGATTTTTATAGGCATTTTTGATGTGATTTTGATATAAATGGAGATGGGTAAGGGCTACTAAATGATGCTCATCAAATAGCTCAAGTTGGGCTAAATGGTGCTGATAATAATCATCCTCAGAAATGAGTTCTTGTATAGATGTAAAGAGAGGGGATTTGGAATTCAAGAGGTAAGATGACCTCTGATCCAAACACAAGATAAAATGGGGTATCACCTTAGGGGTTTTAATTATAGTATGGTATTCCCATAAAGTGAAGGGGATATGTAAATGTCAATCCTCACCAAATTGACCATTTTAGTTAGCGTGTTATTAAGGGTTTTGTTAGAGTATTTTGCCTATCCATTCACTTGAGGGAGATAGGGAAAGGAGAAACTTAAATTAATGACAAATGTGTCACATATACCCTAGACTTTCTTGTTCTTAAAGGATTTACCATTTTCAGTGATAATCTTATGAGGAACACCAAAGTAATTAATGATATAATGGTTGATAAAGTTGACAACCTTCTTCACTTTGATCAAGACTAGAGGAGTAGCCTCTACCCACTTGGTAAAATACTCCATTGTGGTGATGATAGAATGGTGTCACTAAGATGAATGGGGATTAATTTCATTGATGAGGTCCAGACCCTATTGTGAAAAGGGCTAGAAATCAATAAAAACTCAAAGACTATGTCTGGGTGCATGATGTAAATTAGAGTTTTGTTGACATTTGACACACTTTTTCACATAATCATAGCAGTTATAGTTAAGGGTAGGCTAGTAACATCTAAGATAAAGGATGCACTTATCCATAGTGAGACCACTAAAGTTCCCCCCATAGATACCATCATGCATTTACTTGATAGTGTGATAGGTTTCATGAATATGTAGGCAATAGAAGAGGAGACCATCAAAGTCATGCTTATAAATGATACCTATTAGTATGTTAAAATGTGAGTTACTCTAAATAAAAAATCTTCAAACATTCCTAGAGAGGCCAGAAGGAACTATGCCAAGGTTAAGATAATCGAAGGTTTGCTGATACCAAAGGTCAGTTTGGGTCTCGTCCATATTAAAAATGGTGGGATAATTTGGTTTGACATAAGAAGTTTGGGTAAACCTATGGATAAAAACTAATATTTTAGATTCTAAGGGTGTATATGGTATTTATAAGGCAAGGGAATCCATGGTGTCAGCAAAATTATTGGTAGATCATGGGGCTGACTAGATGCGGTAGTGTTTGAATGATGCTAAGAGTTCATCAACTAGTTTCTTGTACTTTTACAAAACATAATTATTACACTAGTATGATTTATTTATTTGATTGATCATAATTTAATATTCACCAAATATTTTGATCATTTTGACTCCTAGGGCTAAGGCAATTTGAAGGCCTATCACTAGGGCTTTATACTCAGCCATGTTATTAGTGCATTCAAAATCAAGCTTGAAGGAAAAAGGTAGAGGGTTCATCATCAAAGGGGATAAGTATGGTTCCCACTCCCCCACCATGTTGAAACATTGATCCATCAAAAAACATGGTGACTTGATAGGTAAAATCCACTTGAGAGAGGATCATGATGGGCTCATCAGGAAACTCAAGAGGAGAAGGTTGCTTATCTAATAAAGGTGTCTTGGACAATTATTAGGAAAATAATTTCCCTTTAATTAAATTTTACTAAAGGAACTCAAGATCAAACTCCACTAGAATCATAAGCCACTTTGCCATACATTAATTTTGGTATGGCTTAGAGTTCATGTACTTGAGTGGGCTGATGTTGGTTATGACATAAGTTTTGTGGTTAAGAATGTAGTGGAAAAGTTTGGTGGCCATGAATACTAAGGATAAGAAAATATTCTAATTATGGGTGTACTAAATCTCATACTCTAAAATGATATGGCTAATTTAGTAAACAACTTGCTCTCTATGTTGTTCATCTCAGTGAGCCAACATTGCCCCTACAGAATGGTTGGTGGTAGAGATATAAAAGTAAAAGGGTTGGTCATATTTGGGAGGGGTGAGGATAGGTGGAGAAAAAAGGTACTCCTTGATTTAATCAAAGGCTTTTTTACAATCACTACTCCATTTGAAAGAGACATCCTTTTTCATAAGGTGGTAGAAAGGTTAGTATTGGGCTGAAAGATGGGAAATAAAATGATGAATGGATTGAAGTTTTCCTTGCAGACTACATAGTTGTTTAATGTTGGTTGGAGGAAACATGTCTATGATGTCTTTGATTTTGGTGGGGTTAACTTTGATTCTATGAAGGGAGATAATAAATTTAAGAAGATGTCCTGAAAAGACCCTAAAAGTGCACTTTTTGAGGTTAAGGTAGACATGGTAATGGATAAGGCTTTCAAAGATGATCTTAATAATATCCAAGTGATATTTTATAGTTTTTATTTTCTAATAAGTTCATCCATATAGTCCTCAACAATATTATGGATGAGATCATGGAAGTTATAGGTCATGGCACATTGGTAGGTTACACCATTGTTCTTTAACTCAAAAGGCATGACTCTATATCAAAAGGTTACCCAAGGGGTGGTAAAGGTAGTTTTGTGATGATCTTCAAGATAAATCAAGATCTAATTATAACCCAAGAACCCATCTATGAGAGATAACATCTCATGGCCAGCTATAAGATCAACAAGCTATTCAATGCTCGGTAAAGGAAAATCATCCTTGGGGTAGGTAAAGTTAAGGTCATGAAAGTCCACACAAATGAATATTCCCATTATGGTTATAGTGATAGGTAAAACATTTGAGATCCATTATGGGTATTCAATGTGTTGAATAAAGTTGACTGATAAGAAACACTGAAGCTCCTCTTTAACAAGAAGGACTATGTGAGGATACATACATTAGAGCTTTTGCTTAATAGGTTTGGCATCATGGTGAGTGACTATGTTATGAGTAGTAATGGTTGGGTCAATTCTAGGCATATCACTATAAGACCATGAAAAGGCTATGTTATGGTCTTGGAGGAAAGAGGGGAAGTATCGAAGTTCCTTGGCATTCAGTGATTGGCTGATTTTGATAATATGGGGGTTATTTGAAGTACCCAAGTTGATATCCATGGTGGAATAATTCAACATGGTTGAGGTTTCAAGAGGAAGGGATTTGTGGATGGAGGAATTTGGGGTACTAAGGTAGGTGAGAATAGAATCATCATCTTGGCATTAAATAGTGTTAATTGTAAGAGAGTTTTCTCCTATCATTTTAGGATGGGTCAAAATGATGGTTATGATCGTATCCTCCTAATAAGTTATGGGTATAAGGTGTATAATGTTAATGAAAAAAGATTTAGGTGGGATGATGTCCTCATCCTCATATACAAGTGGAGGCATGGTCGGTGAGGAAGGGGCATCTTCCTCAAGAATGGTAACTACAAGTTGTTTGGTTTTCTTTTTATTAGGTAAGATGATACCAAGTCTATGCTTCTCATGAAAATTCCTAGTTTTGATGGTGACTAACTCATGTGGGTCATGTTTGTACCACCCAAGACCAAATCCTTTCCAATCACACCGATGGAGGTATGTCTTGGTGAAGCTTGGTTTATATAGGTAAGAGACACTAGTGGTGAATGTTCAAGGTGGAAGAGAGGTGGTAGAAGCACCAAGGGATTTGTTGAGTCCCCCATAGACAAAATAGGTTTGATGGTGAGGAGTTCTAAAAGGAACAACAATCCTGACATTAGGGTTATATCTTATATAGTTGGTAAGTTACCCATACTCATGAGGAGTAGGGAAATCATCAAGTTATAAAAGGTGATACTCCCTTAGCAAAAGGTGATGGAACATAGATTCCAAAGGGTCTATGTTGGGGATTTCATCTAAAGGGATAAAGTAACAAGTCAATGCCTCATCAGTAGAAGGGGATATGATATCCACTTTGATGGTTGAAGGTTGGGTTTTAGCTATTGAGGGTATGTTAGATTGGGATATGAGGAAATCATTTGGGTGATAGGTCATGTTTCATGTTGAGAAAGGATGTAGGTCAGCATGAATGGTGATGGCCTAGCCTTCATGCTCAAACTTAATGCAATGGTGGAGGGTGGAGGGAATGTAACCCATGGAGTGGATCTAAGGTTATCCCAACAAGACATTGTATTGGAATTCACCTTCTACAACATAAAAAAATTTGGGAATCATGCATGGTCCTAAATAGATATGAAATATGATAGTTCCCAAGGTATTGGCCATAGTATCATTGAAGGAACAAAGGATGGCCAAATATTTGAACATGAAATTGTCCATAAAGTTGAGTTGGTTGTAGGCATAAGAGGAGATGATGTTAATTATATCTCCCCCATTAATCATAACCCATTTTATGTGGGTTTTTTTGATGTAATTAGTAATAAATAGAGGGGGATCTAGGTCCTTGGGGTGGATGGAAGGTATTTCTAAATCCTTAAAGGTAACAAGGTTATAAATTTGAAGGGCACTAACAAAGACTACTAGAGGTTGGGGGTCATTAGGTTAGACCTTAATGGATTGAAAATCCTTTGTTAGTGCTTAGCAATGATGGGGAGAGGTAGAGATCAACTCAAAAAATCTCATATTCATTGAGGTTTGGTGAATTTGCTTGAGGATAACTCTCTTGATAAATTATAAGGGGTTAGATTAGGAGGCACCTAAGATAGACACCTTAGGTTTAGTTGAGGATGGATATGGTTTGGTATGGGTTGGTTGGGAGGTTTAATATGGATACATGTATGGAATAGACACCTTAGTCTTCCCTTTATCCTTCTATTTTGATCTTTTGACCACATTGATAATATGGATAGAAGGAGAGGTTGAGGTAGTGGACTGGTCAGACTCATCTTCACTTCTAGGTGAGAGTGGATGAGTAGGTAAGTGTTGGGTAGGTATGGTTATTGGTTGGATTGATATAGGTCCCATAAGAGGTTCATCTATTAATAGATCATCCTCATCATAAAGCCAGTGGATAATGGTTGGAGAGATTTGCAGTTCTTCATGTCATGGTTGGGTGTCCTATGATAAGAGAACATGTGGTGGTCACTGTATATATGGGTTTAAAGTAAGAGGTTCAATGGATCTGATAGGAGGTACATCTAAATAATAAGTTTGTAATAACCTATGAAGAATGGTCAAGTAAGACTCAGCTAAAGGTGGTAGTGGTGCGACAGTCTTTTCTTTGATGGTTGAAGTAGGAGGTTGTTTGGAGATAGGTTTGGTAGTAGGTATTTTGGGTAGTGTGGTGTGCTTAGTTGATGACCTCAATTTAGGCAAGGATTTTGATGAGATAGAAGTGGAATATCACAAGGTAGGTAGCTTAGGCATTATTGGCATGATGAAAAGAGGTGCATCAAATAGCAACTACAAAGGTGTAATTAAAAGAGGTGGTGGGTTTTTGGTAGAAGCAATCAGCTTCTTGTTCAAGGTAGAGGGATGAGGCCCCAAAATGTAGGGCAAGGTTGAGGGAGGTAAAATTTGTGATTTTAAGCATTTGTGTGATTTTTCCTCTTTGGTTTCTTTGGTCTAGATTTGGTTCTTGATTCTAGTAAGGCAAGCTCCACCTTCACTACAGGGTGACTAAGGCTTGGTGTGGGGCAGGTGCCAAGGTTATTGATAGGTTTAGTTGGCTTGGTTTGAAAAGGTGGTTTGGTCACTTGTAATTTAGGTGCCTTGTATGTTTTAGGGTTTGTTATATTGGTAAAATTTGTTATTGGTTTGTTTGGTTGGGTAGAAGTTTGAATTTCATAAGTGGTGGGTTGGTCTGATAAAGGTATAGTTGGAGGTTCTTTATTTGTGATATAAGGTAGGCCTAATGGATACCAAAAGGTGGCTCAGTTCATGTCATGGTTAGATATAAATTTTAATTTTTTCACTAGCCTAGAGAATTATTTGTAGGTTAGCTTAATTCCTTGAATGCTAGACCTAAAAGATATGCCCCTAGGTGGGGACACAGGGATAGTAACCTCACCCTCTTCCTTAATTAGAGGATTCAAGGTTGAGATAGGTGATTCCTCTATGGGAGGAGCATACATGTGGGTTTCCTCCTTAGGCATGGTTTTTGAAGGGTGAGTAGGTTTTTTAGTAATTAAAGGTGAAGGTGAGGTGTGATGGTTGGTTATTCTATTATATCAGCTGAAAGAGTAGTTAAGGACTCCACTAACTAAATAAGTGAAGGGAGAGAGGATGGTATTTCCTTAGTTTGAGTGTTAAAATGGATGGAAGGTAAGTCCATTATCTCAATAGATGGTGGAGATGGAGGACCAAAAGATTGGGTACTAGGTGGTTTGGTAATGAGCGAATTAAAGACCATGTTAACTATATGCGTATCATGAGATCACTCAATGTAATTGCTCTAATTTTTGGTAAGATCATGGTTTGGGAAGGGCTACTTGAATATATCAAGGGCTTGGTTTGATGGTACATTAGGGTTTTCTAATGTAAGCTCCCCTTTGTCAATGAGGGATTAGACAAGGTTCTTGAAGGTATTACACCTACTAACGTCATGCCCTATCACTTAGTGAAAGGCACATAAATCATTCTCATTATACCAACTATGTGTAGGATGAAAAGAGTCAAATATTTGGGGTGGCTTGATAGGAGTAATTTTAATGATGTTGGAATTAAATAACTTCTCCAAGATGGAAGCATAGTATTCTCCAAGTGGAGTGAATTACTTCTAGTTATTCTAGGTTTGGCTCTTTATGTTTTTCTTTGAGGACCTAGAATAATTAGATTGCTTTACATAAGGTAGAGGAGTGGATTTTATAACAATCACATTTTTGGTTCCCTTGCTCTTGGTGTTGGTATTGTATTGGTTGCTTGAATTGGAGGAAGAGGTCTCATTGGTTTTATAGGTTGAATTTTTTTTTTTGAGCTTTAGCTTTCCTTTATTAATGGCTCAGTTCTATTATTTGTGTGCCATGGTAAAATATTCATCAAAGGTGTATAAACTTTGGACATGTAGTGTATAGGATATATGCTTGGCACATGCCCGAGCAAAGAGCTCTATGAGTTTGGGCTAAGGTAAGGAAAAGGAAAGTTGGTTAATTAAGCTCCTCCAATGAGCCACAAAATTAGTATTGGGTTCATCCTCAAACTACCAGATAGAGTAGAGTTTTGTGATAGAAACTTTCTTGGAGATATTGATCAAAAAGTGGTCTAAGAAGGTATGAACCAATTGGGTGAAAGATTAAAGGGAGTGCTTAGGTATGGCATTATACCAATCTAATGCTAGACCAGCTAGAGACATAGGAAAGGTGTGGAGAAGAAGGGAATCATCATAGGTGATGAGATAAAAATCATGCCTAAATACCCTAAGGTGTTATTGGGGATCCCCCTTACTTTGAGATTTAGAGAACTTGGGAAGTTCCCATGGGGGAAGTTATGGTCTGATAAGTACAGATGGATGGATGGGCTCATTACAGATTTGGTCATATGACAAGATGTTGTGAGCACCCAAAATGGATGACTCTAATGTGGTTATCTTATCCATAAGAATCTTAATTAGGTCTACTTGGGGTTGAACACCTAGAAGGTTATAATATGCATACCATTGCAATGGTTGGGAGACATGTTGATAGTGGGTATAAGGTTGGGAGGCTACCACATATTGGTAAGTGGATGTCAATGGTTGGGTGGAAGATACATAAGGGTAGGTAGATTTGGGTGGCTAGGTAGTGGGTACATGCCATTATATAATAGGGATGTATCCAAAGTTTTATATAAGGGGTACTTGTTAGATAGGAGTGGTAGTTGAGTTAGTGACCGATGGAAGGGTGGTGACCCTTGTGCTAATTGGTGGCAAGGTAGAGGGTATGAACACCATAAGTATTTTTACACAGAGTAGTGGTTTATGGATTGGAGTTAGATAAAGTAAGGTTGTTAGTGCTAGAGTTAGGCACTCCTATAGTAGATGAGTAGTTGGTAGGGGTGGAAGTATAAGGGCAGTGGTGGTTTGGGTTAGTTGGTTTTCTATGGTAGTCTTGAAGGGGTTATTGGTTGATGAGTAGGCTTGGGTAGTCAACAGTTGAGTTATATCCATGTTAATAGAGGTACTCCCCCTGAGGTGGAGAGTCATGTGATAAGGTAGATCTATGGGTGGGGTCAAAACTAGGGTACAGTAAGACATGGTTGTAAGATAATGTTACAAAGCCATGGGATTATTATCTAGGAAAGTGGTGAAGTCCACATCTCCTTAAGGAACCTCCCAAGGGAAATTAGGACTTCTTGAGGGGTGGGATGAGTTTATTAGTTCAAAAATTTAGTCCATATATGAAGAGGTGAAATAATTAGGTTGGCTTGGTGATGGGTTTTATTCTGTAAGGTGTCTTTGCTACTGGCAAGTGAGAACCATATGAAATAAAGGAGATAGAAATCACAAACAATCTCACTACTCAAATTAAGATAAGAAAATAAATTATCAAAGAAATCAAATCATACTCTAAAATATACATTAAGCCCTAAAGTTTTAATTAATCTAACTTTTGGCTTATGCCTTAAGAATTTGTGACTGAAATTAGTTTGTAGAGTGGGTACTAGAGAGGAAATCTAAGGTTGGTTTTAGGTTGTGTTTAGGTTCTCAAAAATAATATGTATTAGAATCAATACATGGATTGGTATTGGGGCCTACCCCCTCACTTCACACACCATATCAATAAGGGTGTTACGTGCTTAGCCAATATATATTGATATTCAAAGATTATACTCAATTGGAGAGATGAGTTGGTTCTCCCCTTGGTAATGAGCTACAAGTGGGATTATCAAGAAAGGGTAAGGTTACTTCTAGGTGATAAAATCTTAATTAGGCCTTGTCTCAAGTTTTTTTGATGTTTAATTGGTGAAAGTGGTTTGGTTCAATGTGTACAATGACGAGTGAAGTTGTGATGGATTAATTTAACTTTTAATTTAATCTATGTGAACTAAAATTTCAAGTAGTTTATGTATGCATTTAATTTTAATCCCAAAATAAACTTTTGATTTCATTAATGAACATATAATAGAGAGAGAATGCAAGCAAACAAGAACCCAAGTAAAGACACAAGGGTCCCACTGAGCATGCCAAAATATTTCAATGAATTTCTACTTATTATTAGAAAAGAGAAAAGAAGAAACTAAGTATGGGTATGGTTGAAAAACCTATTTGATTATGTGTGCATGAAATCAAAAGATTGTGAAGAGCTCCTTTTTGGCTTAGGAGGATGACCTAAAAATAAGAAAACACTAAATCAAACTTATTTGTTAGATAAATAGTTGAGTGAATTACCTAGAGATATCTAGATTCCCAAAGTGAGAGCTTCCTTAGGGGTTGTCAATCCACATGTTTTAAACAATAAAGTTTATAAAATAGAAAGGAAAGAACTTGCATCAATAAACCAAAAGGCACTGAAATTAAACACAAGAATGCTTACTTATAAAATAGATTAGAAATAATTAAATTAGTGATAAACTAATTAATACTAGTGTTAGAGGGTTGGGGTCTAATTTATAAAAACATAGAGGGCTCTATGAATAGGCATGAACACAAAAAATTAGGTTTGATTGGGTGTAGGCAGGTGAAATTATCTTATTGATTTTCACTGCCACAGTGACCATCGATAGTTGGGTTGATCATTGATGAATAAGGTTACCATCAGTGGTCAAGGTGACCATCAAAAGTTGGGCAGGACATCAGTGGTTGAGACAACCAATGATAGTTACTATGTATGGATCTAGGTTGGTAAAAATATTAATTGACGAGATCCAAAATATGGATTATGAGAGATGGGTAAGACCTGGGTTGATTACAAAATAGAAATAAAGTAAATGAATACTAATAAATAAGTACTTATCTTAATAAAATTATATTGGGTGGATGGTTGGGGTAGTTGACCTATTGGTGGAATCTCTCGATCGTGACAGAGTAATGGTACTTAAGAACTTAGTGGAAAGGAAGTACAAAATTGACTCTCTGACATGGTAGTTTGTATTTTGGATTGTTGATAGTGATTGAACTTCAAAAAAGAAACTCCTAGATGTATAAGCTCTTGATAATTATTACAAATGGATTTCACCTCTTTGCTCCTCTCTTCTTATAGGCAAAGCAAGAGAGTTGTAACATCATGTGAATTGGGCTTCCTAATTATAACTCACACATGCAATGGTTCATAATAAGAATTAGATGAGTTATTTTTAGAAAAAAAAGGTGGATGAGTTTGTATGTTAGTGGTTAAGGAGGTAGACCCTGACCATCGATGGTCAAGGTGACCGTTAGAGATCAACCTGATCATCATCAGTTGAGGGTGAAGGTTAAAATAAGAAAAATCTAAGGTAAAGGCTAGGTTAATCTAGTTAAGTTAAACTGGATGTGGGCTAGGTTTGGTTAAGGTTCAGAAGGTCAAATGGTCCCAAGGGGGTCCTAAGGCTACTAAGGGGTATTTTGACATTCAAAATCATGGTATATATATTTTTAGTGTCTATAGTGGGAGACTAGCCATGGATGTAATGAATTAAGAGTAACATGGGAGACAACAAAAAATGCAAACTGATAGAGAACCAATAGGGAGGATAACACAAAACCAAAGTAGGAGAAAATAACTAAGGTGAGAGCTGAAACACAACTGAAAGCAAATCCTAATAGCTAATAGAGGGGAGTTGACTAAGAGAATTCTAAATAGGATATAACTAGCATAATATCATATGTGAGGTCCCATCATGCATACCAAAATATAACTCCAATAATATGAATGGAACCACTAGTGTTGGGTAGGGTGTTAAAGTAAACCACTAAGAGGATAGAACAAACAAGCACAAACAAAGTATAGATAAATAGACTTGTAAACTAGGTTGGGGCTAAAAAAAATAATCACACAAATTATGTGAGTACCTATAACATATCTAACCATAGTAAATAAAATGGATAAGACTAGTCTATTGATTGCATACAAATTATAGAAACAACAATACCAAATAAAGAGAGCTAACAAATGAAATGTAAATCTAGATGCTAAGGCACTTTCAAGCCAAATGAAAGATGTTTTAAGAAATAAAGACATTTTCAAAAAAGGTTTCAAGAGCATGCCTAATCTATATTTGAGCTATCTTTTGAATTCAACACTATTGTTTTCTAACAATGCAATGTTCTAGTTTATCAAGAGAGGGAGATTGTTTAAGTAAGTTATCTAGTTTTTTTTTTACCATGTAGAGTCCTAATTATATAATAAAACTATTTCTAATGCAAGAATAACATGTAATGGTAAATATTATATAGATATCTTGTAACCACACATGAATTCATAAACTTTAGAAACTATTCTAAATAATGCACAAAAAATCTAAATCACTAAAACAAATCAGACCTTAGCATATACACTACATAAAACAATGGGGTTTCACTTTGCTTAGAAAATTACCCTTAGATCAAGATTAAATAAGATGTGTATACTTTTTATAAACTTATTATCCAAGCTAAAAGGTAAGAGAGAAGAAGATCAAGATGTGTGTAAGCTAAGTCCAGACTAAGATCCAAAAACTATGGAGGAAGTGAAGGAGAATCCACCAATTTGTGGAAGATCCAATGCAAGGAGAAAAAAATAGGTGAAATGGAGTCTTGAGGGAGAAATGAAAAACACAAAATATTTAGGAACATTTTCAATATCAATGATAATCACCAAGAATAGTTGTAGCAATGTAGGGCATCCCCTATCATAATAGAAGTTATTGTACCAAGCAATAATCAAGAGAGATTCAAAGAGGTAGCCAAGCTTATAATAGAATAATCAATTGAAAATATTAGAGAAAGAAATTAATCAAGATATTAGCTCAAATTAATGAGAATGAGGCATATACCCCATCCCCAATCTTCCAACATACCTAAAACTATTCATTTTTAACCATTTGGGTCCAAACTAGCACTTTTACACACGTTCTGCATAGGTTGTGACCTATCCTATAGCTTTTTTGAAGTAAACATGTGGCCTATTCCATGGGTTTCCTTCACACAAGCCACAGCCTAGGTCAAACAGGGGTTTAGGCTAGCCAACAAGCTCCCAAAAGTCCCTGAGGGGTCCCTAGAGGGCATATCTTGCATGCAAAAGGGCCAAGATGGACTAAAGATGTATGGAGGGTAAGAATATTATGCATTAAAGGTATAATAAATTGGTTAATGTCTCAAAGTGGGATAATTAGGGTCTGTATTCTACACATGAGCCAATATGTAATCATAGGGAGGAGTAGGGTCACAAGAAGTACAATTACAGTAGGTTTGATAATTAGTTTCCTTAGTATAAACTTCTTTCATTCAAGTGTATGTTTGTATATAATTTTAAAAAATTAATTAACCTATTGGAATTAATGTATTTAACACACCCATGCATCATATAATTTATTTCATCCTAATAACATATCAAAAATACCTATGTAGGGGATAATGGAAAAGGTAGTGACCACAAATGTTGGGCCTACCTGTAAAGGTAAGTCAATATCAACAAGAACCTATTATGAGGTCCCATTGAATTCTCTAATTGATTTAGTTGAAATATGTAAATCATCATGTGTGTAACCCAAATGCATAAGTAATTTCATGGCACAAACATTCTTGCTTACACCATTATCAATCAAAGGAGGGTGATCAAGGTATGATTTAATGAATAAGGAATGAATATCTAAGTCATCATCCATAATATCACTCTCATAAATATTTACAGAAGGCCTCTAAACCATATGAGGTGTATGTTGTGTATAAGTACCAATAACCCCATCTAATGGGCACCCATAATGTGATGGAGGAGGATGTGCATTGTATGCCATTTTCACTTCTGGTTCCTTCTTATAATGGTTTTGCAAAGGGTTGTTAAATATTTTTTAATTATTGTGATCACAATTTGTGTACCTAATTCTTTTTTAGGATCATCAAATCTAATCTTTTATTCATCAATAAGGTCCTAAATCTTATACTTCAAGGTAAAACATCGGTTCATCAAATTCTTTGGGCCTTGGTGATAGTCAGAATAAGCATTGGAATCATATCCTTTGGGTAGAGGCTAATTCATATCAACCTAAATAGTATGAGGAAGATATATGAGGTGACACTCTATAAGATTCATAACTAACAAAGTTGGAGACTCGAGTAAGCATATAAATTATCTGCTCAGTGCATTAGATAAGACAACCTAATTAAGTTGATGTGACACCACATTAACCATGGTAAGTATTTCCTTTTTAGGTTTTGTGTGCTTTACCTTATAAATTAGTTTGATAATAAATTTGGTATTTGTTGTAGTTGGTATGTTTTCTATATACTTATTTTTATTCAATGAGATAAGTTTCATTTCATGATCACAAATAATATGGCATAAGTCATCGAAATATTTTAACATTTTTGAAAATAATGGAATCATGTAATGGGGAAAGAAAGTTTTTCTTGAAGATGTCATGAATATCTTTATCTACCATTATATTGGTCATTTTAGCCAGCATTTTTTTATACCTTAAGATATATTCATTGATAGGTTCATTGGTTCCTTATTTTATTTTTTTAATTTGGGCATAGGAAACCTTTTCAATGATATTTATAGAGAAATGTGCCAAAATTTTATTTGTAAGAGGTTTGAATGAATTTATTGATTGGATTGATAAATCATATAACCATCTTAGATCATAGACCTTGAGGCTCTTTGGAAATAGTTTAGTCAAAAGTTTATCATTAGAGGCATAATCAAGGCATGATGCATAAAAAAATTGAAAATGTTATTTAGGATCACCCTTTCCATCATAAAATGTGAACTTAGGTGCAACAAAACTATTTGGAAAGGGGTGAAAATATATCTTTGGTAAAAGAGTTTTATGCAACACATCTTGTGAGTCAATGGCAAAATGTGATTTCATAGAATTTTGTTTAATATTTGTAACCTTAGTTTGTAAAAAAAATTAGATAAGAGCTTGTTCCTCTTGGTATTTAAGTTTTTTAATTTGGGAAGTTACCAAAGGAGGTGTACCCATAGCTTGAGTATATATAGGCATTGAAACTGGTAATTAGGTTGAAGTATTTATGTTTCCCATGTAATATGTAGTAATAGTAGGATTTGTTTTAGGGAACAAAGGTATGAACACTCCCATGCCCCCATTTTAAGTATCACGTGGTGATGTGTCTAAAAGGAGGGCTATTAGTAAAGAATCAGTTGTAATACCACCTAAGGATTCACCATCACTAGGTGAGGAAGTCTTAGCCTTAGCATGTTTATTGATTTGATCTCTTGTAACATACAAAAATGAATCTATTATGCCCTTGTTGTTGTTAAGATGAGTGACTAATGATTTTTTATCTTCTATCTAAAAATGAAATCTTTTATGAACATTTTCCATTTCTTATAAATGAAATATTCAAAATTTTGAACAAATTATAGTGATTAGAAAAATATGAAACCCTAAGTCAAATTAGGGTTTTGTATGTAAAATACACAAAGGTCAAGTTCAAAAAATGTTTAAATATAAATTGGTATGGGTCAATATAGTATAGGGTTAAGAATATACAAATTAATAAGCATAATGGTGAATAACATATTTATAGTAGGCCAATTAATTTGTAAACTTAGATAAATAATGTTCTAAATTTATAAATTTGAGATATGCTTAAAATGGAAAGTACATCTATTGATTGAAATTGTAATGAAGTAGAAACAATAGTAATTAGTTGTTTTAATTTGAACATGCATATATGGGTTGAAATAATCTAGAATTAGACTATGTTTATATTTTGGATCAATCCTTAAATTCTATAAATTTGCACTTTGTGGCCTCAAACACTTGCATTGGATCTGGACAGTTATGTTGATACTACTATCTAACTTGGACATAGGTGTCTAATATATAATATTGACTATATCTAAGTGTCACCACCTATATCCTTATGAGTTTTTTGTTTCCTTTATTCTGATGTGTTTGTATCATGTGCACACATTGTCTGTCTTTGTCAAATGATCAAACCCTAGCTCTTGACCTTTGGGGTGATTATGGGAAAAATTGGTTAGTGGTCACATGGTGTCAAGTTACCCAAAGGAACCCTTTGTAAATGGGCATTACATACATATCAATTACTATGAAGAGGTCCTTGAACTTATGTATTTATCCCCTATGTGTTGGCTTGTGTGTATATCGAGATGCAATGTGTGATAAGCAAGTAAATAAAATGACCTAGATTATAACTTAGAAAGTATGGCTCATTGAGTGTTCCTTTAGTACTTCAAACCTATATATGGGTTATCCCTATGACTGATATTGAAATAGGAGAGAATAATTAAGCTTTTCTCATGTGAATACTTGATCAGGTGTCTTTTTTAAGTTACCTTGTGAGTTGTTAGGTTTGTGTTAGGTGAGGAATGAATGAGGGTTGATATTATATATATATATATATATATATATATATATATATATCCATTTTATAAATATATCACATAAAATAAATTATGCTAAACATAGGGATATGTTTCATTTGTAAATTTTATGACTTTAAGGCACTAGACACTTAATTTGGCATAGGACACTAGCATCGACGTAGGCATTTGGTTAGGATGCAAGTGTCCAAGAAGCTAAAAAAAAGGTAATGTCCAAAAATTATAGAGGATGATAATAATCAAGTTAATATCATTTTGATTAGTACATGAGGCCTATTCATTAGAAAAACATATGGCAATATGAAGAGATAAGCAATAGGCACAAGAGATCTCAGATGCAAGTGTTTCAACAGGAGGAAGGTCTTAGAACTGAAGGGTATAACCATGAAAAATACTTACCAAGTATTAAATACTAAGGTGTTATATAATCTAGATTTAGTTCCTACAACTCCCAATTCATAGTTTTAATGCACACTGTGGGTGTTTTGCAACATAAAGTTCATCATCTCACTCGAGAAAGTAAAGCATACCATGCTTGGGTTTATTCTAATGCTACATATGGGAACCTAGTAGTGAAAAAAAATCTAAATTCATAATCACCTCTAGACTTTATAATTCCCACATTAAAATTATTTTATGGGAATGGAAATCCTTTCTTACATATTAAGGGATAGCAAGCTTCTATGGAAATTAAAATAGTGACAAAATTTTGTTTAAGACATTTCATAAAATCTTAATTGGTAGAGATTTGAATTAGTTCCATCATCTTCCTAATGGATATTACATACATATATTGAGTTAGAAGAAACATTATTAATATAATATATTCATAATAAAATCTCAACAATTACATATGAGTGTTTACCATCTCTACATTAAGGGAAGTCAGAACTAGTCAATGATTACATTTTATGATTTAACACTTATATGCATAAATTTGTCTATTAACCAATATAATTAGAAACACAATACATAATTTTTAGAGGTCTTATTTTTTACCTCAAGGATAAATTGATATTTCATATATGTGAGACATTCCAATATCTTTGCTTTGAGACTATGAAACTTGAAAACGAGTTGGCTTATGAGGAAAATCATAATTATGGGCAAAAAAATACATAAGTTACTTATAATAGAGTTACACATGAGGAAAAAATCATAAGATACATTTAAATTATATCAAAAATTTAATCATAAATAATAAGGTTGAACCAAGTATGTTACCTCCTAAAATCCTAATTAAGGTCCTAAATAAAAGGAAAGATTCAAAAACCATGGAGTATAAAGAAAAGGCTATAGTGAAGGCACCTATTACAAATAATAATAAACTACTTAAGTTTGATAATTTTATAAATCAATTACATTATATCTTACAAACATTATTTGATAATAAGATAATAAATTTACTTCCTAATTACTATCACCCTCCTCATCACCTCAAATGAGTGAAGGCCTGACCATTATGTAATTATCATCATATTAATGGGAATCATGATAAATATTTATATTCATTATAAAAAATGATTAAATAAATTATAGATAAATGGGTTATTACATTTTGAAAATTGGACACTCGATCAACAATGTCCCCATCTTCATATTCTTCTAATACTCATCTGACAAAGACTGGGACATCCTAGAACATTTTTTCAAATAAACCAAAGGTCCATCACATTTATAAATATGGTGTTACTATTGGAATTTCTTCTTCTAGTTCACATTATATAATTATTTATTTTTCCTAAGACGTTCCTAGTAAGGAGCCAATGATCATTTGATCTCTTTTTAGAGGCAAACATGGAGAAGGCATTATTGTAGATTACACACAATAATGCAATACATGCTCAATGGGATTCCTTAATAATATAGGTTATAAGGATCAATATTTATGGAATATACATGATAATTTCATGGGGTATATTACTATTTCAATTTATTTAGAACCTAAAATAGTGGATACATTATTATATATACACCATATTATTACATAATGCAATGTCACATTGGGACAATCATGGTTACAAAATATGGGATAAAAATTTGATATAATACATATGATGATCTGTTATACTTCTCAAAAGGGTTTACTCACATATTAGAATTACAAATCAAGCACAAATAAAGATTTAATTACATTATCTCCAATGAAAGTGTGGGTATCAAAATAAAATCAAGCAAAAAAAGAACAAGAAGTGAACTAATTAAGCCACATCACAAAATACAAATAGGAAAAGGAACTATAGCTCCAAGAATCTAAATGGAACCACTAGTGTTAGGCAAGGGGTACATAGGGCACTTAAGCAAACAACTATAAGGCTAGAAGGGTCAAGGCTTCTATGGGCTACTAGAGATCTATAGTGGCTATTTAGTTTACCGACTTGCACCAAGTTATAGATAGACTTGTAAACCAAGTTAGGGCTAGCATGATAAAGTGCACAAAAGATGCAGGTATCTCTAGTGGGTATAACCATAGTAAAGCAAGTAGATAAGACTAAAAAAATATTTTCATACAAATTGTGGAAATAATGATGTTAAATATAGATAGATAATAATCAATGCATAAACTTAGAAGAAGATGAACTTTTAATCCAAATAAAAGAAATTTTAGAAAGTAAATATGTTTTCAATTAAGGGTGAAATAGCATGCCTAATCTAATTTTGATCTAACTTTTTACTTTCAACACTATTGTTTCCTAAAAATGCAATTTTCAGTTTAGCAAGAGGAGATATTGTTTATCCAAGTTGTGTAGATTGTTTTAAGCATTTAGGATTCTACTATGTAATGAGAAAGATTTAAAAATATAGCATGACATCTAATGGAGGATATTTCAATCAATGAAATATATCTTTAACCATATACAAATGCATAAAACTTTAGAAACTATCTTAGATAATTCCCTAAATAAGCTAAATCACTGAAACAATCAAAACCTAGCATGTGTACTACTACAAATAAGAAGTAATTTCACTTTGCATAGGAAAGTTCCATCATATCAAACACAAAATAAGTGTGAATAATTTTTACAAAATGATTATCCAAGCTAGGAAGCAATGAAGGAAGAGGATCAGGTTGTACGTATGTTGAGTCCAAACCAGGAGGTAAAACATGTGGAAGTGGTGAAGGAAAATCTACCCACTGAGAGATAGCCAATGCAAGGAACACAATAATAGGTGTAATGGAGTCTTGAAGTAGATAGGATAAACCCACAAGCTTTAGGAACACTATAGAGAGAAATGTGAATCACCAAGATAAGCTACAGAATAATAAGGCATCCCCTGTCATAATGAAAGCTAAGTATGCCAAGAAAGAACTAGGTGAGATTTAAGAAGGCAGAAAATCTTAGAGTGTGAAGATATAGTGGGAAGATTAGAGTAAAAATGTAAGAGAGAGAGGCTCAAATAAATGAGAAAGTGACATATATCTTAACCCTAATCCACCAAAATGCCAAAAAATAGCCATTTCTAGTTATTTATGCAAATCTAGGCCCTTTTTTGCATGTTCTACCTAGGCCATGGCTTTTTTAAAGGAAACATATAGCCTAGGCCATGAATTATCTCTTTAATTCATGTCTTGGGTTAAAAGGCCACTCTAGGTGGTCAACAGGCCTTTGGAAGGGCCCTGGGAGGCATCTAAAGGGCCTAACTAGTGTATAAAAGGTCATAGATGTGATAAGGATATATAAGGGATGGATGTATGATGTAGGAATGATCCATGCGAGTGGATAATGTCTTGAAGTGGAATAAACAAGGTCGATAGTTTGCATGTGAGTTGATGTGTAATCATAGGGAGGAGTAAGGTCATAGAAAGTATGATTACATATGCCCCCAAGGTACAAGTAGTTGATGTTTGAATGAACAAGGAGTGTTGTGTAGTACCTAGAAGCCACACAAAAGCAAAGGAAAGCAATAATTGAAAATATAAAATAAAACATTACCTGCACTTACTAGATAAGGATGGTGGTAGAATAAGTCGATGGCACAATCCATGGGTGAGAGTACAAATGGTTTGTAATCCAAATCCAACTCCAGCTCTTCTAAAGAAGGGACACAAGTGATATCAAATAAAATTGTATAATCCAAAATGACATTCACTAAGGTATCATCCCTAGAGTTCTCCTTATGAGTTATATGGGTAAGTTAGACATCCTCAAATAAGGAAAGCAAATTACATGCCACTTTAAAGAGGGGGAGAAACTCAAAGCTAAGGATGGCCCAGGCACCAATGACTAGAGACACAACTAAGAGTGAGTCAGATAATAACTACACATAGTGAGTGTTTAGCACATGAGTACGAATCAGAGCACTAATTATTACATGATACTTTATTGTATTATTTGTCTCACTGTTAAAGAGGTAACTAGCTGTAATAAGCTTGTAGTCTCATCGGCATCGATAATCCAAATGATGGTGGTGGATCTTGGGTTGCCTCAACAACTACCATTAGTGGGAATAATAATTGAGAGGTGTATCATAATAGGGTTTAGAGATGTAAGAGGATGCTATAGAAGGATCATCTTGACATGGATCAAGACAAGAAAGATGCACAAGGGAGACAAATAACATAATCAAGTTTCAATCAAGGGGTGAAAACCAACACTAACAATGGGATGAGGTGACGAAGGGCGATAGGATGTCTATGAAGGGACTAAGACTAGTTGGTGCATACCAAAGAAAGTCCTATAATACCATAACCATGAAGCCACACCTATAAAGACAATAGTGAAATAGGGAGAAGGATTTAGTATGGATCATCTACTAATGAGCTAAGAAAATATCGATTAAAAGAAAAAGAGAGATCAACTTCTATCCTAAGGTGTACTTAGTAAGGAGTACACAAGCCTGATAGGCTATAGGAATTAAGAGTCTAATAAATGTTAATGGTCTAAAAACATGACAAGTGAGGCATTAAATATATAAATAGACCCCACTATTACATCTAGAATGGTCCAAAACCCCTAAGATGAAGGTTTAGCAATTTTAGGGACAACAACAGGACAAAATGGAGGTTGAGAGAGGGTAAAAAGAAGGCCTCAGGGCTATGCCACGGTTTGCCTAAGTAAACCCACAGCCTAGAAAAAATCCATGCCATGGATTCCATGGCCTAGCCCACTATCAGGCCATGGCTTATCCTAGAAATGCACGGTCTAGGCCAGAAAGGGCCAAAAATAGGCCTGGGGAGCCCTATAGGGCCCAAAACTTGTCGAGAAAGGCACAATAGGGGGAAAATGAAAAACATGTTGGTTGAACATGTTTATATCATTATAATACATGCATAATTGATCCAAATTCACATTTTTATCTTGTGAAGATGTGAGGATGAGTTAGAGTATTAGAGGCAGGAAAGACATCTCAATTGGGAGAGTTACCACCATTGTGCAGGGGCCTACTTTGAGAGAGTGTCTCAATACCAACTAGAAAGAGAGGTGAGGAGGGGTGGTAGGAGGTCCTGATTGATGAAGACCAAATAGGTAAGGTCAAATCAAGTCATAATCAACCAAAATCACTAAGCCATATCACCTACAAGAACTATAGAGGAGAGAGGGAGTTGGTAGAGGGCTAGCTACCAGCAAATAGTAGCATAACTAACTAAAATAAGAAAAAGACTCTACCTCTATTTTGAGGTGGATCTAAGGAAGAGTGTATAAGCTAAAATAGCCATAAAGACCCAAAGGGTTTGTTTAAGGATACCACAAGATGGGAAATCCACTGAATGGGGGCTTGAGGAAGGTGTTCTAGTAAGCTTTTAGGCTCACCAAAGCACCACATGCCCAGGCTTGCCTCCAAGGGTAGGACACCACTTCACCCAAACCAGAGGCCTACCCCTAAGGTAGGACATTGCTTATCTAATTAAGATGCCAAAAAATAGGGAAAAGGTGGGAATAAGGTGATGCAGTATCCATATCCTTAGGTTCACCAATCATGACTTAAAACATAAGAGTGTTAAAGTTGGAGTCATTATAGGTGAATAAGACCTCTACCCAAACAAGTAAAATGATGATGATCCATAGGATGTGTGGGTATGATATTCTTATAATCTCTCCTCTCATTGATCAGGCTATGTGTTATACAATAGATGGAATAGACTCAATATTAGACTTAGCAACTCTAACAATCTCCATAGGCGATGCATGGAGAGAGCCAATACTCCAATGGGAGAAGCACAATGTGATGGGAAGCTCAACATTTAAGGAGATGTATTGAAAGAGGTATTTGAGAAGGGAAGAGCCAACCTAGAATCATAGAGATAGAGAGAGTTGGTTGAGCATGCCAAACTCCAAAGGAGTGAATGTTACTTGATACTCAACCAAATCACAACATTCATCCTTGAAAAAGTGAGACTCAAAAGTAGGGGGTGTGTGGGAATCCAATAAGCCCCATGAGGAGATATCCAAAGCCTTGATTGAGGGATTTGTTTTTATGTAAAGCAATGCCTAGGGATCTGGGTTAGCCTCCATGGTATTAACCTCACCTTTATGTATGAATTTCACTATATGAAACATGGTTGATGTGATAGCTTATATATAAGTGAACTAAGTACGGCCAAGAATAATATTGTATGAAAGATCCAAGTTTAACACAAAAAACTCAATCCTGATAGTATTAGGGCCAAACTTGACTTAGAGCTTCATGTTTCCCACCATCATAACTGTGTCTTTGTTGAAACCAACACAATTATGTTAAGAATCAAAGAACTTATTTTGACTAATCTCAAGCTCATTAAACACACATAGGGGCATGATATTCAATGCATTTCCCTCATCAATGATGCATCTCTTAATTTGATAATCATTAATGGAGGTCTTAATATAGAGTGGGAACCAAACCCTCTTAGCCATAATTAAAGCATCTAGAAAAGAGGTAAGGTCAAAAGATAAGATGGGGGGATGAGGGTGCTTGGATGCATTAGAGTTGAACAAAACTTTGACATCATCCCACAATATGCCCTCATGAGAGATACTAGGCTCATCAAATATGAGACCCCTTTGTTCAAGGTAAGGGCAAAGAAGGTCCCAAATGGAGATCCTAGCTGAGAGTTCCTATAACTCATTGATGACATAATAAGGATATTGTCTATCTTGGGAAGGGATGTTATACTAAAATTCAAATCTAACTTTGGGGTTTCCTACCCCTATGGGCTAGACAAGAGGCCCAACACCACTAATTTTTCCAACAAGGTTAGTGACCCAACTCGAGTGCATGTCAATTAAGCACTCATACCTAATAGATGCTATGTCAATTATAGCAATGACCTTGTTACTCTAAAACTTGGATTTCCCTTTCAGGTCAACCTTAGAAGAGGAATTAGAAGAGGTAGAAGAGTAAAAAGGGGAATGATGGGCCTGAGCCTTGGATTTATTATTTTTATAATTCTTCTTCTTTTCTTTGTTGTGATCAAGTAGAGGCTCCTTGAGCACATTCAACTTACAATTAGTTTTTTCAAGAGGAAAACACTGAGATAGAGGTGAGGCTTGCACATCATACTTTTGGATATCACAATTAACATCATCATGCCCCTTCATCTGATGGAAATTGAAAAACTTGGTGGGGTCATAAGGAAACACCATCCATTTTTTATTGTATTTGATTCAAAATCCTTATTTTTAGCTAGATTCTTGCTCAAATCATTCACCTTATGGCCATCCTTGTTTTCCTTCTTCTCAAGAGGAGAATCAGTGACACCATCATTAGTCATATTGTAGTTACGATCATGAAAAGAGGATGTATTTAGGTTGGTGAAAGTTGCATACGCACACGTATCTCAAATAATTCAATCATTAAACACTCATTAATAGCTTCATCATATGAGGTAGGCTCACATTTGAGGACCTCAAGGTGAACCTCCTGCCTCAATACTCGTATGAACATGTCATAAAGCTGATCATCCAAGAACCTTATCCTATACGTATGGATAGTTGAGCACCATCAATGCACAAAATAAAAGTTTGACTCACCCTTGGCCTACACCATGGAGGTAAGTTATTATATATTGAGGTTAAAATGTCTAGAGATATCAAAGTACTATAGGAATTAATTTAGAAAGAGCTGGAAACTAGAGAAATAATCTAGAGGTAGATTCTAAAACCAAACAAGAGCTTCATCTCAAAAAAAAACAAGTGAAGAGCTTCAACGTAATGTCTTCATCCTATCACCAATCCATACAAACCATCATAAATGTCATAATATACTCTATGGGATTGGATTATTGAGTCCCATTAAACTTAGGTAGTTTAGGGATAGGAGTAGGTAGGGGAAAAGCATGCACCTAAGGGGCTAGAGGATTCTTATGAATATCCTCATAGGCATGATTGATAATAGGTTAGTGATGAGATTTGGGTAGAGGCTCATGGTTATTATGATGTTGTCTATGCCAATATACCTCATTATAACCTTGATCGTGGATGGGATGATGTTGAGTTAGATCCTAATAATGGAAACATTCATGGTGTAAATCATCCCTACCATGAGGTGGGTAAATACCATGGGTTGGGTACCATTCCCTATGGGGATGATGGGATGATGTGTCATACTCATGAAAATGGTCATGATGACCTTGTTTTCAATGATTCTAGTCATGTTCCATTAGACAAGGGTTAACCTAAGGACACTAATGCTTTGGATAACCATCCCATGGATCTTTAGTCTATAGGTGGTGATCAAAATCACCATACTCATCTAAAACTCTAAAGGAAGGGCTAGGAGGATGGGAAGACTCCTCATGATGGAAATGCCTCACTGATTTGGTATAACTATGACCCACAACATTTTGGAAGTATATATTAAGATAGGGGGTGAATCAATTGCATAAAAATAACTATTCAATTCTATTCATCATTCTAAAAAGCATTCATTCACATAAAGATCAAAGTATACATAAACAACCACATAAGCATACCATGAGAGAACAAAAGATTTATGTGGGAAACCCTCTTGGGGGATAAAAACCACTGAACCATGCATATGTAATATATTCCTATAATTTCAAGATTCAAATTTTAGTGAAACACCAACTTCACAAGGAGCTCTAACCCCTACCTAGTTAAGCACCCACTCAACTAGTCTTTTTTAAGCTCAATTTTTCAAGGAGGATCCAACCCCCAAGGTATGTTAAAACCAAATAAGTCACCTCTAATATTTTATCATCTTATAACACATATTTATAATCTTTAACTAATGATGACCTCCTTTTTTCACTCTTTATCCTTCAACTCACTCAAATAGTCTCTTAGGACTTTTTGTTCAACATGCCTCTTCTAGGTTCATTAGGTCTATTTACCTAATCATAGACCTACATAAAATATTTTAGATAAACATATATAATAATATTTTCCCTCTCATGGTATTTAATGATCTTTTCCTTCTCTTTCAAGGGATCTCTCCTTCACTTATATCCTCTCTTCTTACTTGCACAAATAGGCCAATTAGGCCTTGTATTTATACTCAACTCTTATTCTTACCCATATTGGTCACATAAGATAATTTCCACACTTTAATTATCCTTTTAATATTTCCAACCACTCCATAGGTTGGTCATACCCCTTAAGTACCAAAACCCTAGTAGGCCTTATAGAGACCTAAAGGAATTAGGCCTTCTCTAAGGCACACATTACACTCAGACCTCTTAGACCACCTTTTTACTTTAAAAATAATTTAATAACTTAAAATTCACTTTAATATTCCCCTAATAATCTCTTCTTTGGTCCCTAACACTAGTTTCCTCATTACACACCTTGAACCAAGCTATTAGGACTACTTGCCATTAACCCTTCACACACCCAAAAATCTGCCTTAAAAAACTAAAGCATATAGTTAACTTTATCAAACAAAACATTTTAAAAAATCATTAATATATCATCCATGATGTAAAAAACATCACCATTTCCATTTTACATCACCACACAAGCTAAAGGGCCTCAAACCAACTCTTGTAACATGACCACTCAGAACGGTCAAACATAGTCAAGAACTCTTGACTCTCTAAACTTGAATAGAGAAAAAATAATATTAAAAAATCATTATAATGAACCTTTTATAACTCCTTAACATATTCAAACTCATTTTACTCTTACACTATTGGTGAAATAGCCCAAACTCACCTCTTCAATATGACTATTCAAACTGCTTGTAGCCTCAAAAAAACATAGTCATGAAGAACTTTATCATTTGTACCTGAAAGGAGAATTTCATGAAAAATAATTATTATTAATATTTTATTTTTGGTCTATATATAATTATCCAATATTTATATCTTTTGTTCTGACATCAATCATTGTTCTTAAAGACCAATTTCTCAAGCCTCTATCTCACTATCTTAACATAGTCTACTAAACCATTTTGGCTTCCACATCTCAACACCTTAATTTGTATCTCCACATTTCATATAGAATTAATATATAAAATAAATTCCAAAAAACAACAATAAACTCATTATATTCATTAATTTTTGTCATATATATTCATACACTTCACTTCCCTTAGCACATCAAGAACTACCAACACTGCAAACATCTAGTCATGGAAACATGACATTATAAACCTAAAAAATAATCATCATGATCTTCCAATACATTAAAAATTTCATAAAACCTAATTATATCACTCTCTAACACAAAAATCATATGATCTAATGGAAACTATGCTCCTACAGACCATTCTCATTGTCATATGTTTCACTATCTTGACTCATACAGACAAGTCACTTTGAGAGCACCTTATAACTTATATGTGAGCATAATAACCACTTATAAAACAATTTAAAAAATATTTATATGTATTAAAAAATTATTTAAATAAATTGGATTCATCCCTAATCACCTAAAACCAATCCCTAAATGCTCTCTCACTTTGACTAGTTTTTCTCACTATTTTCACCATTGCCCCATTTTAGCGATAGGTCATCTTGAGTGGCCAAATTGATTGAAAAAAGGATGTAAATAGAAAAAAAAAAAACACCATGGTCATCAAAAATTATTCTTATCCTTTAACCTCCATCAACTTTCATGTGTTGACTTGGTTAACTCTACCTATAGTAACAAAATTTTTATAACCAAGTAATTTTTTATGGCTTCCACTCACTGTCCTGACACACCTCTACCACCTGGAGATGCCTGAAAGATTAATATACAACATCCAATCATAAAAATTGATAAAATAAACCATTATAGGCACTTTATATCAATATATTCACCATCAAGTCAATATGAGGGTTTAGAGAGGGTTTTAGACTAGTTAACCTCCTTAACGATTATTCATGCAACTTTTCCCCTCAGATGATAAAATAATGCTTGGAAATCATTAGTAGAACCTTTTTATATCTCTCCTAAAAATTTTAGGACACTTTTAAAAATTTACACATGCCAATGAGCATCTAAACTTCCTTCTCAATCTCTCATCTCTTTATTTTATATGCATAAGAGACCTCAAAACATGATTTCTTGCCTTGTCTTTTAATCCATGACCTCAAACTTCATAAACATACTTGAAACAACCTGTTATACCTTAATCCATTCTCTCATGTTATATATCACCTTAAAAACTCAACTTGACCATCCATTTGGACCTTACTAGGTCTCTATGCATGTTAGGTCTAGAATAACAAGTCATACTTGGATCTAGAAAACATTTGTAAGCCTCTTGTATTGATCCCAAAACTTCATATATATGTCATATGACATTATACCATGATCATACAATCACTCTTACCTTATAATCTGATCCTCATCCTCCATTTGGCCTCACTAGGTGTCTTAGCACACTAGGCCTTCAGTTGAAAGTCACTTTAGGTCAAGAGTATGACCCTTCCACCACTGTAAATTCCCTCAAAACCTCATATACACTCTTAGATAACCTCTCATGTTCTCACACATTTCTAACCTTTGTCTCATATATTTCACAGTTCTCTTCTCAACATGCTACTAGACATATTCCATCATACTAGGTCTCTCATACAAATTTTATGCCTCAATACATAACTTTGTTGCCACTGTAGATGTGCTTTCCACCTCACTCATATTATCTACCACTTATTTTCACATTATTAGGCTCAAATACCTTTGTCTTATCATCATCATGCCTCATCATGCCTCTACAATCTTTGTTCATGCTTAGGAACTAGTCTAAACACACAATCCTACTAGGTTCCATATCTTTTAAAGATATTCATACCATTTTAGACACATTCTCACACTTCCTTTAGAATTAATGATAGTTCATAGACACATTACATCAATGAAAACTAGCAAAAATCTCCTCCTTTATGATGGATGGTGAACCTCTTAACACAATAGACCATTCTCATTTCTCCTTAAACTAGAACTCCCCATCAAGTCTTTCTCCCCCTTTGACATTAATGACAAAGGGTCTCCTCAAATACCACCTTATCTTTCACTCTAACTTCAATAGTGTTACTTTAGAAAATTGATCAAATGATTACCTTTAGAGTGATTTGAGATGTTAACTCTTACCTTAACTTATTTCTCATTAGCTAGACACATGACTATCATGACTCCACAAACCTTCCTTGAAGCTCATCATCTAATCTTGATCTAAAAACAATCATCTCTTTATCTGATCCTTGGACCTATTTATTCATAGAGCTCACAATATATGCATCTCAACTGAATTTTCACTCAATAGTGTTACTTTAGAAAACTGATCAAATGATTACCTTTAGAGTGATTTGAGATGTTAACTCTTACCTTAACTTATTTCTCATTAGCTAGACACATGACTATCATGACTCCACAAACCTTCCTTGAAGCTCATCATCTAATCTTGATCTAAAGCCAATCATCTCTTTATCTGATCCTTGGACCTATTTATTCATAGATCTCACAATATATGCATCTCAACTAAATTTTCACTATTAATTGCTCATAATCTCCCCTATGTCTATGCACTTCTCTCCAAGCTTTTCAAGTCATCTGAGTCAACTCCCCCTAACTCCATGCTTTATATGAGTTGTTAATGGAGATCATCTTTAGTAGAGTAATAAATATTCCTTCTAGGATCATAAGGCCTTCTCCAACTATCATCAACCCTTCTTACATGAAGTTAACAATCATTGCTCTTGATCTAAAACCATTCATTTCTTTATCTAATCCTTGGACCTATTTACTCATAGAGCTCACAATAAATGCATCTCAACTAAATTTACACTATTAATTGCTCATAATCTCCCTCTATGTATATGCACTTCTCTCTAATATTTTCAAGCCATCTGAGTCAACTCCCCCTAACTCCATGCTTTATATGAGTTGTTAATGGAGATCATATTTAGTTGAGTAAGCAATGGTCATTCTAGGATCCATATAGCCTTCTCCAACTATCATCAACCCTTCTTATATGAATTAACAATCATTACAAAACTATCATCTGATCAATTAGAAACTTACCACATAGGAATAAGGAAACTTTTTTTTGGAATCTATTGAATAACCATGGAACTAACTAGCATTCCATATAAGACCTTATATATCTCTATTCCTCATTAGGATTGCTCAATAATAGATATGATCTTAAGAAAACAAAATTGTCTTTTATAAGTGAATTAAATCTCTTTGAAAAAAATATTAATATTATATACACCATTCCTCATGCTCCACATATATCAAACATACTCCTTGAGTCATTAGAACTTGACTCAGCTTATGGCATAGAACACCTCAACCAACTAGGTATGTAAACAATCTTTGATAAAAACCCTTTGACAAAACTCAACTAGGTCTGTAAACAATATTTGATAAAAACCCTTTGACAAAACTCAACAAACTTGTCATTTTTAGATCACTATGATGGTACTTGTAACAGGTCATCATGGTTCCTCTATGACCTTATGAGGTTACCAATACATCAAGATCATGCTTCTTTAGACAACTCTATCATATATTCTTCATAACCATATTGGTATTGTGGACCAATTCCATTATTCTTATGTTTCACAAGTTGTTATGGCTTAGATCATCTCAAGATAACTTCTACCTATCAAACTACTAGTTTAGATCTTATTAGTCCTCAATCTCGGTGGCATACCTTTGTCAAACCATCATCAAACTCTGTTTAGATCCTTATACACTATTCTCATGCAACTCATTATCTTTTCATTATTTCACTATCTTATGAAGTCTTGAAAACCTAATTTATGCTCGTCATGTCAAAATTTCAAACACCTACATCACCATCATTGACTTAATCCATAAGGTATAGTCATCTCCTTGAACCTTCATATCCTTATTAGTCTTGCAGACCAGTTTTTAACTTATATGCCTTCTCAAAATTCCTTCATTAAATTTTTTCATATCACAGCATATATTCTTAGCTACCATACAATCAAGGATATATACATTCATATATTTATCATGAAATCTCAAATAGACCTCAAATAGGTCTTAACAACATACTTAGAATTCTAATCAAACCACTTCCTATCTATGATTATTTCAAAGAATCAACTCAACTTATCTAGCTTGATGACGAACTTATCCTTCACTAGTAGATTTATTTATGATGATATAGATCACGTCATATCATCTTATAATAAACAAAAAACAAGATTATTGCACCTCAATTTTATTGAACACCTAAACCAAGCAACATCTTCCTTCTATCATGAAAGCTAACCAAGTAAACCATATTGGAATTCTATGACCTATACCTTTCTCTTAATATGTCTTCAGAGTCCTTTAAGATTATCAATCTTGGGTTTGATCTTTAACTTAGCATATATATGGTATTTATAATATAACAAATGGTACCTTTTACATTATTTCAATTCTTTAGACAACTCTACAAGCACCATCATAGCAAACAAGATGAACATAGTCCTCATCACACTTTATGCTACTCAGGATCACCTGTAGGCTATCAAGCCTCCTCAAAAATGACCTGATATAATATTAATTATTGTAATTATATACTAAGAATGGGTTTGAATCATTTGCATAACAATAACTATTCAATTTCACTCATCATTCCAAAAAGCATTAATTCACATAAAGATCAAAGCATACATAAACAACCACATGATCATATCACAAGAGAACACAAGAGATATATGGGAAACCCTATTTGGGTTAAAACCCACTAAACCATTCATATTTACTATATACTTATAATTTCAAGATATAAATTTTAGTGAATCACCAACTTCACAAGGAGTTCTAACCCCTACCTAGTTAGGCACCCACTCAACTAGTCTTCTGCAAGCTCAATCTTGCAAGGAAGCTCTAACCCCATAAGTATATTAGAAAAAAATAAGTCACATATAATCTTTGATCATCTTATAACACCTATTTATAATCTTAAATTTATGATCACCTCATTTTTTTGTACTCTTTGCCCTTTAACTCACTCAAATAGCCTCTTAGGCTTTATTGCTCAACATGCCTCTTATAGGCTCATTAGGTCTATTAACCTAATCATCAACCTATATAAAATATGTTATATAAACATATATGATCCTCTTATCCTTATGATGGTACTCAATTACCTACTCCTTCTCTTTTAAATGCTCTCTCCTTCGCTTCTATACTCTCTTCTTACTTGCATAAATAGGTCAATTAGGCCTTGTATTTATACTTAACTCTTATTCTTACCCATCTTGGTTAGAAAATATACTTTTAATGCTTGAATTATCCTTTTAATAGGTCCAAAAATATGTTACATGAGTGATAAAACCACTCCATATTTCGTTCATACCCCTTAAGGACCAAACCCTATTAGGCCTAATAGAGACCTAAAGGAATTAGGCCTTCTCTAAGGCACATGTTACACTCAGTCCTCTTGGACCACCTTTTCCCTTTAAAAATTATTTAATAAATTAAAATATAACTTTAATATACCCCTAATAATATCTCATTTGGTCCCCAACACCATTTTACTCATTTTACACCTTGAACCAAGCTATTAGGCCTACTCGCCATTATCCCTTCACACACCCAAAAAAATTATCTTACAAACCTTAAGCATATAGTTAAATTTATAAAAAAAACCATTAAAAAAATTCATTAATATATCATTAATGACCTAAAAAATATCACCATGTCCATTTGACATCACCACACAAGCTAAAGGGCCTCAAACGAACTCTTGCAACATGACCACTCAGAATGGTCAAACACAGTCAAGGTATAGTCAATAACTCTTGACTTTACAAACTTGAATAGGTAAAAAATAAGATTAAAAAATAATTATAATTAACCTTGAGACCTAATTAACATCTTAAAACTCATTTTATTCTTCCACTCTTGGTAAAACACCCCAAACTCACCTCTTCAATATGATTACTCAAACTGCATGTAGCCTCAAAAAAACATAGTCATGAAGAACTTTGTCATTTGTACTTGAAAATAAAATTTCATGACAAATAATTCATATTAATAGTTTTTTTTTTTTGCTATATCATCCTCAAATAGTTAAATCTCTTGTTTTGACATCAATCATTGGTCTTATAGACCAATTTTTTTAGCCTTTATCTCACTATCTTAACACAGCTTGCTAAGCTATTTTGGCTTCCACATCTCAACACATTAACCTTTCTATCCAAATTAAATATAAAATTAATAGATAAAATACATTTAAAAAAACAATAAACTCATTATATACATCAATTCTTGTCATATAGACTCACACACTTCACTTCCCTTAGCACATTAAGAATTGCCAAACACTACAAATATTCAGTCATGGAAACATGACATTATAACACCTAAAAAATCATCACCATGATCTAAAAATAAATTTAAAAAGTAATAAACCTCCTCATATCACTCTCTAACACAAAATAATATGTTCCAATGGAAAATTTTCTCCTTCAAACCATTCTCATTGTCCTGGGTTTCACTGTCTTGACTCATACAAACAAGTCACTTTGAGGGCACCTTTTAGCTTATATGTGAGCATCATCACCACTTATAAAAAATATATAAAAATAGGTATATGTATTAAAAAATTACCTTAATTTTTTTCATCTTTAATCACCTGAAACCAATCCCTAAATGCTTTCTCACTTTGATTGGTTTTTCTCATTATTTTCACCATTACCCCATTTTAGCAATAGGTCATATTGAGTGACCAAATTAATTAAAACATAAGATATAAATAGATAAAAAAACACCATATTCATCAATAATTATTTCCCTACCTTAGTAATGTATGGATCCTTATCACCTCAAATGAGTTAATGATTCATGGTATGAGGCTGAGGGGAAACATCCTTAGATGAATGAAGCTCGAACTAGTGAAAAGGAGAATGACTCCATTGGTTATAAACTACCAATATTGTTCCCTAATAATAATGAAATGGTTTAGTTCACCATTATATGTTGAGGTAACCTCTTGGATCCTATGGTGTCTATGTCATTCCATTACAACTACAGCTTACACATGAGTGAGCTTATGGATAAGGCCCTAAATCTGATAGGATTGGCATCCCAAGGGTGGGAGCCTAGCCATGGATTTAATTAATCATGATCAACATGGAATACAATAGAAAAATAAAATATATGGATAACTATTAGGGATAATTAAATAAAACCAAATAAAGATAAAACAACTAAGGTGAGATCCAAAACATAATTGAAAACAAAGCCTAATAGATAACAGAGGGGAGTTGGATAAGAGAGATCTAAATGGGATATAATTATCATAAGACCATATGTGGGGTCCCATCATGCATTCCAAAATGTATCTCTAAGAATCTGAATAGAACCACTAGTGTTTAGCAAGGGGGTACACATAGTACTTAAGAAAATAAATAGAAGGCTAGAAGGCTCAAGGCTTCTATGGGCTACTAGATATCTATAGTGGTTATCCAATTTGTCAAATTTCACCAAGATATAGATAGACTTGTAAACTAGGTTAGGGTTAGCATGATCAAGTGTACAAATTACATAGGTATCTCTAGTGGGTATAACCATAGTAAAGCAAGTAGTTAAGACTAAAAAATTATTTGCATACAAATTGCATAAATAACAATGTTGAATAAAGAGAGCTAACAATCAATGCGTAAACATAGAAGAAGAGGTACTTTCAAGCCAAATTAAAGATTTTTTAGGAAGTAAATATGATTTCAAGTAAGGGTGAAAGATCATTCCTAATCAATATTTGAGCTAACTTTTTACTTTCAACACTATTGTTTCTTAATAATGTAATTTTCCAATTTAGCAAGAGGAGAGATTGTTTATGTAATTTTTATAGATTATTTTGAGAATTTATGATTCTATTATGTAATGAGAAACATTTCCAAAGATACCATGACATATAATGGATGATATTTCAAGTAATTAAATATATCTTTAACCACATACAAATGTGTAAAACTTCAAAAACTATCCTAGATAATTCCCTAAATAAGTTAAATCACTAAAACAATCAAAACCTAGCATGTATACTAATGCAAAAAAATAAGAATTTCACTTTGCATAGAGAATTTCCCTCATATAAAACTCAAAATATGTGTGTATACTTTCTACCAATGGATTATCCAAGTTATGAATCAATGAAGGAGGAGGATCGGGCTGTGTGTAGGTTGAATCCAAACCAGGAGCCAAAATTTGTGGAAGAGGTGAAGGAAAATCTACCAACTAAGAGAGAGCCAATGTAAGGAACATAATAATATGTGAAATGAAGTCTTTAAGGAGATATTATCAACTCATAAGTTTTATAAACACTATAGAGAGCAATGTAAATCACCAAGATTAGTTGCAGAATAGTAAGGAATCCCCTATCATAATGAAAGCTAAGTGTGCCAAGAATGAACTAGATGAGATTCAAGAAGGTATCAAAGCTTTGAGTGTGATGATCAAGTGGTAAGATCATATAAAAAATATAGGAGAGATAAGCTAAAATGAATGAGAAAGTGATATATATCTCAACCCTCATCTACCAAAAGGCCAAAAAAAAGCCATTTCTAAATATTTGGGTGAATCTAGGACCTTTTTTGCACATTTTACCCAAGCTACAGATTTTGTGAAGGAAACATGCATCTTAGGTTGTGGGTTTCCTCCTTAATCCATGGCCTAGGTCAAAAGGCAAGTCTAAGTGATCAAAAAACCTTTAGAAAGGCCCCGAGAGGCATCTAAAGGGCATGTCTAGTGCATAAAAGGTTAGAGATGTGATAAAGATATATAGGGGATGCATGTATGATAAAATAAAGGTCCATACAAGTGGTGAATGTCTCAAAGTGGGATAATTAGGGTCACTAGTCTGCTTGTGAGTTGATGTGTAATCATATGGAGGAGTAGGGTCATGGGGAGTATGATTATAGGAACCATATAATATTATTTTGTAAAAGGATCATCAAACAATTATACATGATTATAGTGCATTTTTATTTTTGAATGAGTGGTTAAATTAATCCTATACACCATAGATGAGTGATACTTTTAAGGGTTGGTCTCATATATACATGTGTGATACTTTAAAATTAAAGAATTATTTTATGAATTTCATCCACATAATATATAAGTAAAACATCCAAATTAAATGAAAATACAAAAAAAAAAATTAAAAAAAATCAAGACCTCAACATGACATGATTGCAAGATTACACTATTTACATATGTTATTTATCACATATTTTGTAGATAGCATATTATTTTCTATACACATGCATTTTAAGGTATATTATTGTGATGCAATATATATATATATATATATATATATATATATATATATATATATATATATATATATATATATATATATATATATATATATATATATATATATATATATATATATTATACATGGACACATATATTTTGGATTTTCATCTACCCAACAACCATATCAATCTTGGTGAATTTTATTCCATAGCTCACTATCATAGGTTATATCTTTCTATGACCTATTACCATGTTGTTCATACACATGTCTAGTTAGTTACTCATATATTACATGGTGTTACATGGGTATGATACTTTACTATGATGTGACATCGATATAATGGATAGTATAGACTAGTTTTCACTTTTTATATGCTTAATTTATGTTGTTACTCTTGCATGATAGATTAGTCATTGATTGTCTATTATGTTTGGCCCTTGGCCTTGTGGTGTGATATTTTTATGTTCCTTTCATGTGGCCTTGGCCTTGAGTGTGCAACATTTTTATGTCCCTTATGTGTGGACCTTGGCCTTGAGTGTGTGGCATCTTTAGGTCCCTTTTTTTTCCCTTGACCTTATGCATGACATTGTGTGCTTATGAGTGGATAAATCTAGGATGGTCTACTAAGATTGTTGAGCTTGTTGATCTTTATGAGATTGTAGAGTTTATAGGTGTCATGATACATATCGCACACCTCCCCTTTGTGTGGGTTCCATGATTCACATATATGCAATTGCTTACTATATAGTATTATTTAGTAATGGTTAATATTGCATGCATAATTCATACTTATATATTGACATTACACTTATATACCTTACATTAAATATGTTACATATATGCCTTGATGACATACACTTTATTATGATGACATATTTTTGACTTTTTGATTCAATTTTACATGATGACATTTTTATACAAAACATGATATAACTAACTCTTTGTTTTGAGATGAGTGACTTAAATGATGCATCCCTCACCTCAAAATGGAGGCATATTAGTGGGATTGTCTTAGAAACACAAGCTTTTATGATTAAAAAAATAGAGTTTGGGGTAGTGTATAATGTTCAAGGTTCAGAGAATTTAGAATGGTTTAGAAATCAGATGGGTTCAAATATGAGACAAATGTTCCCACATTGGTACAGATTATGGGGACATATGACAGGCATATACATTCAATTACCAAGACAAGAGTATATATTTATAAGGTCAGATTTGTTTTAGTATATATGCCATGTAAATAAACACATTTTACTAGAACATAAAGTACAAGTCTTCACTTTAGATACTAAAATATGGTATTTGGTACTTGACAATGATAATCTTGATACATATTTACCAAGTATGATTTAAGCACATAAACAATGTCTTAATCCATCATTCTCTCAAACTCATATGCTATGTTATGAGTTAACCCTTCCATTTAACTATTGCATACCTACAAGAACCTCATTATTTGTTTTAAACCTATTAAATATCTTGCAAAGACATCTCCAAACTCTCAATTCATTTCATCTATACACAAGTTAGTTCCACTAGGTTTGATCAATATCACTAATCAATATTTATCTAATCTAGTTAGTTCCCAACAATGGATCTTTTTTAAAACCAAAACTTACCTTAAATTTATCCCATTTTTCTAGTGTGTCACTGGCATGAGAAATTACCTAATTAGATCATATATAAATAAATCAAGGTCTCATTCAAAAGGTGATTGACACTTATCTTGTACACTATTACACATTAAGAAAAGTTTCCCTATTCTCCCAAATTATGAATCTATCACTAGGATAAATAATAGAAAAATTTTGAAGCACGCTAAATCTAAATCAAAGCAAGAATTTTCAAGTATCAAATCCAAATCATTAGCTACATACATATAATAAAGGATAATAATTTCACAATCACACTAGATGGGATAACTACATGTGGCTTGATTTTCCTCAAAATATTGGATACATAGGCAATAATTATTCATCAAATAGGGGAGATTGGCATCAAGTTAATGTATGACACTTCCCATTTTTTACAAGGTTATAACTCTCAAAAGCACACATAAATTTTCAAGGAAAATGAGATTAATTTCTAGAGTTATGTGCATCATCAAAGTTTGATATCATAGATACAGAGTAAAATAAACAAGTGAAGATGATTGTATGGTCACTTTTCCTCATTTATGCACAAATTAGAATTGACTAGCACATGTCAATATCAATTGATGATATTGACCCAATATGATACAATTGACCTAGTGTAGACAAAGAATTAGTTATAAAACTAAATGAACCACATGCCTACTTTATCTTGATTTTCACTTCTGAAATATAGTCATGATCAAACAATCACATAAAAAATTAAGTACTCATCCCTTTTTCTACTTACTATATTTAGTATATTCCACTTGTCAACACATTTCAATCAGTTCCAATCTTTTACATTCAAATTTATGCTTAAATGTCATATCTTGATATCTAAAATATTATAAATGTTTCTATCTTAATTAGATTAAGTAATTCATCTTAATCTAAATTAGGGTAAAATAAATTGGTGAACCCATACATATTGTTGAACTATCCTTCCAAGGTTTTATATTTTTTATCTTAGGGTTTTAAATTTCATTTATGATTTTCTTGTAAAAAAATATTTTTTAGATTTTTGGTCTGAGGGTTTCATAATCTAATTTTTTATTTCCATACACAAATAATATATTCACCTTCGGTCCTATATGTTCAATAGGGTTCATCCTTATAGTGTTTCATATTTCAATCCTTATGGTTTTATTTTTAGACCTAATGTATGACTATTCCCTAATAATACATATTAACCATAGCCATATTGACTAAATATTATTGGTTAACACAAGTAATGAATTTACTATTTTCATATTGTAAATAAAAGGGTAATAAGGATCAAATTTAAATTCACTAGTAAAACTCAAATTAATAATAAAAAATCCCAAGCCTTCCTCAAATACTACTCTTAAAACATGCAATCTAAAATTCCTAGTATTACTACTAGATGACAAAAGGCATGTATGTGTAGATAATAAAATATGATCTTTAGTGCTTGATAATGATAGTATTGACACACATTTACCATTTATGACTTGAGCATAAAAATAAAGTCTTAATTTACCATCCTCCCACATTTTCATGTTATCTTATGATTCATCCCTTGTGTTATGTTGTTATACATATATAGGAACCTCAATATCTATTTTAAACCTATTTAATATCTTGCATGTACATATCTAAACTCTCAAATCTAATTCACTTGTACATAGGTCAGTTCTACTAGTTACAGTCGTTATCTCTAATCGATAATGAGTTGAGTTGGTTGGAATCGACTCACTCCCAATAATGGCTATTTAATAAAATCAAACCCATCCTTAGATTTGACCCATAATCCTAACATGTCAATGGCATGATAAATTATTTATTTGGATTAATATATAAATAAATCTAAGTCTCGTTTAAAAGGGACTTGACTCTTATTTGATAGACATATATATACTATTGCACATTGAGAAAAAAATTCTTAATCTTCCCAATTTGCATACCTATCATTAGGATCAGTCACAATCCAAATCTTAAGAATTTAAAATCTAATTCAAAGTAATCATTTTCAAGTACCAAAGTTAATTATTAGTTATATGTACATAGTGAAGGAGCACAATTTCACAATCACACTAGGTGGGATAACTATTTGTGGCTTGATTTCCCTCCTTGGAGTATTATATATGTAGGTAATGGCTAATCATTAGGTAGGGGTGATTGGGGTTATCTCAACACATTAGACTTTCCCTATTTTTATAGGTTTTTATCCTTCACAAGTACATTTAGGGTTTCAAGGCAAAGGAGGTTAATTTTTTATCTATGCACATCATTAATGTTTGAGATCACAAACACATAACAAGAAAATATGATCATAGGTGACCTTAATTCACTTTATCATACTTAAACATAGGTTAGTATTGATTGATGATACTGACTTGATCCTACAAAATTGACTCGATGCAAATATCAGATCATTTTCAAAACCAAACAAACTACATGTTTACTTATCATTGATTTTCACTTCCAAAATATAATCATAGTTATACAGTCAATCAAAAAAGCTAAATATTATGATCTCTTTATTACTTTATATATTTAGCATATGCACTTATGAAAATAAAAGAATCATTCTTAGTCGATTACATTTAAATGTATGTTTTAATGCCATATCTATTTATCTAAATTACATTTAAAATATATATCTTGATTATATTAATCTAACTCATTAATCTAAAATTAGGGTAAAATATTAGTGAACCTATACACATCAAATAGTGAAAATCTCTAGGTTATCCATAATTTAGGGTTTCAAATTTTTCTCTTAAGATTTCAAATTTGATTTTTTATTTTCCCTATATTAAAGAGAATTGATATTTTCACCTTTGTCCCTAGCCTTTTACATTCTTTCATGATCCCATATAATTTCATCCAAAAAGGAAAGTTCCCTTGTAGCTCCAATATAAAGTGTTAGATTAAGTGGGACCCATATAGCGCATAATCAAATTCTTGTTACTTTAGCTAAAATGGATACAATGAGTGTTTTTTCTTATTTTTATGATGTAATCATTCATGAATATTAAACAAATGATTATGTTGATGTGCCTTCATTCAAACATGATAATCAAGACAATCAAAATGAACATAATTATCAAGATAATTATGAGGCCCTATATAAAATTTATACAAATGAACTTAATTGGGTAGACCTTGACCAAAATAAAGTCTTATTCAAATTTTGTGAAGGACTCCATCAATATCCTCAAGATTTGGGTAGAGTTATCCAATTGATCATAGCATCTAAGGCTACACACAAAGATAATACTCATACACCTTGAGGACCTTAGCGATAACCCTTTATTAACATTATCCAATCTTTTAAAACTAGTGCTTCTACATCAAGTATTCAAATCACTACTACTGGTACTATTCCTATGCCTAACACTTACAAGATACATCCCTCATTTCAAAAGGGCCATTACTATGGGATTTTCCTAGAGAAATAAGCCTCCATGAGAGAAAAAATTAGAGGAGTAAAATTTTCATATATTTTAAATATTAAAATGATTCAGATATCATATACATTCATATACATGATAAATATTTGCATATTGATACAGGTTATATATGCATATGCCATACATGTGCATTCACTTTACAAATACGTGAGTAAATATTCATACACACTTGGGTGCATATGCATGTAAATATGCATAATAATTTATAATAACAAAATTATAGGTTTCACATACACATACATTTGAGATACAGGTTTTCAAATTCAGCATATAGATGCATGACAATCTATTTTAGTTAGTATAGATTTAGGGGGCATGATACTAGTTCATGCAGATATACACAATAACATAGTTATAGTTGAATGGTAAATGGTTGTCATTAAACTTCAGACTTATCATACCTATGGTCATAATTGGGGCATGGACATGGTCCATTATTTTTGGATCATGCATTATATTTTACATTGAGAAAAATTACATAATAAAACATGCGTACATGATGGGGGCACAAACCTTGTTTATTATTTTGTGATCATGTATTTTTATTTTTACATGGATCAAACTTGATTGAATAGGAATAAACATTACAATGGAATTTATAATAAATTTAAATTGGTTGATTCATTTTTTAGTTAACCTTTCCTAATTGGTTCTCTCATTTACCTATGTAGTGATCTCTTTGAGTTGAACCTAACTACATGGTTCTCTCTCATTTTCTTGCATAATTATTGGGTTCAGTTCATTGTTTAATTTTCCCCACATTAATGATGGTTGGTGTATGCTACCTTCTCAACTCAATATACTACATAGTTACACAACTTTGGTGCATAATCACTCTAACTCTTAAATGCTTTAATGAGGAACCATCATCTCCAATGAATCATGAGGGAAACATGATTCTCAATAACATATAGGTTTATTCTGACCCTTGTTCTTTCAAATTTAAAATTCATATTTAAAATTTTGCATATGGGCATTGACTATTTCATTTTCATTATAGGTTTGTATGGAGACAAATTTTACATTTGGATCCATCTCCCAAAAGTCAAAGCGTGCAGTACACACTTAGGTACATTTGATCCTTTTATTATAGTAATTCCATTACTAGAATAAAAGGGGGAATTTATAGATACTTAAATCTATTATTTATTACTTGATAATGACAAGCTTTACACATATTTTCCATGCATTAATTGAGCACATAAATAAAATCCTAATTCATCATCTTCTCACACTCGTATGCTATCATATGATTCAACCCTTTAGTTATACTATTATACATTTAGAAGAACCTTGGTGTCCATTTAAAACCTACTAAATTTCATTCATAGACATCTCTAAATACTTAGTTTAGTCCACCTATATGCAGGTCATTTCTACTAGTTATAGTCATTATCATTAGTCGATAATGACCTAAGTTGGTCAGAAGTGACCTACTCCCAACAATGACTATTTTATAAAATGAAACCCATACTCATGGTTGATCCATAACTCTAACATGTTAGTGGAATGAGTAATTATTCAATTGGATACATATATAATAAAATAAATGTCTCATTCAAATGGCACTTATCTAGTAGACATCTATATAATATTTCACACTAAGAAAATATGCCCTATTCTTCCCAAATTGCATACCTATCTCTAGGATTAGTCACAAGACAAGTCTTAATCATTCAAAATCCAAGTAAAATTAATAATTTTAAATTAAAAAATACAATAATTAGTTGTATACACATATCAAAGGAGCACAATTTCATAATCACACTATGATACCCCTATTTTCATAATGCATACATTTAAATAGCTTGTGTTGTACATATCTTGTTGAGATGTGTTTTATGTATTATTGAGACATGAGATGTTATTGGTCCCTTATGTCTGAGACAAATATTCTATATATTATTATATGTTATTTATTTCTTACATAATATAATAAATTCTTAGATTAGATGATTAATCTATGCCTTATGATATCAATTTACTTACACTATTTTTGTTGTGCATTATGATGTGTATTATTTATGTAATACTAGAGTTATTTTTATTAATACTATATTTTAATTATACATATGTTTATATTATTTTTATATTTTGTTACTATTTATATGTGATGCCTTAGATATGTCATGTGCATCTATGTTGATTGAGATCACTTGTATTGCTTGCATTTTGCAGCTTCAACTATCTAGGGTATCGCATTTTAAATGTGCAATGTTGTGCAAGTGAAAAGGGATTATAATGATAAAAAAATACTATTTTGGGCATGAAAACATAATTTATAGATTGGTGTATTGTTTACTTGAAACTTTCATGATCCAAACCAATTCTTGTATCATTTGTGGACTTAGTCAAAATGTAGAGTTCCTTTACCTTTCTAGCACTATTTAACCCCTTAGATACTATACACACCCCTTATTATTAACCTTATAAGTATTATTCACCTTTAATTTCATGATTTAAGTGAATTTTTAATCCACTTAAGTTACCCCCTTTGATCCAAAACATGAATGTAATGGAAGAGGCAACTTTGGAGGATTACATAAAGTGGATTTTAGATATTTTGTGTTGATTTTAAAGTCCTTGGATAAATAGGGATTTCATAGAGTATTTTTAGGAGATAAAGAAGATTTTTTAGGTAGACCATGTGCCCATTTATGACATGTTATAGTGGTTTCATTAATGAGGGATGGACTTGCTTGTCCACATAGGCTTGTGAGTGAAGTTATTGCTAAGGGAGACTTATTGACCTTGAGCTAAAGGATGGGAAAGGACACATGTTACCTTCCCATTGTATTTTAGAGGAGATATTTTAGCCTATTTGAAAAATTAAAGCCTTCCTTGAGAGGGATTTTTCTCATTCTAAAATTTGGAAAATTGGAAGCGGAGAACAAAAAGAGAACGAAGAGGAGGAACTTAGAGGAAGAGCTCAAAGGAGGAGGATAACTTTTGCCCAAAGCTTGTATGTGGTGTTATTGAGTGGATAAAAGAGGAGATACAAGGTAGGGTTCCATTCCCCAATTGATTTAAATTTTATTTATTTTGAAATTATCTTTCACCCTTACTCTGATTATACTTTATAATAGGTGTAGGGCCATTTGGATTACCCTCTTTCTTTGCTTATATTTCCATGGTTGTGATAATGCCACCATGTGGTTTTTAATGGTCATTTGGGTTTATAAATGTAACATCATTCCAAATTATTGGTTTTTTTTCATTCCTTTTTCCTGACTTAAAATGTAAAATTTATGTTTCCATTTTATTTTACTTTGCATGCTTGTTGTTTACTCTTACGTAGTGGTAGTGGTTGGAATCAGGTTCTTATTCCCTTTTACATGGTTCTATTATATGTGGTGGTAGTGGATAGTGGGGCCAAAATCCCTATGCCCTACTACATGTTATTTGTCATTTTTAGATATCCATATGATCTCCCATGGCCAAGAGATGGTAAAAGAAAAAGGAGGCATCTCCATGTTCTTCTTCTCCTTCAACAGGCCTTTTGTGTTTAAAATGTGTTATTTGGCATGGTCAACTTTATTTATGTTATCCCATGGCCAAGATATGGTGAAATAAGGGTGAGGAATCCCCATGTTCTTATTCTCCTTTACCACATATTTTTGGTGTTGAAATTATGTTAAGGTTGCCTTTTTATCTCTTGGTGTTTGATATTTCATTTTATTTTTCTTTATATGCTTGTGTGGGGTTAGAATCCTCTCTTATGTAAACAAACTTGAGTCTCCTAGGTGTGTTTCCTAGTAAGTAACCCTTGACAATACTTAACTATCATCCAAACCTTATTTTTTAACTTTTACACCTTAACCAATGATATGAAAATGCTTAGAGTTGGTAGTCTTAGGCTTGGGGGTGCCTGGGGCAATCACCTAATGATGTCAAAAGGATGGGAGGCAAGTTGGCCTTATAGGTGATGTATAATGTTCACTTGGTGATTATTTTTGCTTAGCATTGTAATTATTTGTGTAAATTTTATTAGCTCTTGGAGAGCCATGTTATTATAATTATTCAATTGGAAAAATGTGTATAAAGGAAGTAAATTTTAACAGTCACTCACAAATGATTATCTATCACTTGCATGCCCTTCTTATTGATTATATCATACTATAAAAGTAATGAAATGCTTATTTTATTATATAAATAAAATTTTTAATTATTTTTGGGCATATATTTCTCTATATTTTTACATTTATCTAAAAATAAAATTATCCCTTTCCAAAATTTTCAAATTTCATTGATTTTTGTGAAGTCGAGAAAGATTATAAGCATTTGTATAATTTTTATGCACTTTGAATCATTCCAATTCTTCCCAATTTTTATTTTACTATAAAATAGGGTTAATTAGGGATTTAATGTGATTTAAAATGTGAATTTATTACTTATATTTGAATTTGTATGAATTTTTAAAGTTTCACTATCAAAATCCTTATCCCTGCTTATAATTTACCCCTACTTTGTTTAATTTATTCGTACATAACATGGTGTTTGGGAAAACATTGATTAATTTTAGATAAAAATTTAGGTAATTGTGATCCTATAGCCACTCATTTCATATTTTTTTGATTTTTGATGTGATAGATATAAAAAAAATTATGTTTGTAGGGTAATTTTTAAAAACGCGTGCCCTTATGAATGGCACAAGGCACTTCATGTAGGGTAGGGTTAGAAAAATGTTGTTGGTCACCCATATGACCATGAAATATGGGTTATATCCCCAAGGATATATCTCTTAGTGGTACACTATTTAGGCCTAAAGGTCGAGTGGTTAGTCATAGTGGTTTATGCATTTGGTAGTTGGAAAGGGCCGAAAGCCATGCAGTAACCCCACTTAAATGTATTATGGCCATGTAGGAGGTCAACCTATGTTGACCACTACCCAAAATAACCCCAAGATTATTAAATTCTTAAAATTCATTTTAATTCAAATCAAATTTCATAGTATGCCTTTTACAAAAAATTTAACCTATAACTTATTTTTTCTAAAACCAAAACTATTTCAACTAAGAATACACCTTTTTGTGCAAGTTTTAACAACCACTCAGAGACCTAGAGGCAGGGTGACCCCAAAAGCAACCACCCCCCTTAATTTTTCATGATTTACAATGAAAGTGGTTTTAGGACTTGAAACTGTATGGTTTAAAGTAATTATATATCTGTCATAAGGAGGTGTTTTTGGACTAGTTTGACAATTGTGGGTTCTTGGAAGACCTGAAATAGGCTAACCCAAAATGAGACCCTTTTTATTTTTTATCCCTATATCATCTAAGACAAATTTAAAAACCTTAAACTAAGTTGTACTAAAATTTTCACCTTAAACCTTGTGGTGGCCATTAATGGCTGTGGTGGAGCTTGAAGCTCCCGAGACCTATTTAGAAACCATGGGAGACTAAGACATCCTAGAATATATATGTTGAATTAGGTACCTCTAAAATTAACTAATGAATATTTTTATCATGATATAAATTGAAAATAAAATAAATATTTTAAACCAAAATATTGGAGACTCCATTAATGGTAGTCATCTAGGGATGAGGAAGGAGAGGAGGGATGACTATAGACAAGTCATCTGCCAACTCCTCCTTCCTCCTTTAAAAAATGTAAAGTTTCAACTCAATGATTAAAATAAAGATCTAATGGCCTCTATAATATTATTTAGGGAATCCTTTCCTTTGACCAAATATGATGTTTAATGTTGCTTTGATTTGATAATGGATATGGATTGCTCCACTCTCGAGGGGCTCAAATCAGATATTTTAGACACCTTTTTAGGTCTTATGAGGACTAAGTTATATTTGTTTAATCACTTTCCTCAAATCCAAGTCAACATAAAATTTATATTTATTTACAACTTATATGTGAACTGAGCCATGTGATTGGCTAGAATCACTCGAGACTCTCCTTGATTACTATTGTGAGTTAAGATGTCTCCTTCAAGCTAGTGTTTGATCAAACCCACCTCCTTTTAGTTTTGTGTCCATTTTATTCCTTAGGTTCATGGGTCCCATTAAGATTACTTATAGATATTTAGCCTCATGTGATAGATTATAGGCTAATTAAATCAAGAGGGACCTATAGGGTTACATGTCGATCATGCTTCCACTTATGCATTATCATCATATCATTTGGGTAAGTGATTTATTTAAATTCTTATGTGTCTCATGTCATGAATATGGTGGGCCAATAGGTAATGTAGTTGTGTATAATGTGCATTGCACATTTATAAAAATAAATAAATAAGTGGTTGGCCTATTTTTGTATGTGTTTTCATTGTGATAACCTTTGGGCATGACATTTTAGTATCAGAGCATAATTAAAACACTATGGACTCTGGGGTTCATTATTTGATACCACTTCTTATGTAGTGAACTAATGCATATATTTCTTAGGTGTTGCACCTTTTTAAGGAGTTAATAACTATATGCATGAATATTTAATTTAGACTATGGATTCTTCTTCCAAGTAACATATGTTTGGCTTCTTGTTTTGGTCTCTACATCTAACAGATACATGCTAGGATTGTCAAACATTCACCCATATAATTTAATAAATGAGTTTTGATTAAGGATTGAAATAAGATTCATGTATATGATATTTTGTGATTATATATCACCTTAGTCTTTTAAACTTGTAAAAATCATGACTCTAGTTGTTCTTCTTAGTTCTACATATGCCTTACTTCTGAAAGCCTCACATCTACTCTATCTTGTACCCCTTGTCGTATATCTTAGTCTAACTAGCCTTATATTGATGACACAAACACCCCATCTTTCCCAAAATTCTTAAAATGTAATTACCTTATACCTTTTCAATGTCTAAGCTTGTGCCTACTCTCCTTCTCCCTAAACACTAACATCTAGGATAGATAGTAGCATCGATGTTACTACCTTATCCTGATGCAAGTGTTTATTATCCTAAAGTCATATAATTTTTAAATAAAGTGTATTAAAATGGTTAAACTAAGTTATTAAATGTGATTCATCCCCTAATAGGATTAGTATAAATGCAATATCAACCCTCATTCATTCTACACCTAGTAATCAGACCAAAAGAGAACTCAAGAAACACTCAAGTTACCAAAATCTTTTCTATTCTACCCTATAATGATATCAATAAAAGGAACAACCTAGCTATAGGGTTGAATTTCTAAATGAGCAATCAAAAGGTTGTATTTTACAAGTTAAAAGTTAGGTCACTATTTTATTTACTTTACACACATTGCATGATTCACATACAAGCCAACACATAAGGGAGAACTATATGAGTCTAATCCCCTCATCTGGAGTATTGGCTATGTAATTAGTTCTCTTTGATATTGGGGTAATTATGGCTCAACTCAGTGTCATGTTCCCACTAACCCATTTTTTCCCAAGGCCATACTGAAGATAGAAAACTAGGGTTTTGCCATTTTATCACGAGTGACAATTCATGATCCAAATCTAAATGCACCAGAGTAAATGTGAAGCCAAACCTAGAAGTATCTAGGTGGTCACATCTTGTTTGAGTATATATTTTGTATAGTACACTATCATATAACTCAAACACTAGCATCGACACAACTATCCCAAGCTAATACAACTATTTAGAGAGCTAGAGACACTAGATCCATCATCTAACGATTAATCCAGAACTATCTTACTATCTAGTTCTTGACTATACCATATCCAACACTATGTTATCATTATAAATATATAAGTACTTTTTTTTGTCATTTTTATATCTAGCATTGTTATACTTTCCATTAATAGCCTATCACAATTTTATTAATTTATCATATGGGATATATGAGTTTAACACATTAATTAACCTATTGTATATCTGATATTCACCCTTGTGCCCTATCATTTCTATATCCTTAACCTTTTTTTACCCAATTAGGATAACCTCTTATCCAAATTAGGGTTAAACATTTGGTGAAATTGGCCTTTGAATATCAAACCCTAGGCCACTTAGGGTTTTCTAATTTTTTTATTACTATACTTTTTAATTTTATATTGGTATTGTTTTGCATGTAACTTAGGCATAGCCCTAGATTGGGGTGGTATCTATTTAACATATTGATCTTCCCCTCAACCCATCCAATATGTCTCAAACAAATTAGGGATCTCATACCTTGGATCAAGATGATACCCATGTTGAGAATAGAAAAAATATTGATAGGGTTATCATAAAAGAAGATTTTGATAATCAAAATCTAGAAACAAATGAAAATGACCAAGTGCATGCAATTGTAATGTTTTGTGATCACATTCGACAAAACCCTAAAGATATTGATAAAATCTTAAAAATTATACTTCAAGTTAAAAATGCAAAAACTTTAATGGATACATCCCCCCACTTTAAATGCATTAAAACTTAATACATCTAATGGGGGCATGGATTGTGTGTTCCAATATTTTTTCCTTGAAACTACTATAGATACATCTATTATGAACTTACCCATTATTTTAACACAAATATAGATTTCAATGCCTATTACTACTCATAACATGTGTCCAACCCCTTTGTTAATCAAATTCCCATTGGGCCTATAGTTAAATCACTCCTTAAAATCATAAATACATTACAAGATAAGGTTATAAAAATTTAATAAAATGATTCAAAGTATTCACATGATATATATTCGTAAGATGTGTTGCATAACCCTCTGATACTTGAGATCTCTTTGCATCATAACTCTCTTATACTTGAGATATCTTTGCATCCTTTACCAACTAGATTTTTTTCACCTAAGTTCACATGTTATGATGGAAAGGGTGATCCTAAACAACATATTTTAACCTATTGGTATCTTGGCCTATCAAGGCCAAATACCAACCCCTACAGTTTGAAACTTTTCCTAGTACTTCTTAGCCCATTCAAACCAGTCTAACACTAAGTAGTTTTGCCTAAAAATTAATTTTACCATCTTAAAATGTCAAAATTTGGGTTAAAAAATCATTAAATTATCCTATTTTACCTTTTATTATATTATAAACTATGACTTTATCCTTATCCTAAAGTTTCATAGCTTGAAAATGTGTTTTAAAGAGTTTTCTAAACCAAAAAAAACCCAAATCACCCCACACGTGCCAATTTTCCCATTTAAAACATGAAAAAGATTTAAAATTTGTATTTTTTCATGATATATAATGTATTTCTTCTCAAACCTTCTATTTCAAGTGGTGGAAGATTATCTTGGCTTTAAAAGATTGAAAAGAGGTTATTTCCTTCCCTTTTCAAGAGCAAAAGTATGGATTTATATAGATTCCATACATAAAAGTTATGGGATATCAATATCAGGTCATCACACAACTCCATCAAGAATTTCACAGAATTTTGAAGACCTACAGGGCTAAAACCGTTCCTTTCTAGGCACTTTCCTTGTTTGCACAAAGTAACCTACTTGTAGGTTTTATGATGGTACAATCTGTTAAAGGAGAGTAAAGGTCTAAATTTTGGGGTGAATAAACTAGACTTAGAAATATTCCTCATGGTTTAAGTGATTATTCAATTGGATTATTCATGCTCATGAAACATCCAGTTGAAGACATGACAATTTTTGTATCCTTGTAACCAAAAAGGCAAATGATGTTCTTCATTTTCTCTTCACCAGGGTAGAGTTTCATGAAAAATCAAATTTTCCTAGAATCTTGGGGACTCAAGATACCTCTCCATGGTCTTATTTAGATATTATTCATGAATTTTAGGGTCCAATAAAGCTCATTAATAGTAGCTAATCAAATCTACAATATGGCATGCTTTCAAGAGAAGTTGTATGGTTGAGGAAAGAGAGTGATTTTTCAATATTTCATATTTTGGTCTATGGCATAAATTTATTCCATGTTTTCAAGTAGATTTCTCAAAATAATTTCTCTAAGTTTTCATGTCTCAGTACATCTCTATGATCTTAAGGTGTCTTCAAGGGCTTAGTTTAGCATAGATTAAGGAAATTTGCATATTTTAAGGTTTTTTGGAGAAAACTATGTTTCATTCTCAGCTTGTAACTTCCCTCCAATGGTCTCCAATTTCATATGGTGAGAGGATGGAGTGTCAAAGTTTACATATATCTCTCATCTAGGTCTTCTCATACTCCTTCATGCTCCTTTCTCACCTCCACCTCATTCACCCCATATCACTACCATACTCTACCTTTTACACTATGTTTTCACTTCTTTTCCATCTCCGCTTTTATGTTTTCATCACTTCTCTCATCCCCACCACCCTTCAACCCATCTCCATCACCTTGTTTCATATCAAAAGGGTCATGAATTGATAAGAGACATCATCATGAGCATGGACAAGAGGGTATATTCTATTTAAGGTCACATACAGTCATAAAAGTGACCTACAGTAGATGCAAAATAGTCATGGAAATCCAATGAAGATATCAAACTCAAAAGGATAAAGATATCTCCTTAGGGATTATGTCATGACCTCATCAAGCATATAAGGAAGAACTATAAGATAAAATCATTTCAAGACTTGGTTGAGGTCACATATAATCCTTGTCCATACCAATAGTATTAAAGGTGAATTTACAGTTGATAGAGGATAGTCCTTATGGTAGTTTGGCATGACATCAAGGTTTGATGAGGTTGACAAAACATTGAAAGGTTTTTTAGTCCTAACATGATTCTATTCATGTCATAACCTAATGGAGATAGTCTTTATTTATTTTTTGAGTTCTTAAGGCACCTATAGGAATCCTTAGGAGCTAAAATATAGTTAAGAAAGGGTGAAAAGAGACTGTTCTCAAAGAATATGTATGTTTTTATGCTATGAAGGAGTCTTGTTCTTCTAAAAGAGTTATAAGGTTCACAAAACCTATCAATAAGTTTTTATATGATTGATACTATACTCCTATCATTAAAAATACAACTATATTCACCTAAAATCTTAAGGGAGACCTTCAAGACTAAATAAAGACATGAAGCAGTGGTTAGGGTCTTAATATTCATAATTTATTCAAAAGTTTGCAAGAAGGTGAAAATGATTGGTGTACTAATTAGTATAAATAATACTCAAAACTAAACTTAGTAAAAGGCCTTTGTTGACTCCAAAACATTAGATGAGGACCTAAAGCTAGTCCTAAAGCCTCCTATAGGCCTGATGTGATTGTAAATAAAGGTTAGGATGAAATTTTAAGAGCACAGTGGCTAGTAGACCATCAAAGGATATGAAGACTTTTGAGACTAATAATATTAGGAATTTTTAAGGGGAAAATGGAAAATTTGAGTTTCAAGATAGGACTAAAGGAGTAAGAATTCATGTACAGCCCAATGTGAGGGTAATCTATACCTAGTCAATAGTAGGTTGTAGCTAAAAAAGGTTATGATGTTTTAAGGAGACCTTTTCTTATGAGGAGACCTTCTTTAAGAGGGTGCCATGGTATTAAATCTCTTAAGATCATCAATTATGGTCAAGTTCCATATATAGATACAGTGCCAAAATCATGTGTCTTCTCTTTTGAAGGCATAATGGTGATAGAGCCTATAGTGTTAAGACCAAACACAACATGGGTATATTCAAATTTGAAATAGATGGTCATAACTAATAATTGATGCCACAAGTTGAGAATATTAAAAACCTAAATATTTAGGTGACTCTAAAATAATTTTAGGGTTTCAAAGGGTTACCTACAGTCAACTCAGGCATGAGGACAACCTACAGCCATGGTAACAGAAGTTGATAAAGAAGGAAACCCTAGGTAATGACAAAGAAGTTAAGGAAGGGTTTGAACCTATTGTAGGTTTTATGAAATATGAGTAGAATATAGGGGCCTAGGAGGTTGTAAAGTTTAAAAATCAATAATTCATTATATGTTTGATCAAAATAGATTATGGACTTCAATCTATGTTTGATCAAGGTTGGGATTGTTACTCAGTCCATACACATGAGCATACAGTCAAGTATCACCTGAAGCACTAGTGTTATTAAAAGAGTTTTCATGATGTAATGAGGTTTCATTAGTGGGATAGGTACTTTAATTAAGTTAAATCATTATATGGATGGATCTCAAGGCCAAACACAATCAATTTTCCAAACCCTCGTAACCTATAACCTCACTAGCACACTTACAACCACCTAAGGGCAGGTTACCTTCAAGTTGACAAGTGAAGAAGCACAATGGTATGTAAAGAATATGATAAATAGGAGTTCATAAGTTTTTAATATAATTGAATTTATATCAAACCATAATTTAATCAAAGATCACCAGCAAAACCTACACCTATAGCTGATGAAGTGATGGTACATAGCCAAGTGTATGGAACATAACTATGTAAGAACTCAAAAACATGGTTTGAGGGTTAATATGTCATATTTAGCATGTGAAATCATTTCTAATGTGGGATTAAGGCTTAATTAACACCAATAAGGATTATTTTCCCATCAAATACCTTCTTTTCCTACAAAAATCCACCTATAACAATAACAAACATATTCATCTTGAGTGTTCCTTGAAGAAGATGGGGTATTAAAGAAGAGAACAAATTAATATTGGAAAGATGACTAAAAAATTAGTATTATATTAATACCTATATATCATGTTTCAATCCAAAGAGAATGATCAAATATGAAATCAGCTCCAACAACATGAAAGTACAGACAAGTATACACACAACCCATGCAAAAGGGGCTTTTTTGAAGGAATTTTGAAGATTATGGAATATAAAGGTGGATTTTTGACCCTAAATTTTGTATGTAGCATCATCATTATTTTATTAATAATCCATAAAATTTTAAATTTCATTGGAAAATTGGAAGTGCTCATTGTTTAGTCACAGTCATTAGCATGTCTATTTGAGGTCACCATTAGAGCAAGTAGTGTTTTGAAGTACCACAGAGGTTTAAAAGTATTGGTGAGAGTATAAAAATAATGTTATGATGTTTTTAAATCATAATAAGACCTTAAAATAGTTTCAAACTACAAATCATATGCAAATCATGCTCATTTAGGCATTTGCAAGCATACAGGCATATAAACCAAAGAGGCATTTTTTAAATTTCAAGGAAAAAGATGATTTAATAATGTTTTAATATAATTTTTAAGACCCCATAATTAATTTTTAATTAATTTAGTATTAGGGGAATTTTAATTTTAATCTTGGTGAAGAATTTCATTTCTGTAGTTCCAAACACCCTTCCAAGCCACCTATTCATATGCTCATATCTTTCACCACATAAGGAGTTTGGATAAATTATATTAATATGATTTTAGGAAAAATATTTAATTAAAATTAATTAACAATTGATTTTGGTTTAGGTTCTTATATTTATGACCAATTTTTAAGAGTGTAGGCAACCTAGAATGCAAGCAAAACCCTACACCCAGTTTTCCTTTATGTGATAGCTTTGCATATATTTTTCATGGGAGATAAATATTTTTAGGGATGTTATGGGATTATATTTACTAAAAATAAATTATAAAACTTTTTTATTTTTAGGTTTTTACTTCATGAATCATCATTTGGAAGATTCAGCTTCAAAACCCTCTAAAACCCTTAAAAAACTAGTTTTGCAAAAAGTTGATTTTTTTTCCATAAAATAACCATGGATCAACTCAAGACTTCTTAAAACATAAATTAAACTCTAAGAGGATTTCATAAATGCAAATTTTATGTATGGATATATACACATGAGGGAATAAATCAGATTTTTTTTGGAAAAAAGCATGGAAAATAAAGTACAAGGTAGTTTAATGGGATCTAGTAAATGGAGATTGAAGCCTATGTTGGGGATCAACCAACAATGTTGATTACAATATGAAAGCAATAAATACAAAATTAAACCAAAAAGATAAGTAACTAGAATTAGAAAATAGCAAAGAATAAGAGATACAAGAAACCACCCTGAAAACTTGTATTAAACTCTATACAGAAGGAATACAATTGAAGAAACTTCTTTTCTTCCACACCTCTCTCAGATGTACAGATCTCTTTCTAGATTTCTTTCCCTCAAGAGCTCTCTCTCTCAATTACAATCAATCCAACAACCTAGATTGATACACATATACAATCTTGTACTGTTCAACTCAACACTACAATAATAAGCTATGAAGATCTATCCTATTATATAATAATTAGGAAACATGAGCATACAACTACAGCCATTAGATGCACCTCCTAATCAAGGGCTCTAAATAGTCTTACTAATAATAGAGATGTGAACTTAAGACTATCACTTAATCCTAACATGCAAACATTCTGTTCTGTCCATGGAAATAGCATTCTGGACGCATAGGTGACCGACATCGGTCCCTGCCTGTCTGCACCTAACTGACATCGGCCAAACATAACCGACGTCAACATCTCCTAGTTGACTCCTGACCGACGTCGGTCACTCCTGACCGATGCCAGTGACTATGTAACTCTTGCAACTTTGCAAACTCACTCATTTGGTGAAGCTTTTAGCTCCACACCTTGACAATCTCCCACTTGGAGATAAACAGCTGCACCAGTACCTGTACAGCAACATCTTCTAGCTCCTCCATCTTCAAACTCAATCATGAAGACCTACAAAAGTTGAATGAAGATTCAACTTCTCCTTTATTACTGGCTTGGTTAACATATCAATAGGGTTTTTATCTGTATGGATCTTCTCCAGCTTCAACTCACCATCCTCCAATACCTATCTAATGAAGCGGTAGCTAAGTTGTATATGCTTTGTTCTTGAATGAAAGGCTGAATTCTTAGCCAAATGAATTGCACTCTGACTATCACTGTATAATCTGCAACTCTCTTTCTCCTTTCCTAGCTCTTCCATGAACTGTGTCATCCATATCATCTCTTTGCTAGCCTCTATGACTGCAATATATTCTACTTCTATAGTTGACAAGGCAACAACCTTTTGCAACTTTGATATCCAGCTAACCGCCGTTCCACCTACAGTGAAAACATATCCTGTGGTGCTTCTTCTACCATCTAAATCACCTGCCATATCTGAATCTACATAACCATGTAGAGAAGTATCTAAACCTCCATAGCACAAATGCCTACTGCTGGTCCCTCTCAGATATCTAAGGATCCACTGAACTGTTTTCCAGTGCTCCTTCCCTGGATTGGCCATATACTTACTTACAACTCCCACTGCTTGGGCAATATCTGGTCTAGTACAAACCATTGCATACATTAAGCTCCCTACTATAGAATCATATGGAACTCTACTCATGTACTCTACCTCATCATGTGAATTAGGACATTATTCTTTACTCAATTTAAAATGTCCAGCCAAAGGTGTGCTTACCGGTTTTGCATCCTGCATACTGAACCGTTTCAACACCTTGTTCACATAATCCTCTTGAGACAAAATCAACCTATGATTTTTCTTGTCTCTCTTAATGCTCATGCCAAGGATTTTCTTTGATGCTCCCAAATCCTTCATGGCAAATGTGTGAGCTAATTTCACCTTAAGCTCAGAGATATCTTGCATGTGTGATCCTGCAACCAGCATATCATCTACATACAACAATAGAATAATATATCTACCATTATCTAATCTCTTAAAATACACACAATGGTCAAATTGACATCTACTATAGCCATGCTCAGTCATAAACCTATCAAATCTCAAATACCACTATCTAGGAGCTTGCTTGAGGCCATACAAGCTTTTCTTCAATCTGCACACTAGCTTCTCCTTACCTTTGACCTCAAATCCTTCCAGCTGATCCATATATATTTCTTCATCCAAATCTCCATGAAGAAATGTTGTCTTAACATCAAGCTTATCAAGATGCAAATCCTCAATAGCAACTAAAGACAATACAGTCCGTATAGAAGTCATTTTAACAACAGGAGAAAAAATCTCACCAAAATCAATACCTAGTTTTTGTGAAAATCCTTTCACTACCAATTTGGCCTTATATCTCATCTGTCCATTCTCACCTTCCTTCAATTTGTAGATCCATCTATTCTTCAGTGTCTTCTTTCCTGCTAGAAACTCAACCAAATCCCATGTTTGGTTCTCTCTCAAGGAATCAATTTCCTCATTCATGCCTAGCTCCCACTGATTCTTGGATTCCACCTATATTGCTTCATCAAAACTCTCTGGTTCTCCACCATTAGTAAGCAATAAATAGAATAATGAAGGGGAATATCAAATTAGAGGTTTACTTACCCTTTCTGACCTCCTGATGGGCATCTAAGACTCATTCACAACACGTTATCCGCCCAAATTCTCTGACAGTGACCGACCTCGGTCACTTCCAGGCCTGTTACTGGCTGACGTCAGTTTTGCCTGACCAACGTCGATTCCTGCCTGATCGATGTCGGTCACTGTATGACTGACATCAGTTCATGTATTGCCGATGTCAATTCCTTCCTGACCAACGTCAGTCTCTGTGTTTTCCTATCTGTGATTAATTTTTCCCGTGAGCTCATTTTGGACCGTCACCTCATCCAATTCTCCATTACTCTGTCCAGATTGATTCAGCTTCTTGAGCTGATCACTATACATCACTTTTTCATTAAAAATAACATCACAGCTCCTAATTATCTTATTAGTTCCTAGATTCCAAAACCTGAATCTAAAATCATCAAAGCCATAGCCAATAAATGTGCACCTCATAGACTTAGCATCCAGCTTCTTCTATTTTCCTTATCAACGTGCACAAAGGCTTCACAACTAAAAACTTTGAGAAATGAGAGATCTAACTTTTTACCTATCCATGCCTCTTTTGGAATTCCACCATCTAGAGCTGTAGAGTGTCCTCTGTTAATTAGGTACACTGCAGTATCCACAGCTTCTGCCCAAAACTCTAAGGGCAAACTAGCATGCAATCTCATACACCTTGCACGCTCCATTACTATTCTGTTCATCCTTTCAGCAACTCCATTTTGCTGAGGTGTCCTTGGAACCATCCTTTGCCTACGTATTCCATGCATATAACAATACCAGTTGAACTTATAGCTACAGAACTCACTGCCATTGTCAGATTTCAGGCACTTCAATCTTCTGCCTGTTTCATTCTCAACCATAGCTTTCCAAATCTTAAAAGTGTCAAAAACATCAGATTTCTTCTTTATACAATAGACCCATACCTTTCTTGTAGCATCATCTATGAAAGAAACATAGTACCATGATCCTCTAATAGAAGCAACCTGAGCTGGTCCCCACACATATGTGTGAACAAGCTGTAACTTATGCTTCTTCTTTGTTGACCCAATCTTGAGAAAACTTACCCTCTTCTATTTTCCAAACACACAATGCTCACAAAAATCTAGATATATGCTTTTCAAATCTAAAATCTTACCTTTTGACTTAAGAATAGACATTCCCTTCTCACTCATGTGGTCGAGCCTAGAGTGCCACAACTTTGCATCTACATCTGAAGTAGATAATACAGAAGAAGAATTATTAGTAACACAATTACATAAATAGAGAGTACCTACTCTCTTACCTCTGGCCAATACAAGTGCACCTTTGGTCACCTTCCAAGATTCAACTATGAGAGTTATTGTATAACCCTCATCCCCTAACTTTCTTGTAGAAATCAAATTCCTCTTCAAGCTGGGAACATGCATGACATCTCTCAACACCCATGTGTTTCCATTCTACATTTTCAGCTGCATTTTTCCTTTGCCAACAATTTTACAAGGCTCATCATCCCCTAAATAAACTATTCCAAAATCTCCATGGACATAGTCACTAAAATATTCTCTATTAGGGGTTGCATGGAAAGATGCACCAGAATCTAAAACCCAAGATTCTATATTATTATGCAAAGAGAATATAAGATCATCTTGTGCAATACCTACAACTTTTGCTTCTTCCTTACCTTCATGTTGATTATCCTCTTTAGGCTTTGACCATCAATCTTTGCTTATGTGCCCTATCTTTCCACAATTCCAGCATTGTGGCTTCTTGCCATTTTTGGATTTGGATCTACCTCTCACCTTTGACTTAGACCTTGATCTCCCTTTCTTGCCCTTTTCTTTTTGCCTTCCCCTGCTCTCAAAACTTAAAGCATTCTCTGATGTTTCTTCTGTGATTTTCCTATGAATTTCTTCATTCAAGATTACACTAACAACATCCTCTACTTTTAAAATATTTGAAGTAGATGCAGTATTACTAACTACCATTACCAAGCTATGCCAGCTTTCAGGCAAAGAACATAATATTAAAAGAGCCTTAATTTCATCATCAAACACTATTTTGACTGAATTTAATTGATTCAAAATTCCATGGAAATCATTTAGATGATTAGATACAGATCCACCTTCCTGCATTTGCAAATTAAATAACTGCTTCATAAGATATACCTTATTTGAAGCTAAGGGTTTTTCATATAAATTTCCTAAAGTAGGCATTAACTCTACCGTTGACTTTGCTTGTGATAAATTAGATATCACAGTAGATGCTAGACTCAATCTTATAGATCCAAGAGCCTTTCTATCAAGAACTTCCCATTCTTCATCATCCATGTCTTTGGGCTTCTTTGAAACCCCACTTAACGGTAAGTATAGATCTTTTTGATACAGATAATCCTCTATCTGCATTCTCCAATGTTGATAATTTTTGCCATTAAACTTCTCCATTCTCAGTTTACTTTCTTTTGCCATTGCTTCTCCCACTCAAACAGAAATCCCTATGAGTAACCTGCAATCAATACACACTAACCAGATCTGAAACACCTGTTAGTCAACCTGAGCTCTGATACCACTTGTTGGGGATCAACCAACAATGTTGATTATAATATGAAAGCAATAAATGCAGAATTAAACCAGAAAGATAAGTAACTAGAATCAGAAAATAGCAAAGAATAAGAGATACAAGAAACCACCCTAAAAACTTGTATTAAACTCTTTACAGAAGGAATACAATTGAATAAACTTCTTTTCTTCCACACCTCTCTCAGATGTATAGATCTCTTTCCCTCAAGAGCTCTCTCTCTCTCAATTACAATCAATCCAACAACCTGGATTGATACACATATACAATCTTGTACTGTTCAACTCAACACTACAATAATAAGCTATGAGGATCTATCCTATTATATAATAATTAGGAAACATGAGCATACAACTACAGCCATTAGATGCACCTCCTAATCAAGGGATCTAAATAGTCTTACTAATAATAGAGATGCAGACTTAAGACTATCACTTAATCCTAACATGCAAACATTCTGTTCTGTCCATAGAAATAGCATTCTAGACGCACAGGTGACCGACATCAGTCCCTGCCTGTCTACACCTGACCGACGTCGGCTGAACATAACCGACGTCGGCATCTCCCAGTCGACTCTTGACCGACGTCGATCGCTCCTGACCAATCTTGGTGACTGTGTAACTCCTATAACTTTGCAAACTCGCTCATTTGGTGAAGCTTTTAGCTCCACACCTTAACAGCCTATGACTTTTTATTCATCATAAAATCATTAGTTGGTTATAAATATTCCTATAATTTTCCCTAATATATTAATCAAAATGGCCAGTCTATAGGAAATTGGGGTAAAATGGGCCTAGTCAACCCTGTTGATTGAATGGAAAGAATTTTCTCATCAAAATCACCTATGTCATGATGGGAGAAGTTGATTCAAGTCTAATACACTTTTTTTTTTAAGGTTTCATGTTTTTCCTTGTAGGTTATATGGATTCTCAAGTGCTCAAATATATTTCTAGGCCTAGTTGGCTTAGTAGGCTTGTTTAATCAAATAAGCAAAGTGAGTTGGCATTGAAGATGGCCATAAAGCAATTCATTTTCAGTTTCAATTCCACATTCTATGATCATTTCAATCTTTAATTCCATTTAATATAAGGGGGGAGCTTAGTGGAGTAAACTAGTATTACACTTCATTTGGTTTTTGACAAGATCATGCATTTATCATGCTTTCCATACAAAGGAGGACATTCACATATTCTAACTCAACTTCAAATCACTTCAAGTGGAGTTTTCCATCAAATTTTGGCATTGATTTTATGCATGAAGCTTGACAAAAACTCAATTTAGGCCCACCTTTCCTTATTCCAACACCAAAATGACCTTCATGCAAGATTTTTAAGAAAGGACAAGTCTTAAGGAATTTTGTTAACTATTGAAAAGTGGATTTTTGAATTGAGTTCATTTCAAGCTAACTTCTTATTCTGACCTCTATGACACATTGGCCAGAGCTTAGAGATAATTATGTTATTTTGGTTATATATATAGGCTTTTTAAGCCATTTTATGGGATCCATCTCCTCTTGGCAATACCAAACTCTACCAAGATTGAGTTTTGTAACCTTTTCAAATAAATAAAATGATTGTTTCAAATTTAATTATTCTTATATAGTGTGTTTATGTCAGTTGAATTACAAATGTGGAAGAACTTTCTCCCATGTCAAGTCCTGATCTCACCTAGCTACAGGTATGCTACTTATGCAGGTCATGTTTAGTGTTTAATGTCATTTAATTAAGCTAATAGTGGATAAACATTGGCTAGTTAGTACATTGAATTAGGCCTATTCCACCATTTGCCTTAGGCTTTAATCATCAAATAAAACCTCTACATGAAATATTAATACATAGTAAATATTTGGAGTTGTAGATTCAATTTTTACTTGTCTAATCAATGTTTTAGGAGCTCAAATATAGTGGATGAACCAAAAATATAGGTGTATCACCAACAATAAATTAAGATTTCCATTTCAATTTCCTTCTCCCCCTTTTCATACCAATAATTAGTAGTTTAGTAAGCCGTGCAAAGTGATATATCATAGGAGATAGCCTCACCAAAATCTAGAGGTCTGATCTAAGTTCAAGTGTCCCACACCTTAGATCATTATAATGTTAGTCTAGGTGTGAAGGTTTCAAATCCAAATCTATCAAGCCTTCAAGCAGGGTGTGATCTAGATAGCTAATAGTTCTAGAATACTTGGTGGGACCTTAATTTAGCTATTGGAATACAAATTTGCATCACATTCATCTTCTAAGCCAGTTTCTAGTACTCTTGTAGCCTTTATCTCAAGATAAAAGGTACATTGTTGTTCATAATTTGAGTTATCTTCATGATTTTCTAGGCTATGGTAGCCTACAGAGAAGAATTTCGTCAATATTCTCCTTACCAATAATTCTAATTTGATCCTTATGACCCATATCAACCCTCTCATGATCCATATCAGCCATATGATGAGTATACAAAACCTTATCAATAGTATGAAATATCATACCAATCCTATAACCACTCTCCTAAGTATGAAATTTAGAGCATGAGAGAAAATTTGTAGTAGGTGAATGAGGTATGTGAAAATTTGATAAGGCAAGGTCACTCAAAGTCTAATTCTGATATTTTAGACATTAGTGGTCTAATAATAAGCATTAAAGAGAGGTTAGTGGTTTATGGTAAACCCTAGGGTCATCATAATCAATAATATGTTCCCATAGAGTTACTCTTTTCCCTTTAGGATCAGCAACCTAATGTTTATCACAGTCCTAAAGAGTCAATCCAAACCTTGCCTAGATTTCCTATCTGGAAGTCTATCCAAGAGAGGTCTCAGAAAGTTGAATAAGTTTGTTATGAAAGTACAAACAAGTATGCACATAGCCCATGTAAAAGGGGCATTTTTGAAGGAAATTTGAAGATTTTGGCATATAAAAGTGGATTTTTAACCCCAAATTTGGTGTGTAGAATAATAATGAGTTGATGAATAATACATTCAATTTGACAAGTGGAATTGCTTGTTGTTTTGTCATAGTCATCAATATGTCTATTTGAGGTCACCATTGGAGCAAGTAGTGTTTTGAAATACCAAGAACATTGAAAAATCTAGGTGAGAGTTTTAAAATAATGGGATGATGTTTTTACATCATAATAAGACCTTTAAAAAGTGTCCAAACTAAAAATCATATGCAAACCATACTGATTCAGGGTTTTGCAAGCATACAGGTATATAGACCAAGGAGGCATTTTTTACTTTTCAAGAAAAAATATGCTTTCAAAATGTTTTAATATCATGGTGAAGACCCCATAATAATTTTTTCAGTAATTGAGAAGTAGGGATATTTTTATTTCAATCTTGGTGAAGAATTTCATTTTTGTAGTTGCAAACACCCTTCCAATCCACCTATTCAGATGCTCATATATTTCACTACATGAGGAGTTTGGATAAAATATATTAGTATGTTTTGAGGACAGATATTTAATTATAATTAATAAAAAATTTAGGATGGTTTAGGGGCTATGATTTATTAACAATTGCTAAGAGTGTAGGCAGCCAAGAATGCAAGTAAAACCCTACAGGCAATTTTCCTCTATGTGATAACTTTGCATATATTTTGCATGGGAGCTCAATATTTTCATGGATGTTAGGGGGTTATATGTAATACACATTAATGGAAAAAAAAATTTTGGAGGTCTGTACTTCATGAATCATCATTTGGAAGATTCAACTTCAAAACCCTCCCAAACCCTCAAAAAACTAGTTTTGCAAAAAGTTGATTTTCTTGCCATAAAATCACCATATATCAACCTAAAACCTCTTCAAAAATCAAGTAAACTCTAAGAGGATTCCATAAATTCTAATTTTATGTATCAAAATATATGGATCAGGTCATAAATCAGGTTTTTTATGGCAAAAAGTATGTAAAATAAAGTACAAAGTAGTTTAATAGGATCCAATCAATGAAGCTTGAAGCCTGAGACTTGTTATTCATCCTAAAATCATTAGTTTGTTAGAAATATTTATATAAGTGTACCTAATAGCTCAATAAAAATGGCCACTCTATAGAAAAATGGGGCAAAATGGGCCTAGTCAACCCTGTTAATTGAATGGCAAGAATTTTCTCATCAAAATCACCTATCTCATGATGGGAGAAGTTAATTCAAGTCTATTACACCTTGTTTTTTTAGGTTTCATGTTTTTTCTTGTAGGCTATATGGAGTTTCAAGTGCCCATATAGATTACTAGGCCTAGTTGGCTTAGTAGACTTGTTTAATCAAACAAACAAAGTGAGTTGGCATTGAAGATGGTCATCAAGCAATTTATTTTCAATTTTAACACCACATTCCATAATCATTTCAGTCTTTAATTCCATTTCATGTAAAGAGGGAGCTTAGTAGAGTAAACTAGTCTTGCACTTTACTTAATTTTTGACAAGATCATGCATCTATCATGTTTTCCATGCAAAGGAGGACATTCTTATGTTCTAACTCAACTTCAAATCACTTCAAGTGGAGTTTTCCATCAAATTTTAACATTGATTTAATGCATGAAGATTGAAAAAAACTCAATTTGGGCCCACCTTTCCTTATTCCAATGCAAAAATGACCTTCATGCAAGATTTTCAAGAAACGACAAGTATTAAGGACTTTTATTAACTATTGAAAAGTGGATTTTTGAATTGAGTTCATGTCAACTTCTTACTTAGACCTCTACACCACATTGGCTAGATCTTAGAGCTACTTATACTATTTTGCTTATATATGTAGGATTTTAAAGCCATTTTATGGGATCCATCTCTCTCTTGGAAAGACTAGACTCTGTCAAGATTGAGTTTTGTAACCTTTTCAAATAAATAAAATTATTGTTTCATATTTCATTTTTCTGGTATAGTGTGTTTATGTCAATTTATTTATAAATGTGGAAGAGCTTTCTCCTTTGTCAAGTCTTGATCTCACCTAGCTATTGGTATGTTACTTATGCAAGTCATGTTTAGTGTTTAATGTCATTTGATTAAGCTAACAGTGTATAAACATTAGTTGGTTAGTGCCTTGAATCAGGCCTATTCCACCATTTACCTTAGGCTTTGGTCACCAGATAATACCTCTACATGAAATACTGATGCATAAGAGATATTTGGAGTTATAGATTTAGTTTTTACTTATCTAATGAATTTTTTAGGAGCTCAAATAGAGTGGATGAACCAGTAATATAGGTATATCACCAATAGTATAGTAGGATTTCCCTTTCAGTTTCCTTCTCCCCCTTTTCATCTCAATAATTAATAGTTTAGTAAGTAATATAAAATGATACATCAGAGGAGCTAGCCTCACCAAAATATAGAGGTTGAGTCAGATTTTAGGTGTCCCACACCTCATATCATTCCAATGTTAGTCTAGGTGTGAATTTTTTAGATCCAAATCTATCAACTATCATGAGTCTTGGTATCCTCTTAGTCAACCCAATCAAGTCTCAAATCAATTAATATTAATTTTCAAGAAAGCTCTAGTTGGCTATGAGAAAGAGATGATAAGTATAAACACTAGAAAGAGATATAATGAGGATATTTCCAAGTAAAAAATTCAAATAATGAGAGCAAATTTGTAGTAGGCAAAAGATGTGTGTGAAACTTTCATAAGGCAAGGTCACTCAAAGTCTAGTTCTGATAATTTAGACATTGGTGGTCTAAGAGTAATTATTGAAGAGAGGTTAGTGGTTTATGATAAACCCAAATGTCATCATAATCAACAATATGTTCCCATAGAACTACCCTTTTCCCTTTATGATCAACAAACTAATGTTTATCATAGCCCTCAAGAGTCAATCCAAACCTTGTTTAACTTTCCTATCTGGAAATCTATCCAAGAGAGGTCTCAAAAAGTTGAAGAAGTTTGTTATGAGAAGTCTAATTTTTAGATTTCATAGAAAATACAAGAGCCTACATCTTCAAGTTTGAAGGAAGAAATCTCTAATGATCTAATCCATGATTTTGAGGCTAATTTAGCCAAGCAAATTGAGGTTACAAATCAGCATCTTCATTATTCAATGGTAGCTACAAAGGAAACACACTATAATTTTCCTTCTTTCACACCCATATCTTACACAAGTCCAATTCAAGAAGTTTCTGAACCTAAGTTCATGACTTGGAATGAGGTACAATAGTCTATGGAAAAAGAATAACAATCAAGCATCATTCAAGATTTTGAAGTCAAGTAGGAGATCATTTAGCCTCCACTCATTTATCCTCAGAAGCCAAAGTCCTTTCCTTCATGGAAATCAATTCAATAAAGAGTGCAGCAGAGAGAAGGGTGATAATTGTTTAGGTTCAATAGCCTCAAGAGAAAAATCAGGTATCTATGGCACAACCATTGGATCTTTCTCATCTTATTTAGTACCTTTAGGGATCTATTATGCCTATCCTAGAGAAGGAACCCATCCTTTCTCAAGTAAAAGATGAAGTTACATCTGATGTACATGGAGATGAAAAAGTTTTGCTTGAATATAATGAGGACATCATCATGAACACACTCAATGTCAATGAAGAGACTGATCCAATCATACAAGATATATAATAAATTGATGAAGTCAAAGAAGTTTTTACTATGGTTAAAGATCAACAAAGAGTAGATGATAAAATTCAAGAGGAAAACACTCCAATTGTACAAGTTGAAGGTGTTTTCCATCAACTCATTGATCACATGATAGTTTCCATCCATCATGGACAACAAGATCTTTCATAAGTGACAAAAAATGAGTACCAATCAGCACAAGAAGATGAAGAACAATCTAATTTTGAGATCATGCCAAGTTATCATCTTAATGCCAAAAATGAGGCAATTGTGATTGATCAATCTGAGATACCAAAAGATAATTTGAAACATTATGATAACAGTGAAGAATTTCTAATTGTACTTCAAATTCATGAGAATAAGTCTTTATATTTTTTTGACATCTTTCATTTTAGTTATTATTTATTTAAATGTGGTCCATTGCAAGATGAGAAGAGTGTTTTTACCAAACAAGAAGTGGTTTTTTCCTTAGGAGATGACATGTTTGAGTATCTCAAGCATGGTTATCAACATCTCTCATAATATTCAAATGCTTGTCTATTTTTGGAAGATGAGTTTGAAAATAAATGGCCTCAAGAAGTCTCAAGATCAGATCCATCTCACTTAGAGGTCATCCTTGAAGATATGAGAAAGGAGATACAACATATTGGTCTACATGATCATGATTAGCATTTCTTAAAAGATGAAGAATTGAATATGTTCTTGCAAAGTACATAGATTAAGTAATAGGATGATTAGGTCTTGGATCCATACCTAAAATCAATGTACCTGAGATCAGAGGTTGGAATCCCATCTGCATCATCAAGAATATATGAGTATCCAATTTCTCTTAGCTACAAAAGAGAGCTATCAAGAGATGGTAAATACATTTCAAAGTTTCATGGTGGACCAAAAAGCTTTCCATTTAATCCTAGATGAAATCATCCTAACTCAAGTTATTTTTATAGGTTTGATTTATCCAATAAGTGAGTAGCATAAGCAACAATCTGCTTCCCTTTCATTATTTTCCATAGGTTAGTTTTCTCTACTTTCTAGTTTAGTTGTGTTTCCCTTCAGTCTTGTTGTATCAGTCAGAAAAGGTGTCTCAAATCCCAAAAGAGATTATTTACCAATGGAATTTGGATTTTTATGTTGACCAACAACCTAGTCAAACTATGTGAGTTACCAAAAATGTTGGTATTTTGGCATATCAACCCCTACAATTCAAAACTTTTCCCAGTACTGCTTAGCCCATTCAAACTGGTCTAAAATTAAGTAATTTTGCCTGAAAATCAATTTGTGTATCTTCAAATGTCAAAATTAGGGTTAAAAAATCATTAAATTATCCTATTTTGCCTTTGATTATATTATAAACTATGACTTTATCCTTATCCTAAAGTTTCATAGCTTGAAAAGGTGTTTTAATGAGTTTTCTAAACTAAAAAAGTCCCAAATCACCCCACATATGCCAATTTGCCAATTTAAAACATGAAAAAATTAAAAATATATATTTTTTCATGATATATCACATATTTATTCTCAAACATTTTATTTCAAGTGGTGGAAGATTATCTTGGCTTTAAAATATCAAAAAGAGGCTATTTCCTTACCTTTTTAAGACTAAAAGTATGGATCTGTATGGATTTCATATATACAAGGTAGGGGATATCAAGATTAGTTCATCACATAACTCTAGGAATTTCATGGTGTTTTAAATACCTATAAGGCCAAAACCATTCCTCACTAGGCATTTTCCTTGTTCGTATAAACTAATATGCTTGCAAGTTTTATGATAGTACGATCTATTGAAGGAGAGTACAGGTCTCAATTTTAGGGTGAATAAACTAGAGTTAGAGGGATTACTCATGTATCAATATGTTATTCAATTGGATTATTCATACTCATGAACCATCTAGTTAAAGATAGGCCAATTTATGTAGCCTTGCAACTAGAAAGGCAACCAATTTTCTTCATTTTCTCTTTACTAGGTTAGAGTTTCATGAAAAATAAAGTTTTCCCAAAATCTTGGGGACTCAAAATACCTATACATGGTATTATTTTGCTATTATTCATGAATTTTAGGGTTTAAAAAAGATCATAAATGGTATCCATTCAAATCAACAATATGGCATGCTTTCAAGAGAAGCTGTATAATTAAGGAGAGAGAGTGATTATTCAAGATTTCATATTTTAGTCCATGGCATAAATTTCTTCCATGTTTTCAATTAGGTTAATCAAAATAATTTCTCCAAGGTTTCATGTCTCAGTCCATCTCTATTCTCTCAAGGTGTCTTTTGGGGCCAAGTTTAGCATAGATTAAAGAATTTTGCATATTTTTTGGTTTTTTTGAGAAAACTATGTTTCATTCTCAACCTATAGCTTCCCTCCAATAGTATCCAGTTTCATATGGTGAGAGGATGGAGTGTCCAAGTTTTCATATATCTCCTCATCCTAGTCTTCTCATACTCCTTCATATTCCTTTCCCACCTCCACCTCAATCACCCCATACCACTGCAATACTCTACCTTTTCCATTGTGTTTTCACTTCTTTTCCATCTCCACTTTTGTGTTTTCATCACTTCTCTAATACCTACCACCCTTCAACCCATATCCATCACCTAGTTTCATATCAAAAGGGTAATTAATTTATATGAGACATCATCATGAGCATGGAAACAAGGGTATAGGCTAGTCAAGGTCACATAAAATCATAAAAGTGACCTACAATAGATGCAAAATAGTCATGGAAATCTAATGAAGATATCAAACTCAAAAGGATAAAGATCTCTCCTTAGAGATTATGTCATGACCTAATCAAGCATATAATGAAGAAGGACAAGATCCAATCAGCTCATTCCTTAGTTAAGGTCACATATAATCCTTTTCCATACTAATAGTACTAAAGGTGAATCTACAGTTGATAGAGGATAGTCCTTATGGTAGCTTGGCATGACATCAAGGTTTGATGAGGTTGAAAAAATATTGAAAGGTTTTTTAGTCCTAGCATGATTATATTCATGTCATAACCTAATGGAGATAGTCTTGATTGGATTTTTAAGGCTCTAAGGAACCTACAGCCATCCTTAAGAGCTAAAATATAGTCAAAAAAGGGTGGAAAGAGACTATCCTCAAAGAATATGGTATGTTTTCATGCTATGAAGGAATCTTGTTCTTATAAACAATTTATAGGGTCATGAAACCTATCAAAAAGTTTTTATATAATGGACACCATACTCCTATCATTGCAAAGACACCTATATTCACCTACAGTCTTAAGGGAGACCTTCAGGCCTAAATAAAGACATGAAACAGCGGCTAGGGTCTTGATATTCATAGTTTATTCAAAAGCTCTCAAGAAGGTAAAAAATATTGGTGTACTAATTAGTATGAAGAAGCCTCAAATCTAGACTCAGTCAAAGGCCTTGTCTAACTCCAAAACATCAGATAATGACCTACAGTTAGTCCTAAAGCATCCTACAGGTCTGATGTGATTGTAAATATAGGGTAGGATGGATTTTTGAGAGCATAGTGGATAGTAAACCATCAAAGGATATGAAGCACTTTGAGGTTAATAATCTCAATAATTTGTAAGGGGAAAAGGGCACATTTGAGTTTCAAGACAGTCTTAAAGGAGTAAGAATGCACCTACAGCCCAATGTGAGGGTAATCTATAGCTAGCCAATAGTAGGTTGTAGCTAAAAAAGGTTATGGTGTTTTGAGGAGACCTTTTCTTACGAGGATACCTTCTCAAAGAGGGTACCATGGTATTCAATATCTTAAGAACCTCAAGCATGGTCAACATCCATATACATCTATAATAGCATAGTCATGTGTCTTGTCTTTTGAAGGCCTAATGGTGACAAAGCCTATAGTGTTAAGACCAAACACAAAATGGGTATATTCAAATTTTAAATAGATGGTCATAACTGATAATGGATGCCACAAGTTGAGAATATTCAAAACCTATAGTTTTAGGTGACTCTAAAATCATTTTAGGGTTTTAAAGGGTTACCTATAGTCAACTTAGGCATGAGGTCAAGCTACAACCATGATAGCAAAAGTGGATAAAGAAGGAAACCTTAGGTAATGATAAAGAAATTAAGGGTTTGAACTTGTATGTTTTATGAAATATAAGGAGCATATAGTGGCCTGTGAGGTTGTAAAGTGCAAAAACTAATCATATTCAAGCTAAAGACACCTACAGCCACATATGAAGACACCCCACAGTCAACCTCAAGAACTAGGTGCAGTCAAATTGATGGAATAAGTCCTTGAACTAGCCTAAAGAGATTTATGTTTCAAAGGAGAAAATGAGACTAATAAAGACTATTATTGAAAGCAAAATATATTATGGACTTCATTATATGTTTGTTCAAGGTTGGGACTATTACTCAGTCCATACACATGAGCATATAGTCAAGTATCACTTGAAACACTAGTGTTATTAAAAGAGTTTTCATGATGTAATGAGGTTTACTTAGTGGGATAGGTAATTGAATTAATTTAAATCATGTTATGGAGGTATATCAAGTCCAAACATAGTGAGTTTGCTAAACCCTCATAACCTATAACCTCACTTGCACACCTACAGCCACTTAAGGGTAGGTTACCTTCAAGTTGGCAAGTGAAGAAGCATAGTCATATGTAAAAAATATGAGAAATAGGTGTTAATAATTTTTTAATATAATTACATTTATCTCAAACCATAATTTAATCAAAGGTTATCAGCAAAACCTACACCTACAACTCATGAAGTGATGGTACACAACCAAGTGTATGGAACATAACTATGTAAGAACTCAAAAGCATGGTTTGAGGGTTAAGATGTCATCTTGAGCATGTGAAATTATTCCTTAGGTGGGATGAAGGATTCCTTAACACCAATAAGGATTATTTTCCCATCAAATGCCTTCTTTTCCTATAAAAACCCACTTGTAACAATAGCAAACACAATCATCATGAGTGTTCCTTAAAGAAGATAGGGTATTGGAGGAGGAAAAAATTAAGACTGGAAACATGAATAAAACATTAGTAGTCTATTCAAACATATATATCATGTTTCAATCCCAAGAGAATGATCAAACATGAAATCAGCTCCAACAACATGAAATTATAGACAAGTATGCACATAACCCATGTGAAAGGGGCATTTTTGAAGGAAATTTGAAGATTATGGCATCTACAAGTGGATTTTTAACCCCAAATTTGGTGTTTATCATAATCATAAGTTGATGAATTATCCATCCAAGTTTAAATTTCATTAGACAAGTGTAAGTTCTTCTTTTATCACAATCATCAGCATATCTATTTGAGGTCACCATTAGAGTAAGCAGTGTTTTGAAGTACCACAAACATTTAAAAGCCTAGGTGAGAGTTTGGAAAGAATGGGATGATGTTTTTACATAATCATAAAACCTTTAAATATTTCCCAAACTATAAATCATATGCAAACCATGCTCGTTTAGGCTTTTACAAGCATACAGGCATATAGACCAAAGAGGCATTTTTTAATTTTCAAGGAAAAATATTATTTCATAATGTTTTAATAGAATTTTTAAGACCCAATAATGATTTTTTTAGGAATTTATTATCAGGTTAAGTTTCATTTTAATCTTGGTGAAGAATTTCATTTATGCAGTTCCAAACACCCTTCCAAGCCACCTGTTCATATGCTCGTATCTTTCACCACATGAAGAGTTTGGATAAACACTATTAGTATGTTTTGAATACCCATATTTAATTATAATTAATGAAAATTTTATGTTTGTTTAGGGGCTGTGCTTTATTAAAAATTTCTAAGAGTGTAGGCATCCTAGAATGCAAGCAAAACCCTATAAGTTGTATTCCTCTATATGATAACTTTGCATATATTTTGCATGGGAGATAAATATTTTCAATGATGTTAGGGGGTTATATTTAATATAAATAAATGGAAATAAATTTATTTGGAGGTTTGTACTTCATGAATCATCATTTGGAAGATTCAGCTTTAAAACCCTCCCAAAGCCTCAAAAAACTAGTTTTACAAAAAAATGATTTTTTTACAATAAAATAACCATGGATCAACCTAAAACCTATTAAAACATAAATTAAACTCTAATATTATTCCATAAATTCTAATTTTATGTATGTATTTATATGGATTAGGGAAAAAAATAGGTTTTTTATCGAATAAAGCATGGAAAATGAAGTACAGGGTAGTTCAATGGGATCCAATCAATGGAACTTGAATATTGAGACTTTTTATTAATCCTAAAATCATCATTTTGCTATAAATATTCCTATAAGTGTCCATACCAAATTAATAAAAAATGACCAATCTACAGGAAAATGGGGCAAAATGTGCCTAGTCAACCCTGTTGATTGAATGGCAAGAATTTTCTCATCAAAATCACCTATCTCATGATGGAAGAAGTTGATTCAGGTCTAATACACCTTGTTTTTATAGGTTTCATGTTTTTTCTTTCAATTTATATGGATTTTCAAGTGCCCAAATAGATTTATAGGCCTAGTTGACTTAGTAGGCTTGTTTAATCAAACAAGTAAAGTGAGTTGGCATTGAAGATGGTCATCAAGTAGTTCATTTTCAGTTTCAATGCCACATTGCATGATCATTTCAGTCTTTAATTCCATTTCATGTAAGGAGGAATCTTAGTGGAGTAAACTAGGCTTGTACTTCAGGTGATTTTTGACAAGATCATGCATCTATGATGTTTTCCATGTAAAGGAGGACATTCTCATGTTATAACTTAGCTTCAAATTACTTCAAGTGGAATTTTCCATCAAAGTTTGGCATTGATTTCATTGGGCCCACCTTTCCTTATTCCAACACCAAAATGACCTTCATGCAAGATTTTCAAGAAAGGACAAGTCTTAAGGACTTTTGTTAACTATTGAAAAGTGGATTTTTGACTTGAGTTCATGTTAATCTAACTTCTTATTCTAACCTCTATGCCACACTGGCTAGGTATTAGATCTACTTATGCTAGTTTGGTTATATATGTAGGATTTTTAAGCCATTTTAGGGGATCTATCTCTCTCTTGTCAAGATTAAACTCTACCAAGATTGAGTTTTGTAACCTTTTCAGGTAAATAAAATGACTATTTTAGATTTCATTATTCTGGTATAGTGTGTTTATGTCAGTTGATTTAAAAATGTGAAAGAGCTTTCTCCCTTATAAATTCTTGGTCTCACCTAGCTACTGGTATGTTACTTATGTAGGTCATGTTTAGTGTTTAATGTAATTTGATTAAGCTAATAGTGGATAAACATTAACTGGTTAATGCCTTAAATTAGGCATATTCCACCATTTCCCTTAGGCTTTGATCACCAGATAAAACCTCTACATGAAATATTGATGCATAGGAGATATTTGGAGTTGTAGATTCAATCTTTACTTATTTAATCAATGTTTTAGGAGCTCAAATAAAGTGGATAAACTAGAAACATATGTGTATCACTAATAGTAAAGTAGGATTCCCCTTTCAATTTCCTTCTCCCCCTTTTCATCCCAATAATTAGTAGTTTAGTAAGTAGTGTAAAGTGATACATCAGAGGAACTAGCCTCACCAAAATATAGAAGTTTGGTCTTAGTTCAAGTGTCCCACACCTCAGATCATTCCAATTTTAGTCTAGGTGTGAAGGTTTCAGATCCAAATCTATCAATCCTTCAAGTAGGGTGCTATCTGGATAGCTAATAGAACCTTTTATGTTACATGCCTTGATTATTCTTCAAATGATTGTATGATTGTAAAATTTGTATAATAGATTTAAACTATACACAATAAGTTATAATCCACTCAAAATATATAAAACATCAAAGAGAAAGAGTGAGAAAATAATCAAAATTTAAACAAAAGACTCTTGTCATCACCTTGATTTAGTGAGTCTTCCCTCCAAGATCATAAGTGCTTCTCTAAGACAATTTGATTATATTATGTTAAATTTCAAGATAAGGTGGCTTCAAGACCTCAAATGGATGCAAAAGGATTAATGGTTTTGGATGAAAAAATTTCATTATGAATGCAATGTGATAGAGAGTATGTGATATGTTTTAGCTTGTGTGTTTTCAAAATTAGTTTAGTAAAGGACTTTGCATGGTTATTTATATAGATGGTAGAAGGAATAAAAAAGAATTTAAAATTCCTAAGAATCCTCTAGATTTAGAGGGTTTTATAGGAGTGGAGAGATTAGAGGAAGTTAATAGAGTTATAGAACTCTAGACTTCATTAGGGATTGATGAGGATTAGATAGGGGCTTTAGATAGGATTAAGGAACTAGGTTTGTAGGAAATGTTATGGGTAAGTAGGGTAGGGGTAGTATATTTCTAATTTAAAATTAGCAAGTGGACAGGTGGAGATTAAATGAGATAGGATTAATAAGTTTATGGAATATTAATGGGATAAATAATAGATTAATATAATGTGGGGTATGTAGAAAGGTTATTATGGGGTGAGAAATATATAGTGGGAATGGGTATTATATTATTAATTAAGAAAAGGGTTATTTTAGTTAAATGAAATTAGTCAAGATAATTGGTGAGGCTATTTGAATAGTTAAGGTGAGAAGATTAGCTTGCATACATTTTTTCCCTCTTTGAAAGGGCATTACGAGTGGATGAAGTGAGATAAATGGTCTTTCAAATAATAACCAATGCATTAAGAGTTAGTAAAAATTAGGTTGCATGATTCCCCCTTGAGAGGGCATGTGTGGAGGAACGAACCAGATGGCCACTCAAAAAGAGACATGGGGTGGGTAAATAGTCAAGATGATTAGGGGTTGGGATACCACATATGATAGTTAAGTTACAAGTGATGTGATGACCCAAGCGAGGATGTAAGGGGGTAAATATGAGCAAGGTTGTAGGTGTATGACTAGTCCCAAAGGGGAATGCACCATAGCAACAATAATTAGTCTTATAAGATGAGTCTTAGTCATAGACCAATGATTAGATAAGATTCAAGTGGATTTGATAGATAAGATCATTAATCTTGAGACAAGGACATATGTTTGGGGATTATGTAGACTAAGATAAATTCTAGGAAAGGACACATGTTGGCAAGACCAATATGATAAAGGTCATGAGCTTTCAATATATCCTAAGTATGTATTCATACAAGGGAGAGCTATGGGCCAATAAAAGAGTGATATAATGGATTTGATATGATGATATGATAGATAGTTTAGATTTAAATGATTAATAATGATATAATGATATGAGTGATCATGGGGGGAATGGGAAAGGTGAAGAAACTAGTGATCGAGCTATCTTTAGGCACTAAAAAGTGGACAAGTGTTACCTACATAGTCTAAATAGACCTCATTCCAATGTAGTTTTGACTCTTAATGTTAGACGAAGAGTAAGAATATGGAATACCATGTCAAAAATGATTAAGGAATTTATAGTGTTTGTGAGGAACATGATTAAATGTGAAGAGAATTAGGTGAAAAAGATTAGAAAAAGTAAAATACTAATAAGAAAAGGTTAGTAGAGGTTAAATGGGTGTTGTTCAAGAGAAAGATATAAGGGGTAAAATAAAAGAGTGGGGGTAAAAATAAATTCATTTTTACCCTAGGCTATAGTAAAATTGTGTTATGAATCCCGTAGCTATGGATTAAATTCCATGTTCATCACATCACAGAGAGAGAGTTTAGCAATACTAGAGGCCTACTGACACTTTACCACCGGTAATCATTCCATCCTATCCTATTAGTGTTGTATTTAGTTCATTAATTTGCATATATTATGGGGGAAATTGAAGAGTGAAAAATCACAAGTAGGGGCATTGCCCCGAGTTATGGTTTTGCACTCATAATCTATGATGTCGAGGACAAAATCTATGGTTTTATCAATTCATGACTGATGATGCATGATTTTATAAAACCATAGGGGTTATTTATGATATTGTAAAACCACAATAGGGGATTTTCAATTTTTCAAGACCACAACAAAAGAGTGGTTATTTCTCAATATTTCCATGAGGGACTAGAAATTTTACATAATCATGAATAAGGGCACAGGGCTAGCAGTGATTTTGATGAGGATAAAGGTGGGAGTTAGTTAGATGAGGGATGGGTAGATTGGATAGATTAGGGGTAAATATGAAATTAAAATTAGGGTTAGTATAAAAGGTTATGGTTAGTATAATATAATAAGTTAGTTTGTATAGGAGGATCTAGGTGTGTAAATGTTGAGAATTCAAAGGCTAATGGTGTTGCATGAGATGCATAGATTGAGACCAATAGACTTTAGAGTATTGGAGATGATAGGATTATCTTATATTATGAGTATGCCATCTATTAGGATAGATCAAGATTTGATCAGTGCATTAGTAGAGAGATGGCACTCAGAGACGAGTACCTTTCACTTCATTAATGGTGAGATGACTATGACCCATGAGGATGTCTAGTGCATTTTTAGACTATTGATGAGATGAGATGCTATTTACTAGAGATATCAGTCATGTAGGGATACTTTTCAAAGGTTGTGTGGTAATATATAGGTTGGTGTTAGAGATTCTTGTATTTATATTGATAAAGCCTTGAGGGATGGGACTATGGATCAATTGACCTTAGTTTTTATGTCTCTTGTAACTGGTATATTATTACCAGATAAGAATAGTTAGTGGTTTCAATTGAGATTAGGAGATGTAGTAGTAGATATGGTTTAGTATTATAGGGTTTTTTCCTAGGGACCTATTATGTTAAGTCATTTTTATAGGGAGATACATAAGGGTGATTATAAGGGAGTAGCTAGTTTTGGCCCATCCCTATTATTACAGATCTAGGCATGGGATAATGTGGCCATAGAGAGGTCATTGGGTACATGAGCCAATCATGAGCTAGATCAACCACTAGTTTTTGGGTGGCATATTATTCTTGGGGTACAAAGGGCCAATGCAGGGGACATGATGTTTTAATCACTTAACAGTTTTATAGAGGCACAAATCACTTAGATGCCTTATAGACAGGTTCAGTGGGGTTAAGTTTAGGATGTTGAGTATACTATTTATATGGTAACTAAGCTTTATTTGACTAGATGTCTTGATTATATAGTGGGGATATGTCATCTTAATAGGGTGTAGCATCAGTTCAACTATCATTAGGATATTCTTAGGTAGGAGCATCTATATGCCTATAATGATAGAGACATGCCACAATGGGGTCACATGGTGGATAGGGATATATATCATACATATTATGGTGGAATAACCCTAGTTATCTAGGATTTTCAAACTATGATGGTTGACCTTATAATGATTATGGTATACACAAAATGGTGGAGATAAAGGAGTCTTAGGAGTTTATTGAGACCTATTTGGAGGCTTGGTAGGATAGGTTTAGTTAGGAAAGTTCTTCAGGTATAGGCTTGATTAAAAATATAGAGGGCTCAATGAGGATAGTATTAGGTAGTGGGGAATGGTGGAAATGATAGAAATGGTCATGTACTAATGGTTATTAATGGAGATAAAGGGGTTAGATAGGTGGCTATTTAGACAAATATAAGGATAGGTATAGGGATAGGACCTAGTGACATTGGTGGGCCATCTAGAACACCTATGAGGGTTGAGGACTAGGCTCATATAGTAAGATTAAAATAGGATGTGAGAGATAGATTAGCATAGATATGTAGTATTATGATAAAGAGGGGCATATATTAGGGGCAGGTTATTGATTTAAAAAGGTAGATAGCCCAAAGGGATATACAAATGGGTCATATGTTATCATGATTGACTATGCTATTGGGTTAGGTTATGGATAGAGATAATAGATAACTACTCTTTAGGGATAGGTCATGTATATTTAGGCTAGGTTAAGTCAATGGGAGGTAGAGTTGTAGGTGGTTGAGAGGGCTAGGGATGAGGGTACCACATTACTTTGAGGTAGGGTTTGGGATATGTGACTTGGTATATATCTTGATCAATTGGGGAGGTGTAGTATTATAGGAGCCTATATGAGGGTAATATGTCAGTTGACTAGTGAGCACCATTGTACATAGCTAATACATCTTAGCATTCTATTCATAAACCTTCTAGGAGATGACTAGGGCCACTTAGGTCTTGACATGAGACACCATATTTTGGAATGTTATTCATTTTTGGCACATTGATGTCTATGATGCATATGTTATATATGATTTTTGTAATTACTCATGGACATTAGATGTGATTTTATGATGATACAATTTATTGTGATATGATGTGTTTTATGGATTTTGTATGTTATTTATTTTTTATTATGATGTGATGATAGATTAGATAATGAAATTTTATTATTTACTACATTGTTATGGTATGAATGGGTTATGAAAATAGATATATGTATAATGGTTATTAGGATAGTTTCTCTATTTTTTTCTTTGTTTTCATAATTATATGAGATGATAAATGAATATTTACATGTGTTGATATGATTGAATGATTTGTGATGAGTTTCTTATGGATGTGTTTTTATATATTGTTATGTGGAAAGGGTTGATTTTGGATGTTTATACATTTAGTGATAGAATGATAAATTGATAACATGATTATGATGGCATGGATTTTATTATCATGGGATATTAGTATAGTAAATGTATATTATAAGAAAATGTGTTGAGATGACCTAATAATTAAATGGAAATGAATAATGTGATAATGAGATGAAAGATGGATGATGTAGGTAATATTAGGTTTTTTATAATTATAGCATGTGCCAAAGTTATAATAGGTTATCCCTGAATTTTAACTGTGTGTCTCATCAATTTGGAAGGGTAATAGATAATCCTTCTACATAATGGAAGTGGATGAATAAATTAGTAAGATAATGGGGAATGTTAATTAAGTTAAGTGGTATGTTAGATTGGATAGGATGAAAAATGGGATGGTTTAATTATTATTAGGTGGGGGTTTAGGGAACTATGTAGTTGATGTCTTAAATCCATATAAATGTCAGCAATCCATTTTTAATGTTACACTAGATAAAAATATATCATGACATTTAATTAGTCGGGGTAATATTGTTATCATAGTGTGTGGAGGTTAAGAGGGAACTCAGTGAATTACATACCCAAATCATAATGGGTGGTCATCGTACCATCCTTGTTCCCTTGTTAAAAAATAATAATAATTAAAAAAAAGATAATAATTACACATAACAACCTAATATAAAAAATTATTTACAAAAAGGATAGCAATTTCACACAAAAGGATAACATTTTTACACAACCTAAGATATGAAAAATTATTCACAAAAATACAATTTCACACAATGACCTGAGATATGAAAAAGTATTTACAAAAAGGATAACAATTTCACACAATGACCTAAGATATTGAAAAATATTCATAAAAATGATAACAATTTCACACAACCTAAGATATGAAAAAGTATTTTCAAAAAGGATAATAATTTCACACAATGACCTAAAATATGAAAAAATGTATATTACAATGACTTAGAGACAATATAGAATAATTTATAATGATTATGATAGGATCGAACTAGGTATTTTATATTCCCCAAGGACTAGGCAAAATATTTCAAGATTTGATTTAATTCACTATAAAATATGATGTATGTCCTAGAGGAGGGATGGTTAATGACCTTTCTTCAATAATTACAAGATTAGTAGGGATGGGTTATATGTGCTTGAGCAAATAATGGGGACTAAGGAAGACAGTTGATATTGAGGCTAATAAAATAAAATCCATCTACAAGAATTAGTCTTATTTGAATTTGGATATGAGGAGTAATTATTTGGATCTATAAGAAATGAGTGGATTAAATGTTCCAGCTGACTCTTCAACAATTTCCTCTGCACTTTTTATAGCATTAAATCTTCCCCCAACATCAATAAAACATACATATTTATTTTCAAAGCATATAATTCTCATACACACCATTGGGATCAAGGTCATGTGGAATATGGGTAGATGAAATGGAATGTGTGTGATGATGGAGATAAATAATTCCATGTTATTTATCATAGTGAAGTATGAATGAGGATTGGGAACATGGTTCTTATATACAGAGAATTTTTCATAATGAAGTACAAGATTTTGATCATACTCCATGCCTTCTAGGTATAAAACCATTTGAGATGTATGATATTCATTAGGTCATTGAATTATTCTCCTTCCAAAGTGTCCAATTTATATGCCCTAGACCCAAATTTGGCAATAATGATGTAAGGCCCAAGCCAATTGGGCTCAAATTTTCCTTTTTTCTCCAGATCAACAATAATGTTATTTTCATTTTCTTTGAGGACTAGATTACCAATTTCAAATTCTTGGGATTGGATTTTCTTATGATATTGGCATTTTAACTTATTTTGATATGTTGTAAGGTGGTCAAGAGCATTCTGATGCTTTTCATATATTAATTTTAATTCTTATAGCTACTTAGTTCTATATGTGTCATCTATGATCATGCCCCGTGATGTTATGCACAAGGAGGGGAGTTCAACCTCAATTGGTAATATGGCTTCAGTTTTATATACTAAAGAGTATAGAGTGGCCTAGATGCTGGTTCTATATGACCATAATGTAGTATATAATTACAAATACCAATTTTTTCTAGCATTATTGACAATATTTTTGAGGATTTTTTTAAGTGTTTTATTTGTAGCTTCTACTTGCCCATTGCTTTAGGGGTAATAGGGTGTTGAAAAATGTTACTCAATATGATACTTATTACACAAGTCTTCAACTTCCTAATTTTTGAAAGACTTGCCATTATCATATATTATTTTAGAGGGAATTCCAAATCGATAGATGATCTAGTTCAAAATAAATTTGGATATCTGAAGGCCTATAGTATATATGAGTGGCATGACGTCCACCCATTTTTTAAAATACTCTTTGGCTATAATAATGAATTTGTTACCATCTAACAAAGTAGGATTAATTTTATCAATGAGATAAATCCCCATACTAAAAAAATCTAGGGGCTCATGATAGGCTATAGCTGTTGAGCTGGGGCATGTATAATATTCCCATGTTTTTGATAGGCTACACAATTTTGCATGTATTGACAAGCATCATGATCCATGGTGGGCCAATAATATCCAATCCTGAGTAACTTCTTCACAAGGGCCATTTCACTGACATAACCTCCATAAATACCATCATGGACTTCCTTGATTACTAGAAGGGCCTCCTCTAAATTTAGGCTTCTCAATAGGTTCATGTCATAGCCCTGATAATAGAGCATCTACCAAGGATAGTGTAACATGAGGTCCATTAGATGAATTATTTGCATTGATGATAGTTAAGATCTGGTAGAAGGGTGTTGTCATGGAGGTAAGTATAAATATCATGATACCATGACCAACTAGGATCAAGGATTGCGCATATCTGATGGTGAGCCTAAGCTTGATGTGTAGGTAATAGTAATTATTCCACCAAAAAGTTGCCTTCAAGGACATATTTTGGGAGATCTAAAAAAGACCCAATAGTGTCCATTGTGTCTATTAATTTTTTATTTCCTCTTGGTACTATTTTAAAGGTTATGAATTGAAAGTTCTTCTTTAATTGACCAACCATTTGTTTATATAGAAGTAAATTCTCATATTTAATTTAAAACTCTTCATTGACATATTTAATAATTAACTGAGAATCACCTAGAACTTTAAGTTGTTGAATATTCCATTGGATGGAAATTTTTAGTTATGCAATTAATGCTTCATATTCAGTGATATTATTAGTGTATGGGAAAGATATTCAAAAATACTTGGGGATCAAGTCTCTTTATGGTGTCACCAAAAGGATACTAGATACCAACCCAAGCATGCTAACGGATACATCAAAATAAAGCTTCCAACCTAGTGATTCTTCAGTTGTTAAGATGGATTCATCTAGGAAGGTTGTTGTTAATGGTTTTATATTTGTTATAGGCATTATTGCTAGTTGATCTATAATGATTTATCCTTTTATGGCCTTTTGATTTACATATTCGATGTCAAATTCACTTAAAATCATAATCCATTTATCCATATTTCCTACTAAAGTAGATTTTTATAGCATATATTTGAGTGGAACAACTTTGGTGATAATATTTACTTGATTGTTTAACATATACTGTCTAAGCTTTTGGGAAGCAAAGATAACATGAAGGCATGCTTTCTTAATAGGATTATAATTAAGCTCATATGAGATGAGAATTATAATTAAATAGTATATGGATCATTGTTTTTATTCATCATTATGTCATGCCAAAAGAGCCCCTATTGCACATGGTGTAGCAGATATATACAATATTAATGTCCTTAATATTAGAGGTAAAAGAACTGGAAGTTTTAATGTATATTGCTTTAAGTTATCGAATGGTATTTGGCATTATGAATTCCAGTCAAAGTGAGTTCCTTTTTTTAATAAATGAGTGAATGGATGGCATTTATCTACTAATTGAGAAAAAAATTGATGAATGGCTTGTAACTTCCCTTGAAGGCTACGTAACTACTTCAGGTTTTTGGGTGGAGGCATTTCAATAATGGTTTCAATTTTATCAGGTTCTACTTTGATGCCTTGTTGGGATACTATAAAACCCAAAAGCTTTCTTGAAGTAACCCCAAACATAAATTTTTTAGGATTTAATCATACTTTATATTCTATAAGCCTCTCAAATATTCTCCTTAAGACTGTTGGATGTTTTGTTCTTATTTTGGACTTTCCTAAGATATCATCCACATCATTTTCTATGATATCATGCATCATATCATGTAAAATAAATGTTGTGACCCTTTAGTAGGTATCTCCTACATTTTTCAATCTATAAGGGCATTACTTGATAATAGAATGCCCCCATGGAGTGAATAAGGTAGTTTTGTGATCTTCTGGAGTAATTTTGATCTGATTGTATCCTAAAAAACCATCCATAAGGGAGAGCATTTCATATCCTACTATAGAATCCATGATCATGTCAATATTAGGTAAAGGAAAGTCATCTTTTGGACATGCCTTATTGATGTCTCATAAGTCATTGCAGATGTGTATCCCTCCTTATGGCTTTATAATAGGAACAAAATTAGAAATCCATTTAGAATAGTCAATTGGCCAAATGAACCGTGTTAGGTTGTGGAGCTAAAAGCTTCACCAGGATGTGAATAGGAGGAGTTAAGGAGGTTGCAGAGTGTTTGCTAAGTGTTACAGTCACTGGCATCAGTCAGGCAAACCAACATCGGCAGGGTACAGACAGAAGGCAACTGACGTCGGTCAAAGATCGGCTAGCGTCGGCACCCCCCAGGCAAACAGGGACTGATGTCGGTCACCTGTGTGGTTTGAACTACGTGTATTATGGGCAGTTAGCTAACGAACCAAGTGTTTGCATGTCAAGAGCCTAATTTAGACTAGAAGCTATGGATCTAATTATTGTAATTAGGTGTCTAATTATTGTTTGCATGAGATCTATTTAAGAGACTCATTGATTGTATTGTAAATTTGTGCTAGAGAGTAAGAGAGAAAAAATAAGCTCCTTCAGAGAGAAGAGAGCAATGGTGTGTTCCTCCTAGTGCCACAGTACCAAGTGTGGGTACTGGTTTGGAGAATCAGTGGGGTTCTTCATGTTTGTATGATCTTGGTCAGCAGGTATGCATGGCTTCTTTTGGAGATCTACAATGGTGAGTAAGGTCTAGTGATTTGCAGGCAGCAGCAAAGAACAAGAGATCTACTTGGAGTACAGTTGTGTACTTGGCATACTGGCAGCGTGTTACTGACTGGTTGGAGAGGTGAACATCAATTCTATATTTGAGTTGATTGTTGGGACCGAGAGAGAGAGGGAAGAAGGTCTTGAGGTGTGGCGAGCCTTTGAGGTGGAAGAAGAAGTGGCATCTTCTTTATTGTATTTTCTTTTGAGTATTTAATACAAGATTGTGTATTGTTTCTCAAATCCTGTGTTGTTTCATATTTCTAGTTACTTATTGATTCTGGTATAATTCTGTGTTTAGTTGTTAATACAAGGTAATCATATATACTCTTATTGTGGAGAGTAGGATCCTGACAAGTTGGTATCAGAGCTTTTGGTTGGGTTACTAACAGGTGGTTTTAGATCTGGATAGTGTGTGTTGATTACAGGTCACTTTCAGGGGTTTTAGATTGAGTGGGAGTATAGAAATGGTAGAAGAAAGTAATCTACAAATGGAGAAACTGAATAGCATGAATGGTCTGATTGATGGAAAGAAAGAGCAGGTAAAGAAAGATTGTTGGTTCATAGTAGATCAGCAGGGAGAAGTAGATATTCCAGTGGATGTTGCGTAGGATGCTTTGGATAAAGTAGCATCTTGGTTTACATATTCTTTTGCCTCTTTCTATGCAGCTCGAAATAGAGCATATTTTCATGGGTATGTCTTTGGAGACTTTGGAGAGATTTATTTAGGAGCTGGAGAGCCTTGTCAAATGATTGGCAAAGGGGAAGTGAAGCTGAAATTGCAGACGGATAACATACAGGTGTTGAAGGAGGTCATGCAAGTACCAGTCTTGGAGATGAGTCTAATTTCTTCAGGAAAGTTAGGTGATGAGAGATGCACAGTAACTCTCACAGCAGATGCACTTGAATTAGATGGTGGTAAGAAAGTAGGTATCCTTTATCTATCTACTTATATTACTGATTCACCTTCTATTACAGAGATGTGGTTTTGTAGGCTTGGTTACATAAGTAGGAGGGGAATGCATGTTCTTAAGCAGAAGACAGATATCTTTGATAAACTCAAGAACTGGAAAGCCTTGGTGTTCATGGAGGAGATGACGGATAGAGATCAGTTGAGGGGACTAAATTATTCTGAGCAGAGCTGTGTTGATTTAAACAGGGTTTTGATCCATGGAGAGCTCACGGGTAAAAAGTCATCACTCACAGGCAAACACAGGTACTGGCATCAGTTAGGAGGAATCAACGTTGAATAGATAGGCATTGACATTGGTCATGTGCAAATCAGCAGAGTCAGTGGTGTTGAGAAGCAGGAACCGATGTCAGTCATATAGTGACCGATGTCAGCAACAGGTACACTGGCATCGGTCATGGGACTGACGTCAATAGACAGGGTCAGTCGTAGAGAATCGATGTCAGTCGGGAGCAGATTGGGAGATGGTCGAGATCGATCACTAGAACAGATATTGGGCAGACAGCAAGCTATCAACAAGTCTCAAATGCCCATATGGAGGTCAGAAAGGTTAATTGAACCTCATATTTGTTGTTCACCTTCTTTATATTGCTTACTGATGGTCAAGAACTAGGAAGTGTGAAGAGGCAATGCAGGTAGAATCTAGAAACAGTGGGAGCTTGGCATGGATGAGGAGTGTGAGTCCTTGGAGAAGAACCAAATAGGTGTTTTGTTGGTAGAGTTGTCAGCTAGAAGAAAGCACTGAGAGATAGATGGATTCCCATGTTAAAGAAGAGAGTGGATGGATACGTGAGATGGAAGGCCAAGGTATATGGTCTTGAAGAAGCTGCAGGATAGTGGTACAGATTTTGACAAGTGTATGACAAAGCATGGCTTTGGTCAAGGTCATTGTAACTATTGTGTTTGTTCTTACCAGGTGGATGATGAGTCACGACATTATCTAGTTACTGTATGTGGATGGTTTGCTAGCAGGTTTGTATATACAGGGTTTTTCTGAGCTAAGGGTAAGGTTAGTTCAGAGGTATGTCAGGGGGAATTTGGAGCAGAGAAATTATTTGGCATAAGAGACATGGAGATTTGGTCTCCAGTGGGAGCTGATGTGAAGATGGTGTTGGCGAGGTTCAAGATGCAGGATGCAGAATCGGTAAGCACACCAAGGGCTGGACAGTTCAAGCAGAGCTTAGAATAGGGTTCAAAATCACATAAGGTCTAGTGTAGACCTAAGTTTTCCCAAGCAGTGGAAACTGTCAGAGAGTTTGGATCCAATTCAGGGAAGGTAGATTCTCAAGTACTTGAGAGGGACTAGCAACAGGTTAACATGTTATGCAGGGTCAAGGACTTCACTACATGGATATGTAGGTTCAGATGTGGCAGGTTACTTCGATGACATGTGTAGCATCATAGATTGTGTGGTGGTTGGTCTTCAGGGTTGAGCTTGAAGAGGGATACAAGCCAGGAAATAGATTAGATGGGGTACAAATATAGGTACAGGTGCAGTTGTTTATCTCTAAGTGGGAGATTGTTAGGTTGTGGAGCTAAAAGCTTCACTAGGATGTGAATACGAGGAGTTAAGGAGGTTGCAAAGTGTTTGCTGAGTGTTACAGTTACTAACGTCGGTCAGAGATCGGCCGGTGTTGGCACCCCCTAGGCAAACAGGGACAGACTTCAGTCACCTGTGTGGTTCAAACTGCGTGTATTACGGGCAGTTAGCTAACGAACCAAGTGTTTGCATGTCAAGAGCCTAATTTAGACTAGAATCTATGGATCTAATTATTGTAATTAGGTGTCTAATTATTGTTTGCATGAGATCTATTTAAGAGACTCATTGGTTGTATTGTAAATTTGTGTTAGAGAGTAAGAGAGCAAAAATAAGCTCCTTCAGAGAGAAGAGAGCAATGGTGTGTTCCTCTTAGTGCCATAGTACCAAGTGTGGGTACTGGTTTGGAGAATCAGTGGGTTTCTTCATGTTTGTATGATCTTGGTCAGCGGGTATGCATGGCTTCTTTTGGAGATCTACAATGGTGAGTAAGGTCTAGTGATTTGCAGGTAGCAGCAGAGAGCAGGAGATCTACTTGGAGTACGGTTGTGTACTTGGCATACTGGCAGCGTGTTACTGACTGGTTGGAGAGGTGAACATCAATTCTATATTTGAGTTGATTTTTGGGACCGAGAGAGAGAGGGAAGAAGGTCTTGAGGTGTGGCGAGCCTTTGAGGTGGAAGAAGAAGTGGCATCTTCTTTATTGTATTTTCTTCTGAGTATTAAATACAAGATTGTGTATTGTCTCTCAAATCCTGTGTTGTTTCATATTTCTAGTTACTTATTGATTCTGGTATAATTCCATGTTTAGTTGCTAATACAAGGTAATCATATATACTCTTATTATGGAGAGTAGGATCCTGACAAACCGTGCTTCCAAGAATTTTTTAAATTTATTTTTGACCAATAATTCCACTTTAGGGTGCATTTTTCAAATCTTCTATTTTATTGGTTTATCATTGGGATGTAATACTAGATGATGTACCACCAAAGTGGAGTCTAATCCTAGCATGTCTGCATAGATCCGTGTGAATATATCTATAAATTCTTTGAGAAGCTAAGTAAGAATTCACCATTCTTTAGGAATAATAATTTCCCCTAGTTTGACTATTATAGCATTTTATTTAATTATAATATTTACTTATATAACCTCTTTAATTAAAGAAGGTGATTGGTCTTGTATATATATTAGGGGTAATGGCAGTTCTTTACCTAGAGCAAATACAGATATAAATTTTGCACATAGCTCTTGATATAACTTTTGCTCTTCAAGATTTAGTTGAATTTCTTCTTTGATTAGAGATAAATCAGTTTCACTATATTATTCTTCTATTTGATTCAAGGATTTACTTCGCTCTCCAAAATAGGTTGAATTATTTAAACTAATAATGGATCCTTTTTTATGATCCCCTGATGGTATGAAACTATGGGCTCCCATATATTCAATGATAGTTTTATCCTTTGAAATATTTTAAAGGTGGTTCTTTCTACTAATCTCAATTTATTAACTTAGGGTAGTTAATGGAAATATTGATAGTGGAAAGGGATGCATTGTGGAATATGTTCATGGTAGCAAAATTTTCATAAAGGCTATAGACAAAACCTATTTTGACTTCTTTATCAGAGGTTAACTCTTTGATAATTGAAGAAGAGTCTATGATGATAGTGTCAAGGTTGATTCCTAGTGGTTTGTACCCTAAGCCAAGTCATCCTAGATGTCCTTAAATACTAATAGGTTCTAAAATCCTTTGTTCTTCTCAACCTAGTCTTTGACCCTTATTATTCATCTTCTAGAGCATTTTTTGCACTTTTGTATATTCTTTCTTCTAAAAATAAAGGGAAAAATATTAAAGAATTATCCAAGAATAATCAAGATCCTTAAAATGTTCTTTTGATAAAATCCTTGAGCTGGTGAAGGCAGTCAGCCCAAACTGATAAATAATAGGTTTAACTTTTCACATAGAATGGGACCCATAGCTACATAAGGATCATGGAAGATCTCCTATGTAAAGGGTTTTATAATCATATTCTCCACATCCCTTAGAGATGATCTTTAGGTGGGTAGCCTCTGATGACTTAAAGGAAGAAGGTGATAGGCTATCAAGGTGTATGTATTTCATAGCTCTTAGGTTGTAAAATGAGATTTGAGTGCTTGGACAATAAATATCATAGTTTGATCCTTCCATTTGACAACTACAAAATTGTTTAGTTTCACTCAAGATGGTGACCTCCATGCTTGAATGTGGCAATTTAAGGCATTGATAAAGATTATAAGGTACCACTCTCATCTCATGGATCTATAGGCATCCCAAAAGAATGTTATATAGAAGATAAACATCTAGTACATGAATCAATGTCTGATGAACTATAAGTCCCATTATTATGGGAAGGTCTATTGTTCCTGCCAATGGTCACTCATTGTCATTATAAGCCTTTATCATGATCAAAGTAGGCCCCAGATATGATTCTAAATATCCCAAATTCTTAAGAAACTTGATATTACACAAGTTTAAGGTGGATCCTTCATCTATAAGAACCTATGGGATCTTATGATTGGTAATGGATATTTATATGAACAAGGGGTATTATGATGAGGTCCTATTGGTGGCATGTCTTGGGAACTAAATGTAATTTGTTTTGATGGATACAAATGACCCACCAAATCCTAAAATTGATTAGTATCAATATCCCTATGAACCTTTGACTCATGTAAGATATGATTTAATATTTCTCAATGAATAGAGGAAGGCTTGAGAAGATCCATAATGAGAATCTGAGCAAGAGTCTTCTCTAATTTTTGAATAATGTCATATATTTTATCTAGAGTATTTGGATTTTTTTTAGGGATAGTTATTTTTGAGATAAGGGGGAAGGTAAGTCTTTAGGAGGTACTCTAGCAACTGTTATTTTACCATGTCTTGTGGTAACTACATAATTTAAAGTGGCCCTTTTAATCTTACGAATGGGATAAGGTGGATTTGGGGTTTCTTGTGGGCTTTTGATCTAAATGGTATTGATTTGATGATATGGGATGGTACGGTAGTTAATTTTATTAGAACAACAGGATTGACCTTGATCCCTTGGTGTTTTCATCTATTTTTTAGCATGCTTTGGTAGGGGATCATAATATATTCCTAATTGTTAATTTTTATATTGGCTTGAATAAATTTCACCTTCAATATTTATCTCTCTTTTTTCTATCAAATCTTGGATGAAATATCGTAATTGCATACACTTTTTAGTAGCATGCCCTTTCACATGATGATAATGATAAAATTCATATTCATGATACCAATTAGGATGTGGATTATTATCATCCAAAGGTCTGATTTCTAGGAGATTTATCATATTAGCAATAATAAATTTCTTCAAGACCATCTCAAATGGCACACCAAGACTTGTAAGATGACATTTTCCCATTCTAGTCCTTGGCTTCCCTTTTGGTACAATGATGCTAGAGATTTTTTTATTTTTAGTATTAGGGGAATATGTTTTCACTATTTATATGTGTTTAGAGTCAGTAACTATGTCCCCAACCACATTCTTATTTTTATTAAAAATCTTGGGCTTACCTTAAGAAACATATCTTGATTTTGATTTTATTCATTTCATGTATATAACTTGATAGTCCCCCTTTCAATAAGTGCCTTTTCAATTTGGATACCCTTTTCCATGATCTCATCAAATGACTTGGCACTTTATAATTTTAATTGATATTTTAATTCTAAATTAAGATTATCGATGAATATTTTGGCTAATTTTTTCTCTAGGATGGTACATCAAAAATAACGAGATAGGCTTATCCATCATTGTAAGAAAGATTCAAGACTCTCTCCATTCCTAAATGTTTGGTATTATAAAGATTGATTATAAAAATATTATGCTCAATGTTAAAAGAAAAGTGTCTTACAAATTTCTCTATTAATTCTTCAAATGTGGTAATGAACCATTTATGTAAATGCATAAACCATTATAGAGTAGATCCTATGAGAATTTTGGTAAATATATGAAGCAAGTAAGCATCATTGTAAGTGACCTCATGACATACTACATAAAATTATTGGACATGGTCATGAGGGTCTCCTTTCCCCTTATATTTGTTAAATTTTGTAATTTCAAAATGTGTTGGAAATGGTATATGTAAAATACACATATCTAATAGGGATGTATAAAAATATTCATATCTATACTTCATTTCTTGAGTTCAAATATCTATATGTCAAAGATTCCCCTTCATCATTTTCCACTCTTGGGAAAAGGAAGGATCATCAAAGGATTTATCTAGCTTGATTTTAGCTTTAGTGTATCAATGTTGGTGTATATACGGCTTTTAATTGCTTTTCTAGGCGATGTGGGTTTATGCACTTCAGAATGAATTGGAGATGCTAGTGAATTGACTTGTTGGGTGAGTTAGTCTAGATGATCCTCCAAGGTGTATCTTCTTTTATCAGCCTCAATCTGGTTATTTTTATAGGTTTCTTCCTCTTCATCTAATTCTTGTTCATGATCTACTAGATCAAGACTTCCCCCATCTTGGTTTATAACATTTTGGTAAGGAGGAGTGTTATGTCTAGATGGTGTTTGGATCAAATGTTTTAGGAGATCAAGATTAAACATAGGGGTAATTTACCTCCCATTCTAATAACTTGGGCTAATATTTGGTCTCAATTCTCATATATATATATATATTGGTCAAATTGAGCTAAAATCTCATCATTATTAAGGAATTCATTGTTAATTCTTTCCTCTCCTCTAGAAGTATGTAATCACTTTGGTTTTCTTCATTATTCCTACTTTATTCAGCTAATGTCCTTAGGATGTCATCTTCCCAATTTTATCTTTGTCCTGATCTTAGGACTTATGCATGATTTTTTATAGGCATGTTAGATGAAACTAGGTGATATATATATTTTATTGGTGTTAATTTGATATAAGGCAATAAGAATGTGATTCTTAAGAATTAAACTTGTCTTGGTTTTAAGCTAAAATGGTTAAGATGTTTATATTTGATAGTGGATGGGATGAGATTTGGATTTTGAGACTAATAACCTAGACTATAATGACCAAGTATTTTCAATATGTCAATTATATGGATATCCAATCTAGCAAGAGGATTAGATGATTGGAAGACTAGGTGCCTATATTCACACTAGAAAGATGATGACTAGATAAGGCTAGTTATGAACAAGAGAGATGATGAGATGGTAATGTGCTAGATGAAATCTAGTAGAGTCATAGTATTGATAATATTTGATCAAAGTAATAGTTTTGGAATATATTAATGAGTGGGATGATTATAGAACTTTTAAGAGAGGATATTTTATCACTATATCTTAATCATAAGGATAATATAATGCTCAAGATTTTAGAGAATGGAATGGATGATGAGAAAGCATGAAGATAGTTTAAGCCAAGCCCTATATGGGATAAGTATATCTAAATTATTTTTAGGTATTTTCAATGTGAAGGGTATAAGTTTGACTCAGCTCACAAATAGCACTGGTTTAGTACATATAATCAATAAAATCACAAGTCCTCTTATTTAGTATACTAATTTGGGAGTGTAACTCAATGACTACACTATCTAATAGCTTTTTAGGTAAGGTTATAGGTTGGTGACATATTATTTAATCTCTCAAACCCTCTCAACCCCATTTTCACATAAAGGTCACTTGAGAGCTGTTACTGACTCTGATAATAAGTCACTTGTTATGGTCAAAGGTCATATTCTAGGCTATGTGGGCTTACTAGGGGCATCCTCAATATACACTAGGTACATGGGTCCCAACTCTATATAGGGTGTTATCTAATTCTTGGGTTAGAGAGTTAACTCTTTACCTTCATGAATTATTAACCATTTATCCTAATGATAGTTATCCCTAATTTTTAAACTCCACCCAAACACAAAGTGTGGTTGAATGCACAGTGATGAAATCTGCATCACCAACCCATAAAACTATGCAAGTGCATGGGGATGAATTACATGTCACATTCCACCATATAAAATAAAATGTATCAGCTAACACATAGGCACATAAAAATTTTATTTAACTATTTATTTTAGTATGAGAAACAAACCAAATAAATAGAGATTTAGAATGTATCTCAAACCCACGTCTTTGTCCAGCAACTAAAAAAGTTGGGAATTTAATTTTTGGTCTTCCACTTATTAATCCTACACAAAAAAAATTATTAGTTTTGATAAAACAATCATAAGTCAAAATCATCTTTTGATTCCTCAAAATTGTTTTTGCACAGTTACACACAGTTAGAATTATTTAAAATCACTTACAGAAAGACAAAATCACAAATAGTAGTTCAAGAACATAGATAATTAATAAGCAATTTTTCAAGTCATTATTGGATGGTTATTGCATGGTTAACTCTAAAAAAATTCTTTTGACTTCCACAGAATCATAATTGATAATCCAAATTGTAGGATACCACAAGCGATATTGCAAGTTTTATTCAAATAAAATAGTGGTTTTACCATACTGCAAAATAAGTAACATAAAGGACCAATAAGATTTAAAATAATATTTTACTAAATGTTATCAAATATGGTTATTTATAAAATCTTACTTATGAATAAGTCAAAATCACTGATAATAATTGAAAATTGATTTTTCTAATTAAAATCATTATTAATTAAAGGCAATTTTGCATTGATATAAAAACTAGGAAATATACAAAATATAAAAGTACTAATAATCACTTATAAGATAATATTTAACTATTATTTTTTCCAAATTAGACTATTTAAAAATATATAATGAAAACAAAATTCATAATTAATTATGTCAAAGTCACTTTTAGTATGTCAAAATTGTGATTTAAAATCAAGATCGCTACTTGTTATAAGTGATGTTGCATAATATGGCAAAGAGGTTGATCAAGAGGTAATGATCTTATGTAGACAAAGTTTTTCCTTTTATAAAACTAGAACAAGGTCAAGCAGAGAGTAATAAGGCCCAAAAAAAACTAGATTACAATGTTTACAAGTCAAATTAGATCTAACTTAAAACCATAACTATCAATGTCAAAACCATTAATAAAAATCAATTGCAAATTATAATAAGTGATTTTTCTTAGTATAAAATATGTTATTATTTTGGAACTAGTGGATTTTTATATTAAAACAAAAATATCACAAAATTAGTCAGGGATCAAAGAAACAAAAAATCCCAAGTTCTAATGCTAATCAACTATATAAGGATTAGTGTATATCTTAAATCAAAATTATGACTAATAAAAGCAAAATCATAGATAGAAATAAAAATGCAACTATATATAAGCAATTTTTAAAATGATTAATAAAACACCAAATTGCTTAGATATTAATGATTAATTTGCATGGTTAATTAAAAATTATGACTGTCAAATACAAAATCATAGGTGAAAAATTGCTAGTTACAAAGCAAAATTGTGACTTTCCTAGGAACCTAAAAATCTTGAAATTTTTAAGCCCAATTTCTTCCTAACTAGTCCTGTAACTTGGATTTTTCACACCTCACACACACAATGGTTAATACAAATGAGTGTTCCCAATGTAGTCACCAATGTATGATTTTAAAATTTGAGTAATAGATTTGAACTATACATAATAAGATATAATCTAGTCAAAATCTACAAAACATCAAAGATAGAGAATGAGGAAGCAATCAAAATTAATCAAAAGACTCTTAACATCACCTTGATTCCTTGAGTCTTCCCTCCAATATCATATGTTATTATCCAATATAATTTTATTATATAATGTTGACTATCAAGATAAGGTGGCTTTAAGACTTTAAATTAATGCAAAAGGATTAATGGCTTTGGATGCAAAACAAGGATTATGGACGCAATGTGACAGAGATTATGTGAGCTTATGTTCTTTAAAAATTATTTTAGCCAAGGGATTTGCATGGTTATTTATAGGGGTGGTGGAGGGAATAAAAAAGAATTTAAAATTTCTAAGAATCCTCTAGATTTATAGGGAAGAGTGGAGAGATTAGAGGAATTTTCTAGAGTCAGATAACTCTAGACTTCAATAGGGATTAATGAGGATTAGATAGGGGTTTTAGATAGGATTAAGGAACTATGTTTGTAGGAAATGTTGTGGGTAAGTAGGGTAGGGGGTAGGTAGTATATTTATAATTTAAAATTAGCAAGTGGGCAAGTGGATATTAAATGAGATATGATTAATAGGTTAATGGAATATTAATGGGGTAAATGATGGATTAATATAATATGGGGTATGTATAAATGTTAGTATGGTGTGAGAAATATATAGTGGGAAGGGGGATTAGATTATTTATTAGAAAAAGGGTTATTTAGTTAAATGAAATTAGTCAAGATAATTGGCAAGGTTAGTTGAATAGTTAAGGTCAGCAAAATAACTTGCATACAATGATAAATTTTTAACCAAATTATTTCCAAGGAGCCTCAAGAACTATGCTTTGAGGTGGTTTTATGATTTAACTCTCAAATATATGAAATAATTCAAACCTCTTGTAGATTAGTTTTTGGCACACTTTTCTATTAACATTATTGAAAAGGTTTCTTATGTTCAAATTGTAAAGATCAAACAAGGAACCAATGAATCAATCAATGAATTTGTCTTGAGATATAAGATAATGCTAGCCAAAATGACCAATCCTATGGAAAATAGAGAGTTATAATACATATTCAAACATAAAATTACTTGATCCTTTATATGAGTCCATTATTTTCAAAAAGTTTTAATCTTTGGATGACTTGTGCCATGTTGTATAGGATCATGAAATAAAGCTTATGTCATTGAATAAGCTATAGTATGTAGCAAACACACTAGTTTCATCTACATCTAGTATAATATTTACAATTAAAATAAGTTACAAGTTAAAACTTCCTAATCCTAAAAGGGAAAAAACCACCATGGTTAACATAGTTGAAAAACAATCTAATTGGCTTATTCTATTTAATGCATCAAGGAGATAGTTTACATGTTTACCTGAGCCTCTTACTTCATTACCCCTGTGATTTCTAGAGTGTCATCTTATATCTCTCCCTCCTTTTATATAGGTTGATGTAAATAGACCTATACCCAAAGGATATGATGCAAATTCTTATTATGACTATCACCAAGGCCCTAGGCATTCTATGAATATATGTTTTACCCTAAAACATAAAATTTATGACCTCATCAATGACCAAAATATTACATTTGACAATCATCCAAAGGAATAAAGTTCACAATGTAGTGATCGCCATGAAAAAAAAATATTTAATAATCCTTTGTAACACCATTCCAAAAAGGAACCAGAAGTTTAAATGGCATATAATGCACATCCTCCTCCATCATATTATGGACACCCACTAAATGGGGTAATTAGTACTTAGATGAGATGTATACCTCCTATGGTTTAGAAACCTACCATTTATTTTGATGAAAGTGAAATTAAAGAGGGTGACTCTAATTTTTATTCTCTATTCATTTGATAATACGTTGATAAACACCCCATTAAAAGTATTATGATTGATAATGGTGCAATCAAAAATGTTTGCACCATGACATTACTTACATATTGGGTTATACTCATCATGATTTACACCCCTCTACTAGATCAATTAGATTATTCGATGGGACCTTATAGAGGGTTTTTAGCAAGATTAATTTACATTTACAGGTTGGTCCCACACATGGTTAATAATTTCTTAGTTATACCTTATATGGGTGTATTTGACATGTTATTGGGATGACCTTGGATACACACTCTTCAAATTGTACATTCTATAGTGCAAGGGTGTGTTAAATACTTTTAGGCCAATTTGGTAATTATAGTTTTTGGTATTTTATATGAGCATCTTCTTGAACAAGAGAAATTCATACCTAGATAGCTAATTATCAAGCTTATTAAGGCTAATCCACCATAAAAGGTTCAGCAACAAGCAATCCCCTTTACTAGGTGGCTAGCACTTAAGATACCTTTACATCAAAGACAGACAGTGGTTTCCATGGAATCCTAATCTCTTATGTACCATATTCATATATCTAGATCGCCTCAACATGTTCCTACTATTTTTATTCTAAGGAAACCACAAGGAACACATAGATGAGTTCCACAAACCCTTATTCCTTTTATTAGTACTTCATGACCTCAGAGTCATATTATACATATGTCAAGTACCACAGATACTATAGTGACATATATTGAAACTATACATGATCCTTGGTAGTACCATTAGTTTCTTGCACCAAATTTAAAGTGGAGAGATACCTATGATCACCATTTGGATGAGTTTGTATGATGATATCATCAATTTTCTAAAAATACCTGAAAAAATCAAAAACATTCAAAAATCCAAAACCATTTATGGTACCTACATGTTTTATTATCTCCTTGGAATCTATGTGTTAGTTCTATATTGAGGAATACCATATCATTTACTCCTATATATATATATATATATATATATATATATATATATATATATATATATATATATATATATATATATATAGGTATAAATAGATACATGATACACTTGTGGGTGTTGGTCCATCCCTCTACTCATGTCACCAAGACATTAGGGGCATTTGTCTTCTATGATCTTAATATACACAGGGTATATGATTCGATGATCACTTTAAACTATCATTTTTGAGCTTACATATGTACTTACATGTGCCTATTATCCATGATTATATATTACATAAGGTACTTGATATGTTATGGGCTTGACATTTTTTGCTAACACATTTGATCCATGGGCCACTATGACATGTTTATGATGGTTTAAGATTTTCCTTTACACACTTACTTGAGTGTTTTGCTTTGATATTATCTTTCTTTTTTAAGCTTTTGAATATGTTCTGTTATATGCAGCCCCTATGTCTATGTTTATCTTCTTAGACATTTGAATATGTCATTGCCTTTTTAGAAATTTGAATATGTCATTGATTTTTATTGGATATTTGAACATGTCATTCCTTAATTTTATGGATGTTTCACTAAGTCATGTCCATTATATTTTGTGACATTTGAACATGCCCCTTATTTTTAGTATCCTTGGACCATTACCTATTAACATGCTTTTGAGTGCTCTTGTGTGTGTGATTGTTTGCTTGTTGTGTTTACATTATTACTATCTAGATGATGCCATTATATTTATCATGAATCCTATTCCTACATGTGATTACATTAGTTCTATTTTCTCCTACATATATATATATATATATGTGTGTGTGTGTGTGTGTATAAATAGATACATGATACACTTGTGGGTGTTGGTCCTTCCCTCTACTCATGTCACCAAGACATTAGGGGATTTTTTCTTCTATGATCTTAATATACACAGGGTATATGATTTGATGATCACTTTAAACTATCATTTTTGAGCTTACATATGTACTTACATGTGCCTATTATCCATGATTATATATTACATAAGGTACTTGATATGTTATGGCTTGACATTTTTTGCTAACACATTTGATCCATGGGCCACTATGACATGTTTATGATGGTTTAAGATTTTCCTTTACACACTTACTTGAGTGTTTTGCTTTGATATTGTCTTTCTTTTATAAGCTTTTGAATATGCTCTGTTATATGCAGCCCCTGTGTCTATGTTTATCTTCTTGGACATTTGAATATGTCATTGCCTTCTTAGAAATTTGAATATGTCATTGATTTTTATTGGATATTTGAACATGTCATTCCTTAATTTTATGGATGTTTCACTAAGTCATGTCTATTAGATTTTGTGACATTTGAACATGCCCCTTATTTTTAGTATCTTTGGACCATTACCTATTAACATGATTTTGAGTGCTCTTGTGTGTATGATTATTTGCTTGTTGAGTTTACATTATTACTATCTAGATGATTCCATTATATTTATCATGAATCTTATGCCTACATGTGATCACATTAGTTCTATTTTCTCCTACACACACACACACACACACACACACACACACACACACATATAGGTATAAATAGATACATGATACACTTGTGGGTGTTGGTCCTTCCCTCTACTCATGTCACCAAGACATTAGGGGAATTTTTATTCTATGATCTTAATATACACAGGGTATATGATTCGATGATCACTTTAAACTATCATTTGTGAGCTTACATATGTACTTGCATGTGCCTATTATCCATGATTATACATTACATAAGGTACTTGATATGTTATGGGCTTGACATTTTTTGCTAACACATTTGATCCATGGGCCACTATGACATGTTTATGATGGTTTAATATTTTCCTTTACACACTTACTTGAGTGTTTTGCTTTGATATTGTCTTTCTTTTTTAAGCTTTTGAATATGCTCTGTTATATGGAGCCCCTGTGTCTATGTTTATCTTCTTGGACATTTGAATATGTCATTGCCTTCTTAGAAATTTGAATATGTCATTGATTTTTATTGGATATTTGAACATGTCACTCCTTAATTTTATGGATGTTTCACTAAGTCATGTCCATTAGATTTTGTGACATTTGAACATGCCCCTTATTTTCAGTATCCTTAGACCATTACCTATTAACATGCTTTTGCATGCTCTTGTGTGTGTGATTTTTTGCTTGTTGAGTTTACATTATTAATATCTAGATGATGCCATTATATTTATCATGAATATTATGCCTACATGTGATCACATTAGTTCTATTTGCTTTAATAATACATTTTCCTAGACATGTTTCCTTCTATATGTCACATGGTTACATTTTTATATTTATAGTTATCTTACCATTTTTAGGTGAGCTAACTACTAGGTACTATTTTTCCCTCACATAAAATGGGGGGAATATTAGGGTGCATGTCATGGTGACATGGATTCCACATTTTCATGGTTCTTATATGTATTGAGGGCATGCTTTGGAAGCATTTTTTCCACACTCACACAATATATGGTACTTACACTAGTTTGTAATTTCAATGGTGGCATGTCATGATGACATGGATTCCACACATTCATAATTTTTAGATTTAGTGGGAGAAATATCTAGAATAATTTTCTCCACATTCATTGAGTATGGTACTTATAATTCATAGATTCAATGGGGGCATGCTTTGGAAGCATATTCTCCACACCTACTCAATTTTTAGCATCTCCAGTTTATAGTGGGGGCATGTTTTGGAAACATGTCCTCCACATTGGTTCATATATTAGTTTGATATTTATCCATATATATTTAGGTCATGCTTTGGAATAATTTTATCCACACTTACATAGTTTTTTTGAATTGGCCAAGACACATAGTTATGTGATTTTGATACACATTTGTGTAAAAATTCTATACATGGTACCATTGTTAAACATAGTTTCATCATGAGATAAATATAAGGTGCATATGCTATGAAAAATGTGCCTAATATTTCAAAATCCATATCAAATTCAAATTCTAAAATTATTACATGTACTAATACCTCATAGACTTTTATGAACTTCAGTAAGCCAATCTACTACAATAGTTGGTTCAAATTTTTTCATGGTTGGGGTGATTAAATCATTCAATCTTGAAAAAAAATTAGTTTAGAATTAATCATCTAAAATCATTAGGTTATGAGTATAATTAGGTTATATGGTTGAGCTAATCTCAACTAATAGGTGGTAACTCACTTTTGCTCCAAAGTTGGGGGTATGTGCCTTCTAACCTCTCTTTCTCTTGATCTCATTAGATATGTGCACTTTAAATATTTATCCTAATAAAAATTTCAAATCCTTAAAATGATACGTATTTTTTAAAAATAACTTTCCAATACAAAATGTGGTTACATCGACACATAGCTATACTCATAAACCTTGTTCTTTTAATTTCAATCTATTTCAAGTACTTTTGACTCAAATTATATGCACTAATTATACACTGTAACATGATCTTGGTTGTAGGTTGGTCACCAACAAAATACTCAAATCCAAATTTAGCAAAGCATTTAAATTTAACTCAATCAAAGACAAGGTGTGTATACACACCCAGGTATTTATTCATTTCCTTTAAACTAGCAAATTCATTACTAAATCAAATGGGTGGAAAATGTAGATAATATTTTGTGATTATGTAGCACCTCAATATTGTACACATGGAAAACTCATGACCTTGGTTGTTCCTCTTAGTTATACACATGCTTTGCTTCTACAATCCTTGCATCTACTCTATCTTGTGCCCCTTGGCCTATCTCCTAGTTTGAACAACCTTATATTAATGACACATACATCTGATCTTGCCTAGAATGCTTAAAATGTACTTATATTATACCTTTACAATTTTTGAGCATGTGCCTACTCTCCTTATCCCTAGATGCTAACATTTGGGATAGATGATAGCATTGATGTTATTGTCCTAGATCGATGCAAGTGTCAAGTGCCCTAAATTTACCCAATTTAAAAATGAAATGCATTACAATGGCTATCCTACATGTTTTAATGTAATTTATCTCCTAATAAGATTGTTATAAATATAATATTAACCCTCATTTATTCCTCACCTAGCAATTAGACCAAAAGAACACTCAATAAGCACTCAATAAACACTTAAATTACCAAAATATTTTATATTCTACCCTATTCTAATATAATTTAAATAAACAGCCTAGCTACATGTCTGAAGTACTAAAGGAGGAGTCATAAGGTCATGTTTTCCATGTTACAAGCTAGGTCACTATTATGCTTGTTTTACACTCATTGCATGATTCACACACAAGCCAACACATAGGGGAGAATTACATGAGTCTAAAGCCTTATTCTAGAGTATTGTCTATGTAGGCAGTTCCCTTGAAAATGGGGTCATTATAGGTCAACTTGACACTATGTACCCACTAACCCATTTTTCCCCAAGGTCACATTAAATATAAAAATCTAGGGTTTTTCCATTTCACTAAGAGTGACAATCCATGACCTAGATCTGAATGCACCAGAGCAAAGGCAAAGCTTAACCCAGAAGCATCCAAGTGGTTTCATCTTGTTTGAATAAATATTTTGTACTAGACATTAGCATTAAACTCAGACACTAGCATCGATGTAATTTTCATAGGTTGACCCAACTATCTAGAGAGATAGAGATACCAGATCTAGTATCTAACAACTAATCTAGAACTATCTTCATGTCTAATTACCTGTACCAGATCTAGCATTGTGTTAGCATTAGAAATAGCTAGGTATTTTCTTTTATGTCATTTATATATAACATAGTTATACTCTCCATTAATAGCATATCTCAGTTTTATAAATTCAATATATGGTACATCTGAGTTTAACACATTAATTAGCCTACTATAAATCTAATATTCACCCTTGTGCCCTATCATTTCTATACCCTTAACCCTTTTTAACAAATTAGGATAACTTGTTATCAAAATTAGGGTTAAATAGTTCCAACCACATGTTAGAAATTTAGATGGCCGTGAAGGCCAAGTGATTTTTAGTGAGTGAGTGATCTCTTGTGTGTTACTGTAGAAACTATTTTTGAATTATATAGCACCTTAGTTTGTACACTTAGAAAACACATACCTTGGTTATTTATCTTAGTTTTATACCTTTCCTACTTCTGCAAGTATCGTATCTTTTCTTTCTTGCGTACTTTGGACTATCTCTTAGTCCAACTAGTCTTATGTTGATGACCTAAGGTTTATATCTTGCCCAAAATGCTTAAAACCTACTTATATTATGCCTCTACATGTCCTAAGCCTATACCTACTTTCCTACTCCTTGGTCACTTATGTCCTAGATACACACCTATGTCGACGTAAGTGTCCTACTCTAACATAAGTGTCCAGTGATCTAAGGTCATATAATTTACAAATTAAATGTATCCTTATGGTCATCCTAAGTGATTTAATGCAAGTTATTCTCAAAAGTGATTAATATAAATTTAAGATCAACCTACATTCATTCCTCACCTATACTTATCACAAACTAAGGTAACTTATCAAAAGCATTTAATCAATCAATTGATAAAGTAAAGCTTTCTTATTTTCTTATATTCTCATATCAATCATAAAAACATCACAAACAAAAGTCTGAAGTACTGAAAGAGTATCCCAAGAGTCCAATTTGCCAAGTTACTAGTTAGGTCATTGTTTTACTTGTTTTCCACATATTACATGATTCACACATAAGCTAACATATAAGGGAGAAATACATAAGTCTAATGCCCTCTTCAGAGTATTAGCTATGTAGGCAGTGTTCATTGATAAAAGGGTCCTTGGGTAGCTTGACATTGTGTGCCCACTGACCCACTTTTTCCACAACCACTATGAAGAAGAAGAACTAGGGTTTTACTATTTGATAAGGAGTGACAGCTATGACCCAAATATAAATGCACCAAAGTAAAGGTGAAAAAAACACCTAGAAGCATCTAGTTGGTCACATCCTCTTCTAGCAAGTATTTATACAGTACACCTATGTCTAACCTATACACTAGTGTCGATGAAACCATCAAAGGTTGACATAAGTGTCTAAGGCTATGAAGGCACTTAATCCTAAATTTGATGACTCTTCCAAAATACTCTTTTAGTCTACTTCGTGCCTATTCTAGATCTAGATCAATATTAGCATTAGAACCAACTAAATACCTTGTTTTCATTATCATTTCCATATATATAATAGTTGTATTTTCTATTTTTATCATATCTTAGTATAATAAATTCAATATATGTTATATCTGAGTTTTAAAATTAATTGGCCTACTATAGATCTATTTCTCAATCTTATGCTTATTCATTTCTATATTCTTAACCCTAGATCCCCCACATTTATATTTTTAGGGTTAAATAACTACATCGATGGGACTTTATCATGACCATTACCATACGCATCTTGACTTGGAGGACTTATTAGATGAGTTATATGATAGATTAATCTTAGTTCCTAAGACCATGGATATTGATCTAAGATAGATAGTAGAGTTTTTTGTATATTTAGGGTCTATATGGGCCTTTATAGGTTTAGTGATCCCATTTCAAGCAAACATTGCCTTGCCACTTAAGTGGATTGTGTTAGAGGGTAACTTGATGTTCTCTCACCTTGAGTGATGAGATTAGAAAGAATCAAGATGCATTTAGTGAAACCATCCCAAATTTTCTTTATTTTCTAACTCTTACCTTGTGAGTAATTTTAGGAAGATTTTGGGCATAGTCCCTCCTTAGGCTAAAAATCTTATCTTGATGAACCATAAAGGGTTAAAAAGAGTTATGGACATACTTGGTTTATGTGAGGGACTAATAGCCTCATGGTGTTGCACATGGATTTCCACTTGAAACCTATCCATGTGCATGCAAGTGTTGTTATATTTAGTCCTTACCTTATGTGATGGACTAGTGATACCATGTGGATGGCCTTGATAAAGATCCTCATGTGGTTCAGTTTGTTTTCACCTATACTTGTGGAGAATGGCTATTGTCTCTTTTTGGTAGTGAGATATGCCATAGTTTTATCCAAAATTGGAGAGACTATCTAGTATAGTTGGACGTCAGTGTTGGTTGGAGAGGAAAATGCAGGCCTTTAAGGCATCTTAGCACCAAGTAGGTGTGATCATCAACTTAGTTAAAATGTTGACCATTTTAGCTAGTATTATTATCTCTCATGCATGTTTACTTGATACCTAAGGTATATAAATCTAGTTTGGATGTTGATATCTAAATGTTTTGGTCAACATCCCCTTTGAGGTTGGGAGGAGTATATATTTAAAGAACACACTTATGTAGCTTCTTCCTTATGGAGCATCTTGAATGGATTTATGTATCCATGATAGTTTGAGTTCCTTGATAATAAGGAGATTAATTCCTCATAGAGAGTTTTTCATTTTATGGTGGTGACACCTAGTTGGGTGGGTTGTCTATGAGTTTTAATAGCATTGATGTATGATAAGTCTCTTTCAAAGCTAGAGTTAACAATAACCATGAGTGAGTGTACTTCCTCATTATTAAACATGCTCATGATAAAATTTGTCTTTACTTTTGTAGCTTGTATGTGTAGAAAATATTTTTTAATTATATAACACCTTAGTCTTGTACACTTATAAAACTCTGACCTTGGTTATTCCTCTTAGTTATTTACCTTTTCCACTTCTGGGAGTCTTGCATATGCTCTATCTTTATGCCCCTTGGCCTATATATCTTAGTTTGACTAATCTTATATTGATGACCCAAGTCTTTTATCTTACCCAAAAGTCTTAAAATGTACTATCTTCCATATTTACAAGTTCTAAACATGTACCTACTCTCCTACTCCCTTGACACTAATGTTTGGGATAGACAATAGCATTGATGTTACTGTCCTATCCCAATGCAAGTGTTCAGTGCCCTAAAGTCATCCAATTTACAAATGAAATGTATCCTAATGATCAGAATAAGTGATTTAATGTGAGTTATTAATCCAAAGAGATTGATTTAAATACAATATCAACCCTCATTCATTATTTTCCCAAAAATACCTAGCAACACTGATAAAATACCAAAGAGACCAAGACAACTTATCAAAAGCACTCTATCAAGCATTTAATTAATCAAAGCTTTCTTATTTCCATATCAATCATAAGTATAACACATCTAAAGGTTTGAAGTACTAAAAGAGCATCTCAAAATCTCAATTTCCAAGTTACAAGCTAGGTCACTATTATACTTGCTTTATACATATTGTATGATTCACACACATGCAAACACATAGGGGAGAACTACATTAGTCTAAGGCCCTCTTCAAAGTATTGGTTATGTGGGTAGTGTCCTTTGATAGAGGGGTCATTAGGGTTAGCACAATACCATATGCCCACTAACCCATTTTTCCCAAGGTCACATTAAAGATGGAAAACTAGGGTTTTGTCATTTCACAAGGAGCGACAGTGCATGACCCAAACCTAAATACACCAAAGTGAAGGTGAAGCATAACCTAGAAACATCCAAGTGGTAGTTATTAGTGTAGGGTGTTATTTTTCAGTATATTTCTTATTGTGGTTATTTACGACACATGTCACATGGGTTATTCCACCTCACTTAGAGTTTCCCTACACTTATAGGATATGCTTGCTTATGTGTACATTATCATAGGAGTTACATGTTTGACTCATCATTAGCTAGATGGAGTTACTCTTGACTAGTTATTCCTGGTATGCAATTTACACTCTACTCTTAGCACATTTAACCTACTTTCATGGGGGAGTTACATATTTCACTCCCTTTTTATACATCTTACTTATTGAGCTATTATATGGAGTGTTGGAGTAATTTGATTCTACTTATTTTTACAATTATCTCATTTGTGTGATTTTAGTTATTCGTATTTTTTTATGCTTACCATGTTTTACCTTTGAGTAATTCATGTTTTGCATCACTCATGGAACTAGTGTATTTGTTATATTAATGATCTTGTCATTATAAATGATATGGTATCAAATCCATCCTAATATACGTATGTTTAGTTTTAATTCACTGTTAGTTTATTATATCTATGAGTTTTTATTATTTGTAAAAAAAACTTGTTATTACATATCTATTTCAAGGAGAGTGCCCATTTTTTGGTGGAGGATTTTTTTTAGGCTGTGCAAGCATATTGTCTCACCTAATCAAATATCAACGTGGTATTTTTAACTTCATACCTACAATTTTTAGATATATACAGTTGTTTTTTTAATTTATTGTGGCATAATCAGCTCCAATTTGTTTCTTTTTTGGTTGAAAGGTTTTTTTTGCTGAATTGTTTCTTTTGGATTTAAAAATATCTTCATTTGGCATTGGGGTGCCACTCATCCTATTGGTTGGGCACCATTATTATATCCCCAACTCACCTAGGGTGCCATTTTTCTACTTGAGAACCATTGTTGCAGACTTAGGGTGCCATATTTAGACTTGGAATGCCACTTTTCAATGTTGTTTCTCCATATTTCTATATACACAGACCTAGGCACCAATTTTCCATAGTTATTGCATTGAAAATGAGGGTTTGAATCTTCTAATATATTCCTCATCTTTTTTAGCATGATCCTGAGTTGATTCACCTCATCTAATGCAGTATAATGCTTCACCTTTGGGCATGGGCTTCCATGGGGTGCCTAAAAATCATCTGAAGCTTCTCTATCTTGGTGGTCATACCTTCTCCAAGTAGCAGCAACTAATTTTTTAATAAGTCAAAACTAAAATATAATTTTTGCCCTAAATTCACATGATTATTTTATTAATTATAAATTATTATTTTAAAAAAATAGCTTGTTTTTATTTTTTCTACTTAAATGAAATGTTTTCCTTTAGTTTCACAAGTGAGTGGGTAGAAAGTTTGGTTAAGGCTTAGTGTTGTGATCAAGGAGGTCATTGGTTTGATTCCAACCCCGTATGCAAGACTATACCTAGATTTTATCCCTAGTGCATTTAATATTTTGTGTAGATTTAATTAAAATAGACCATTAATAATGGGAAAACCAAAATTACAATAAATTTTAATTGGTAACTCTAAGTCAAGTGTCATTTTCTTCAAAAGTTCATATTTTTTCATTCCCAATCCATTTGTCCCATTTTTATTATAATCACACTAAAACTATCAAGTGCCAAATTTGGGGGTTGTATTATATTTGGGAGATACAAGGGAGATATTATGATATTGTATTTTACTTGATTATACCTTTTTGTCATCATTTTTTCTTGTCGAATATCGAAAGGTGAGGTCTAATTTTATAGGTGTCTAAACCCCTTCATAAGCAAACTAAAATTTCTTTTGTTTTCTGTCCTTCCTTACTTGATCACTAATTTGTACTTGTACTCTCCTTATGGACATATTATTGATAAATCTTGACATCTTCTTTAGCATGTGTGCATTGTCACTTCTTGCATTGATTGCTCATATTTGGATGCATTATTAGCTATGTCTAACATCCATTCACTGATATGTGCATTGGAATTTGTGTATTATTTACTCTTACTTATTTGGATGCATTATCGACTAAGTCTGACATCCTCACATTAAGTTTGAATTATACTTTCAAACTTTGGGGGGTCATCGTTGATTATCTTGGAGGGGTTTTTGTGGGCCCTACTTTATCTTTTGTGCACACACTCAATTTATATGACTTGTGTGCCACTTTGGTGTCATTTGCACTGATTTATCTTACATTCTTGGATGCACTATTATCTAAGGTTGATGTCCATTTATTGATCATGCATTATCACTTGTGCATTGTTTTTTATCATTGTACTTATTTGGTGTCTTCTCTAAGTCATGTTGACTCCACTTGAGAGATATCAAATGATGAGGATATTTGATTCTACACCAGTGGTTATTTTTAGAAATACTAATTATGCTTCTTAGCATGATTACATGGAACACTTAATCACAAGCAAGAATCATACTCCATTCTTATATGGATAGATTCTTATCCCTACTAACTTAGGTTAGTACAATAAGTGGGCTAACACTTGTGACAAGGTTCTTAGTACCTTATTGTTACATATTTCCAAGGATATTTGTTACCATGTGGAATATACAATATGTCCCTGCATTATTTGGAGCATCCTACAATCTATTTTTAGATATACTATTGAGATCTATATCACTTCTTCTCCTCCTCTTCTTATTGTCTCTTCAGATACTATTATATTTCCTCATCTTACTCCTATTCTTATGATGACACATTCATGGTGGACTGTGCTCTTCCTTATATCGATCGACCACTATAGGATTAGATTTTTCCTGACCTTGATTTTTCCCTTGTATATTCTACTTTTTTCCCTATTCAGGATGTTTTTCTTCTAGATCGTTCATAGTACTATACTTTAGAGGATTTTAATGTTCCAATGTGAGTATACCCAAGGATAGATTTAATGACTCATATGTTGTTGTGAATATTCATATTATAAATATGTGTGTTTCATCTATAAATCTTCTTTACTTTTGATAGTTGTTGATTTGAGCTCTCCTCTTCACATGGACATTATTCGAATGAGTGTTCCATGTCCTTCTAATAGGTTCACTTTAGTGAAATTACTTCTAGTTTGCTATGCCCCTAACCTATTGCATGTTTTAGGATAGTAATAGTTGACTTGTGGCTTACTTATCCCTCTTTGATGCTATATCACATTTATCTATGCATTCATTTGGTTAGTAGGTCAGCCTATAGAGTAACCACGGCCTAGATATACTATATATAGGAGGTAGTGGGTAATTGTTTATCATCATATTGTGAATTTTGCTCTTATTGAAGCTTATGGAGGTTACCCATTTGAAGTGTCTTGTTTATTATCATATATTTTGATATATTTCAATCATATTTGGATCTATTTATGATATTCTACTTTATTGTTGAAGTAATTTCATTACAAGTGGTATCAAAGCTATGATTTAGGCAATCTTATGGGTGAAACCCTAATTTTTTAAATTTGGCTATATCTAAAAACTGGTTACTAATTTCTTTTCAATGTTTTTACTAAAGGTGAGAAATCATTAAATTAAGCTTCCATTAAAATTTTGGCTCATTTGGATCTATTTTACAAAATTTATCACCATTTTAGGGTTTTTTTAAAAATTGCTCTATAGTGCGCAATTCAAAGAATTTTTCAAAGTTATTTACATTTTTGGAAATCATAGAAAAATTTAGCTAGGGTATGTTATTTTTATGTTTTGATTTTAGGCTGACATAAGTCTAAAATCATTTGGTCAAAGTTAGGTCAAAAGTGCCAATCAGGGTCGACATTGTAAAGCCCTTTTATGCAGGTCCATAAAATTGGGGTCAAGGAAAGGATGTTAAAACTCTAAGTAAAACTCCTAAAAATTAAGAGACAAATTTAGAAGGTGGATGTACTAGATCTTTTATACCAGGGTTCTCTGACATAGATCACAAAGTGAGCCATCTTAACTATAGTGTGCAAGGCATTCAAAGTGAGGTGCAAGGCATACAATCTAATATGAAATCCATACAAGATAGTTTGGTAGATATCATGATGGCTTTGAAAAATAATATATCAAATCATCTAGCTATCACTATTACACAACCCCACTAGGGTGGTTCTTTCAACTAGTCTACTTCAAATCTAACTATGTTGCCACAGAGGAACCTATTACCAATGGTGGATATGCACAAATTTGATGGAAAATATCTACTCAATTGGATCAACCAAATGGAGAATTTTTTCAATTTTCATCAGATCCCAGGTGGGCAGAAGGTTACCATGGAATCTTTTTATCTTGAACCTGATCAATTCATTTGGTATCGATGGTTGTGTGATCAAAAGAAAAAGATGACTCTCAATATCACCTAGTTAGTTTTTATAGAGGAGCTACAATTACACTATGGAAATAGTGTGACACAGAATTATTTCAGCCAACTAGCAAAATTGTGACAAATTGGCTCCATCAAGGATTCTATTCATCATTTTTAGAACCTATCTTTACATGTGGAGACAATTTCTGAGGAGAACTTGAATGACCTATTTTTGGGTAGACTCAAGGACCACATTCAACCTGAGGGATGCATGTTTAATCCACTTAATATTTCTAATTATATTATCATGGCACACAGAGCTGAGGAAAAATTCATAGCCAACAAGAATTAGCCATTCACTCACTTTAAATATCATATCATATCGACCCCAACATTTCCTCCACCTACTAGATTGACCCCTCAACAAATTGAAGAGAAACGTGCAAAAGGATTATGTTTCAATTGTGACAGCAAGTGGAGAAAAGGACATAGATGTGCTGAGAAGAAGTTATTCTACATTGAGGGATCTAATGAAGATGAAGAAGAAGATGATGCCTCCAATAATGATGAGGAAGAGATAGAGGAGGTACCTAAAGATTCCCAACCTATAATCTCTTGTCATGCATTTGTAAGAATTATCACTCCACAAACTCTTAAGGTGGTGGGTTTCCTCAAGAAATAGAAGGTGACAGTGTTGATTAATTCAAGGGGCACACATAACTTCATCAACCATAAGTTGGCCACTCAATTGAATTGTTTCATCTACCTAGCACCAAAATTTTAGGTCATGATTATAGGTGGTGGTGCAATTAATTGTTCAGGTAAATGCCATAATATTAAGCTTGCTATGGGTGAGTAAAATCTTGATTCTCCTATGTTTTCTATTCCCATGGGTAGCACAAACATTGTTTTGGGGGTCCAATGGCTCACAACCTTGGGTACCATTGGGATGAACTTCTAGAAACTATTCATGTGCTTTCATTCTGAAGGTAGGAAAATTGAACTACATGGATTCCAGGCAAAATCTCCATAATTGATTAGTTCACATTAGATGACCAAGATGCTAAAAAAGTGGGTAGAGGAAATTATTGCATGATTATGTTCCATAGAAGTTAAACCCACATAAGCATCTACACATCTTGATCTATAGATGATTCTTGATGACCACCCATCTATTTTTGGGGCCATGCCAAAAACTCTCAAAAACCTTTGAGGGTTCCTAGGACTAACAGGTTACTACCGAAGATTTGTGAAAGGTTATGGTAGCCTAGCGGCTCCACTCACTGAATTGCTAAATAAGGATGCCTTTCATTGGAATGATGCCACCACCAAAGCATTTGAGAAACTAAAAGTAGCTATGTGCACCACTCCAATTTTGGCTACCCCTGACTTCTCAAAGACATTCACTATTGAATGTGATGCTTCTAGATCTAGGTTGGGAGTAGTACTAATGCAGGAAGGAAGACCCATTTCATTTACGAGTCATCAATTTAAAGGTAATAATCTACAAAAACCTATCTATGAGAAAGAAATGATAGCTATTTTTCATGTAGTTAAACAATGGAGGCCCTATCTAATAGGTAGACACTTTAAGGTGAAAATAGATCATGATAGTCTCAAATACTTTTTGGAGAAAAGATTATCATCTAAGGAACAACAAAAGTGGGTAACCAAAATTTTAGGTTATGATTTTGAAATCATCTATAACAAGGGTAAATATAATGTAGTAGCAGATGCACTATCTAGATGGGATACAGCCACAAAAGCATTACTTTGTGCAATGTCCATGTTGCAAGTAGATTGGGTGGATGAAGCCAGGTTAGAATGGGAGTAAGACAAGGATACACAGGATCTGATTAAGAATCTCTAGCAAGGTACTTTAGCCTCTAGAAAATTTGAATGGAAAGGTAATGTCCTATGGTATAAGGGTAGGTTATACGTGTGCGAAGATTCAGAGCTTAAGCATAATATTCTTGCGGAGTTGCATGCATCTCCAATTGGGGGACACTCAGGGTTCTTGAAAACTTATCACAAAATTAAGAAATAATTATTTTGGGAAGGACTCAAGGGATATGTACAAAATTTTGTGGTAGAATGCTTGATATGCCAATAGAATAAAGTTGAGATAGTTAAAACCCTAGGTCTGTTACAACTATTAACAATTCCTAGTCAAAGGTGGGAGGAGGTTTCCATGGATTTCATCATAGGGTTGCCTTGTTCTAAAGGTAAGAATGTTATCTTGGTCATTGTGGATAGGCTTACAAAATATGCCCATTTTGTGCTCTCACACCCATTTTTAGCAAGTACAGTAGTAGCTATTTTTTTGGAGGCAGTTCTAAAATTACATGGAACCCCAAAAATAATTATAAGTGATCATGATCTTATTTTCACTAGTAATTTCTAGACTGAACTATTTTTCTATTTGGGTACTCAGCTAGCTCATAGCTCATCTTGCCACCCCCAATCTGATAGACAAATAAAAGTGGTTAATAAATGTTTAGAGGGGTATCTTCATTGTTTTGTATTAGATAAATAGGAATGTTGGGTTAAGTGGATACCACTTATAGAATGGTGGTATAACACATCTTTCCATACCTCTTCTAGAATATCTCCATTTCTAGCACTATATGGTTACCATCCATCTTTCATCACTTCTTCATTAAAGGTGCAAACCAAGGTTTGAGATGTGGAGTAGCACATTCAGCATCAACAAGAGGTTTTGGCTAGTTTGAGAGAGAATTTGGCCTTGGCACAAAATAGGATGAAGTAACAAGCAGATCAACCCCGTAGTGAGCAAAATTTTGAAGTGGGTGACTAGGTATTTTTACATTTACAACTTTATAAGTAGATGTCCTTGAAGCAATAGAAAAAGGACAAAAAACTTGCTCTTAAGTATTATGGCCCTTATTAGGTTCTCCAAAAAATTGGAAGTGTGGCTTATAAGCTCGAGTTACCTCATTCATATCACATACACCTAGTATTTCATGTTTCCTATTTGAAGAAGGTCATTAGACAAAAAGTTTCAGCCTAGACAGAGCTCCCAAAACTAGATGAAGAAGGATGAGTCATTTTGGAACCAGAGAATATCCTCCAAACACGTACTAAGAGGTTGAGAACCAGAGAGATTAGGGAATATCTGATCAAGTGGAAGAACCTGAGCAATGAAGATGCAACTTGGGAAGGTGAATATTTTCTGCAACAACATCTAGATTTGTTTAATGTTGAGGACAACATTGGTTTGAAGGGGAAGGGCATGCTACGCCCCTAACCTATCACATGTATTAGGATAGGAATAGTCAACTTGTGGCTTACTTATCCCTCTTTGATGCTATATCACATTTCTCTATGCATTCATTTGGTTAGTAGGTCAGCCTATAGAGTAACCATGGCCTAGATAGACTATATATAAGAGGTAGTGGGTAATTGTTTATCATCATATTGTGAATTCTGCTCTTATTGAAGCTTGTGGAGGTTACCCCCTTGAAGTGGCTTGTCTATTATCATATATTTTGATATATTTTATTCATATTTGGATCTATTTCTACTATTCTACTTTATTATTGAAGTAATTTCATTACATAGTTCTTGTGCATGATCTTTCCAGACATATGCCATGCCTTATTTTTGGACTTATTTTAGATATATTTGTACTAATTTCCTTCATCTTCCATTATGTAATGGTTATACTTTCATTAGACACCTTATGTTCTTCTTTTGGCAAAAGTAAGAAATATTGTTCAATGCAGATGGAAATTCTTCAGGTTTCAGGTAGAGGATATTGTCAGTGACATTCATCATTTTTCAAGCTCTATTGTAGGTAGCTTTAGCATCTTCTATGGTTACTTATTATATCTTTTCTCTATATGCTCTATTGCTCTTATGTATGGATGCATTTTTTACTATGTCTAACATCCTTAGAGCATGCACTATTTATTTTCTCTCTTTTAGGTAGGGTTCGGGGGGGCGGGGGGGTCAGTTTCCTACGGTTTTTTTCCTTTTCTCCACTTTATAAGAGTTACTTTGTACATGGGTGCCTCATCAAGCCTAGTTGTCAGGACCCATTTATTTTTACCCACCTGAGCTATGCTTATGGGGGGTGTTATTGTAGGGTGTTTATTTTCTACATATTTTTTATTGTGGTTATTTACTACACATACCATGGGTTATTATACCTCACTTGGATTTTCCCTATACTTGTGGGATATGCTTTCTTAGGTGTACATTATCATAAGAGTTACATGTTTGACTCATCATTAGCAAGACGGAGTAACTCTTGACCGTTTATTCCTGGTATGGGAGTTACACTCTACTCTTATCACATTTGACTTACTTTCATAGGGGAATTACATATTTCACTCCCTATTTATACATATTGCTTATTGAGTTATTTTATGGAGTATTGGAGTAATTTGTGTCTACTATTTATTGCAATTATCTCATTTGTGTGATTTTAATTACTTGCAATTTATGTATGCTTGTCCTATTTTGTCTTTGAGCAATCTATGTCTTTCATCACTCATGGAACTAGTGCATTCATTATATTAGTGATCTTAACGTTATTACATCCTATTTTAGAATATATTCTATACAGGGTACTACCATTAAACCCAGATAATAATGTTAACATAACCATCCTAGACCGATGTTATTATCTAGAGATCCAAAAGCATTAGAACCATAATCTGATGATTGTTCTAGAATCTCTTGCTTGCCTGCTATCAGCTTGTTCAATATCCAGAATTGCATTAGCATCAAAACAAAGTAATTCACTTCTTTGTTATTTCTATATTTAGCATAGTTATACTTTCCATAGTTAGACTATCTCAACATAATAAATTCAATTTATGTTTATGCTAAGTTTAACATCTAATTGACCTATTATAGATATAATTATCACCCTTATGCCATTTCATTTCTATATACCCCCCTTTAATAATATATATTTCACCAAATATAGATAGTTTTAGGGTTAAATATTTGGTGAACCCGATTTTTGAATATCAAACACTATGACAAATTAAGGTTTTCTAATTGTTGTACTTAGTTATAAATTTTAAATTTTTCATTTGTGAATTAAGGGAAAATGTTAGTACTAAAACCCAATTTCAAAAGGAAGATAAAGAGGCATTTATTACTCATATCAATAATAACAAGGGCTTGATAGATGTTTTTTGTGTGTTACAAGAGATGAAATAAGTAAACAAGATAAAACTAATGCTACCTCACCTAGTAATGGTGAATCCTTAAAAGGTATTATAACTCATCCCACACTTATCAATACAGTTACATCTAATGAGGGTATAGATTATGTGTTTAAACCTTATTCCCTAAAACTACTATTGATACATCTATCATGGAATTACCCATTGTCTCAACACAAATACCAATTTTCATGCCTATTACTACTCAAAACATGTTTTGATTCCCTTTGCTGACTACTCAAATTACTAATCTAAATCTCATAGGGCCTACATTTCAATCATTCTTTCAAGTTATAAAGACCTTAGAAGACAAGATTACAAACATTGAATAAAAAGATTTAAAATCCCCTCATACAATAGATTAGCAAGATGTGTTGCATAACCTTCTTATGCTTTAAATCATTTTACACCCCTTGCCAACTGGATTTGTTTCACCTAATTTCATATTTTATGATGGCAAGGGTGATCCTAAAAAACATATTCAAACATTTTATGCAACATGCCCTAACTATGCTTCCAATGATAAACTTTTGACCAAATTATTTCCAATAAGCCTCAAGGACTATGTTTTAAATTGGTTCTATGATTTACCTCTCCAATCCATCAAAGCATTCATAAATCTTGAAAACTAATTCTTAGAATACTTTTCCATTAACATTTCTAAGAAAGGTTTCTTATGCTCAAATCTCCAAAATCAAACAAGGAACCACTAAACCTATCAATGAATATGTCTTAAGATATAACACAATGCTAGCTAAAATGACCAATCTTATGGTAGACAAAGAGTTGTAAGATATATTCAAGCAATGTTTACTTATGCCTTTACATGAGCCCATTATTTTCAATAAGTTCAAATATTTTGATGACTTATGCCATGTTGTATGGGACTGTGAAATGAAGCTCATGTCATTGAATAATCTCAAGTATGTATCAAAAACACCAGTTACATCTACATCTAGTATTAAATTCAAAATTAAACCAAGTTATAAGGTAAAGCCTCCTAATCCTTAAAAGGAAACAACCACCATGGTTAACATAGTTTCATAGAAACCTAATTGGCTTGTCATATCTAATGCACCAAGGAAATAATTTACATGTTTACCTAAATCTCCAACTTATATCTAATGCAGTTACTAGAGTGTTTGCTTATATCTCTCCCTCATCATATTGAGGTTGATATGAGTCAACCTCTACCCAAACTATATGATGTAAATGCTTATTTTGATTATCAAGGACTAGGAAGTTTTATAAGTAGATGTGTTACCTTGAAACACAAAATTGAATATCTTATTAATGACCAAAAATTTATATTTGAAGATCCTCCAAACAAATTAGGTTCATAACCTGGTGATCACCATAAATAGAAAATATTTAAAAACCCTTTGCAATACCATTCTAAGAAGGAACCAAAAGTCCAAATGGCATATATTTTACATCCTCCTCCATCACATTATGGACATCCACTAGATGGGGTTATTGGTACTTACACACGACATATACCTCCTTTGATTCATAAACCTTCTATTTCCTTTGATTTTAGTGAAATTAAGGATGATAAATTTGATCTTGATTCTCTATACATTTGAGCATACCTTAATAAACACTCCATACATCATCTTATGATTGATAATGTTGTAATATGGAACATTTGTACCATGACATTACTTATGTATTTAGGTTATACTCGTCATGATTTACATCCATCTACCAGATCAATTAGAGTATTTGATGGGACCACCTAGAAGGTTCTTAGTGAGAATGACTTACCTTTATATGTCATTCTCACACATGTGGTTACCACCTTTTTATTTATCACTTCTATAGGCATATTTTATATGTTATTGGGAAGACCTTAGATACACACTCTTCAAGTAGTACCTTCTACAATGCATGGGTGTGTTAAGTACATTCATGCTAATATAGTAATTATAGTTTCTATAATTCCATATGAGCATCCTCTTTATAAAAAAAAAACTTATACCCAAATAAATATCCATCAAGCCTACTAAGGATAATTCACCATAAAAGTGTAAGCAACAAGTAATCCCCTTTACTAGGTGGCTAGTGTAGACACCCCATTTTTGCCACAATCATATTCTAAATAGAGTTTAGATTTATTTCTACCAGATAGTGAAAATTAAGCCTAAAAATCACTAAATTTCCCAATTTCATCTGTATATCAGACATTAGTACCCAAAATCATGTTGAGGCATCCCTAGTTGAGGTATTATCCCGTACGTAACACTAACCTCTCATAGATTCATCTCCAATAAAATTATGACCTAAAAAATTGATAGATTGACCTTTAAACCCATTAAATGGGGAACTTAAAACAATTAATAAAATACAAAAATGCTAAGTATAATTAATTAACCAAATAAATCCAATTAAATGCTTAAGTGAAATTTTCATGTGCAATTAGTGAATATTAATTTTGTAAAAAGAAAATTTCAATAAAATTAAGGTCATGATGATGTCATCATCCTCAAAGTCAAGGAATTGGAAATATTTCCATTAAGCCTTAAATTAAGAAATGGAGAGCCATGTTTAATAAATGAGATATCTATCCCATAAATTATTTGTTTGTCCCCTTCTTAACTTAACAAAGGTTGAACTAAAACTAATCATTGTTAAAATTAACTTGATTGTACTTGGGTTAGATTTTGTTGGAGAACCTATAAATATAAGTGTTAAGGCCATTTTTTAATAAGCTATCAATCCAAAGTTATAATGTTAAATTGTTGAGAGATAAAGCTCTCTTATGTAATGTTATAATGAAAAATTATTGATATATTGTTAAGTTGTGGAACTAAAAGCTTCACAGGTATGCAAATGTGGAGGTTACTGGGTTACAGAGTAACCGACATCGATCAAGCCAACTGACATCAGTTATCTTCAGCTACACAGTCACCTCCATCGGTTAGGGGTCGGCCGGCATCGGTCAGACAGGAACCGACATCGATCACTTATGTGTTTCCAGAACTGTTGTTCTAATTTTAGATGAACAGTTAGTTTGCATATAAAGACTAATTTTAGTCTTGAGTCTGCATTTCTAATTATTGTTTGGTTTGGGATCTATTTAAGAGACCCATGGGGCTATATTGTAATGAAGGACTAAAGGATTAGATCCTCAAGTGTAAGATCTAAAAGTTCTGCAAGAGTGCAAGACCAAGAAGATCTACATGTGAGCAAGGTCAGTTGATCTGCAAAGGTGCAAGATCAAGAAGATCTGCTGTGTGAGAGAGTAGGCAACAATGGTTGAGTTGATTTTCACTTGGAAGTAGGCAACAACAACCATTGGGTTGATTTTCACTGGAGGGAACAACTCAGTATTTGAGTTGGTTGTAATTGAGAGAGAGAGAAATCTTGAGGGAGAATTAATGTGCACCCAAGAGGTGTGGGAAGAGTGAGATTTCTTCATTTTATTTCCTTCTGGAAGAGTGTTAATACAGATTGTATTGTTTCTCATATCTCCTATTCTTTGTTGTCTCTGATTTCTAGTTACTTATTACTTTTGGTTTAATTTTGTGTTTAGTTGCTTATATAAAAGTAATCAATTGTACTCTAAGAAGAATCCTCACAGTTGGTATCAAAGCTAGGATCACTAACAAGTGGTAGAGTGGGTTAGTGTTTGTTGATTACAGGTCGCTCACAGGGGTTTCTATTTGAGTGGGAGTAAAGCAATGGTAGAAGAAAGTAGACTAAGAATAGAGAAATTCAATGGCAAGAATTATCAATTATGGAGGATGCAGATAGAAGATTATTTGTATCAGAAAGATCTATACTTACCATTGGGTGGGGTTTCAATGAAGCCCATAGATATGAAAGATGAAGAATGGAATGTTCTTGATTGAAAGGCTCTTGGATATATAAGGTTGAGCCTGACATCATTTGTGATTTCCATCTTATCATAGGCAAAGACAACGGTAGAGTTAATGGAATCTTTGGCAAATTTATATGGAAAACCCTTAGCTTCAAATAAGGTATTTCTTATGAAGTAATTATTTAATTTGCAAATGCAGGAAGGTGGATCGGTATATAGTCATCTTAGTGATTTCCATGGATTAGTAAATCAGTTAAATTCAGTCAAAATAGTTTTTGATGATGAAATTAAGGCTCTCTTAATCTTATGCTCTTTACCTGAAAGTTGAGATAGTTTGGTAATGGCAGTTAGTAATACTGTGTCTGCTTCAAATATCTTGAAAGTTGATGATGTTGTTAGTGTAATCTTAAATGAAGAAATTCATAGGAAAAGCATAGGGAAAACATCAGGTAATGTTTTAAGTGTTGAAAGCAGGGGAAAGTAAAGAGAGAAGATAGATCAAGGGAAATCAAGGTCAAAGATAGGCAGTAGATCCAAATCCAAAAATGGAGGTATAACCTGCTGGAATTGTGGAAAGAAAGGGCATGCAAAGAAAGATTGTTGGTTGAAAGAAGATCAGCATGAAGGAAATAAAGAAGCAAATGATGCAGGTATTGTTGCACAAGATGCTCTTATATTTTCCTCGGATAAAGTAGAATCTTGGGTTTTAGATCCTGGTGCCTCTTTCCATGCAACCCCAAATAGAGAATTTTTCCATGATTATGTCCATGGAGACTTTGGAAAAGTTTATTTAGGGGATGGTAAGCCTTGTCAAATTGTTGGCAAAGGGAAAGTGCAGCTGAAATTATAGACTGGCAACATATGGGTGTTGAAGGATGTCATGCATGTTCCCATCCTGAAGAGGAGTCTAATTTCTGTAGGAAAGTTGGGTGATGAGGGTTGCACAGTAACTCTCATAGCAGAATCTTGGAAAGTTTCCAAGGGTTCACTTATATTAGCAAGAGATAAGAAAGTAGGTACACTTTATCTATCTACTTGTATTATTGATTCTCCTTCTATTTCATCTACTTTAAATGTAGATGCAAAGTTGTTGCTTAGTAGGCTTGATCACATGAGTGAGAAGGGAATGGATGTTCTTAAGTCAAAAAGTAAGCTTTGAGTTTTGAACAGCATAGATCGAGATTTCTATGAGCATTGTATGTTTGGGAAATAGGAGAAAGTGAGGTTTCTCAAGACTGGGTCAATAAAGAAGAAGCACAGGTTGGAGCTTGTTCACACAAACATGTGGGGACCAGCTCAGGGAGCTTCTATTAGAGGATCATAGTGCTATGTTGATTTCATTGATGATGCTACAAGAAAGATATGGATTTATTGCATAAAGAGGAAATATGATGTTTTTGACACATTTAAGAACTGGAAAGCCTTGGTTTTCAAGGAGAAGGTGATGGACAGTGATCAGCTCAAGAGGCTAAGAGCAGGGAAATGTTGATTTAGACAAGGTTATGATCAAAAATGAGCTCACAAGTAAAAATCATCACTCACAGGAAAACACAGATATCGACATCAGTCAGGTGAGAACTAACATCGATCAGGCAAGAATCGATGTTGGTCTGGTGGAGACCAAAGTTGGTGATGTTAGGCAAGTGGAAATTGACGTCAGTCAGGTTGGTTAGGAGGAACCGACATCGGTCGAGTGCAAACTGAGAGATGACTGGGATCAGTCACTGTCAGAATGAAATTTGGGCAGACAGCAAGCTGTCAATGAGTCTCAAATGCCCATGAAGAGGTCTGAAAGGGTAAGTAAACCTCAAATTCATTATTCCCCTTCTTTATACTACTTTTTGCTCACTGATGGTTGAAAACTAGGAAGTTTTGAAGAGGCAATGCAGGTAGAATCCAAGAAATAGTGGGATCATGGCATGAATGAGGAAATTGATTCTTTGAAAGAGAACCAAACGTGGGATTTGGTAGAGTTTCCAGCTGGAAAGAAAGCACTAAAAAATGAATAGATTTATAGGTTAAATAAAGGAGAGAATGGATAGGTGAGACATAAGGCCAGGTTATATGGTCTTGAGCAAGCTGCAAGACAATGGTATTTGAGATTTGACAGGTTTATGACAAAGCATGGCTTTATTCAATGTCAATGTGACCATTGTGTTTATTTTACTAGGTTGGATAATAGTAGCTACATTATCTTGTTACTGTATGTAGTGTATATGCTTGTTGCAAGGTCACACATGCAGGGAATTACTGAGCTGAAGGTAAAATTAGCTTAGATATTTGCCATGAAGGATTTAGGAGCAGCAATCCTTGGCATGAGTATTTTTAGAGACAGGGAAAATCATAGGTTGATTTTGTCTCAAGAGGATTATGTGAATAAGGTAGTGGAGAGGTTTAATTTGCAAGATGCAAAATCGGTAAGCACACCTATGGTTAGATAGTTCAAGTTGAGCAAAGAATAGTGTCTTAAATCACATGATGAGGTTGAGTACATGGTATGTACTAGACCTGATATTGCCCAAGCAGTGGGAGTTGTCAACAAGTTTATGGCCAATCCAGGAAAGGAGCACTGGAAAGCAGTTCAGTGGATTCTCATATATCTGAGAGGGACCAGCAGTAGGTATTTATGCTATGTAAGGTCAAACACTTCTCTACATGGATATGTAGATTTGGATATGGCAGGTGACTTAGATGGCAAGAGAAGCACCATAGGATATGTGTTCACTATTGGTGGAATGGTGATTAGCTGGATTTCAAAGTTGCAGAAGGTTGTTGCAGTCACGGTGGCTAGCAAAGAAATGATATGGATGACTCGATTCATGGAAGAGTTGGGAAAGGAGCAAGAGAGTTGAAAATTATATAGTGATAGTCAAAGAACAATTCATTTGGCAAAGGATTCAGCCTTTCATTCAAGAACGAGATATATACAGCTTAGGTACCACTTCATTAGACAGGTATTGGAGGATGGACAGTTGAAGCTGGAAAAGATCCATACGGATAAGAACCCTACAGATATGTTAACAAAGTCAGGAAGTGAGGAGAAGTTGAATCTTCATTCAACTTTTTTTGGTCTTCAAGATTGAGCTTGAAGATGGAGATACAAGCCAAAAACAAATTAGATGTTGTTGTACAGGTATAGGTACAGGTGTAGTTGTTTATCTCCAAGTGGGAGATTGTTAAGTTATGGAGCTAAAAGTTTCATAGGTATGCAAATGTGGAGGTTGTTGGGTTACAGAGTAACCGACATCGGTTAAGCCAATCAACATTGGTTATCTTAATCTACATAGTAACCGGCATCGGTTAGGGGTCGGTCGGCATCGGTTAGACAGGAACCGACGTCAGTCACCTGTGTGTTTCTAGAACTATTGTTCTAATTTTAGATGAACAATTAGTTTGCATGTAAAGACTAATTTTAGTCTTGATTCTGAGTTTCTAATTATTGTTTGGTTTGGGATCTATTTAAGAGACCCATGGGGCTGTATTGTAACAAAGGACTAAAGGATTAGATCCTCAAGTGTAAGATCTAGAAGGCCTGCAAGAGTGCAAGACCAGGAAGATCTACATGTGAGCAAGGTCAGTTGATCTACAAAGGTGCAAGATCAAGATCTGCTATGTGTGAGAGTAGGCAACAATGGTTGAGTTGTTTGTCACTTAGAAGTAGGCAACAACAACCATTGGGTTGATTGTCATTAGAGGGAACAACTCAGTATTTGAGTTGGTTGTAATTGAGAGAGAAAGAACTCTTGAGGGAGAATTATTGTACACCCAAGAGGTGTGGGAAGAGTGAGATTTCTTCATTGTATTTCCTTCTAGAAGAGTGTTAATACAGATTGTATTGTTTCTCGTATCTCCTATTCTTTGTTGTCTCTGATTTCTAGTTACTTATTACTTTTGGTTTAATTCCGTGTTTAGTTTCTTATACAAAAGTAATCAATTGTACTCTAAGGAGGATCCTAACATATATTGCTTCATTTTTCTAAAGCCAATCCAAACAAATCTAAGGTGACAAGGGGAAATGATGTAAAGATCACCATTGTTAAAAACTTCTTAAGCACATGACTAAGCATATTCCTCTAAGGCCAATGTGTAACTCTTTCTCACAAAGAAGGTGAAGAATACTTGTTTTGTCTACTTTTGTTTATTACTTGCATTGTTCTCTTGATCCTTGAGTAGTTAGTCTTGAGGTTTTAGATTATTTATGTGTTTTCATTGATGTTTATCATACAACACTTGAATAACACCCCTATTGGATTCCTATCTCATAGACAGTACTTGATAGACCACTACATCAAAGGCATATAGTAGATTTCATGGAATCGCCATCTTCTAGGAATCCCCATCTTCTACTACATGTCATGTTTAGATATCTAGATCACCTTAAAATTCACATATTACTGCTATGCTAAATAAACCACATAATACTCGATGATGGGTTTCCAAAAAACCTACTCCTATTATGCCTATTATTGCTTCACAACCATAGAGTCTTATTTTACATACATAGAGCACCATTGATACCATAATGACAAATATTACACCTATACATACTCCTTGGTAGTGTAACTTGGGTATTACACCATATTCAAAATGGGGAGATAGTTATGGACATCCATTAAATGGAATCATAGGATGATTTTTCCTCTTCAAAAATTCCAAAAATACCAAAAAATCAAAAACATTCAAAACTCCAAAAACACTTTTATCACTTACATGTTTTATTATCTCCTTGGCATCCATGTGTCACTTCCATATTGATGGATGGCGTACTTAGTTACTATTACATACACATATGTGTCACAATTCTACTTAAGTGTGATATAGCCATACACATATACATGATACATTCCTATTTTGGATGTTGAACTTTCCTTCTAATCTTGCCATATGGACATTAGGGGCATCTATTTATTTTATCTTGATACACACAAGTTATATGGTTCAATGATAACTCTACATTATCATGTTTGAGTTTACATATGTACTTACACATGCCTTTATCCATGGTTATATCTTACATAAGGTACTTGATATGTTATACATGTGACATATTTTCCCAACACATTAGATCCATGGGCTACTATGACATATTTATGCTTGTTGTTTATGCTTTAATTTATGCACTTCCTTGAATGTCTTGTATTCTTTTATAGATAATTTGAATATGCTTCTTTGCTTATATCCCCCATGCCTATGTATGCTTTCATTGAAATTTGCATATGTCATTTTTTTTTGTATGGACATTTGAATATGTCACCCTTGCCTTTATGGACATTTGACTAAGTCATGTCCTTTTGATTGTACAAAATTTGAACATGCCCCTTGTTTGTGGTCTCCTTAGACCATTACCTTTTGAATGGATTTTGAGTGCTCTTGTTTATTTGATTGTTTTATTTTTGAGTTTGTACTATCATTATCTATATATTGTCATGATATTTATCAAGCATCTTAGGCCTACATGTGATCACATTAGTTCTATGCACTTCAATGATCCATTTACCTAGACATGTTCCCTTTTATATGCTACATTGTTACATTCACAGATTATACAGTTATCTTACCCTTTTGAGGTGAGATAACTACTAGTTACTATATTTGCCTCACCTCAAAGGTGGGCATATTAGTAGGGGCATGTCATAGAGACATGTTCTCCACACTTAGTGCAGTTTCCAAATGTAGTGGGGGCATGATTTAGAAGTATGTTCTCCACACTCATTTAGTATATGGTAATTATACCAATTTTCAGATTTAATGAGAGCATGCCATATGGGCATGGTTTCCACACATTCACAATTCTCATATTTTATGGGGGAATGCTTTGGAAGCATGTTCTCCACACCTATTCAATATTCAACATCTCCATATTATAGTTGAGGCATGTTTTGGAAACATGTTCTCCATACTTACACAATTATCTAAATTGACCAAAACACATTGTTATATGATTCAGATTCATAATTATGATAGAATTATATACATTGATACTATTATTATATATAATTTTAGCATGAGACATATATAAGGTGCATATGCTATGCAACATGTACCTAATATTATCAAATCCAAATTAGTTTAAAATTTTAAAACTCTTTTATGGACTATTACCATATCACATACTTTTTCATATTGATACCCCATAGGCTTTTACAAACTTTAGTGAGCTAATATACTACAGTAGTTGGTTCACTTTTTGGTATTGTTGAGGTGATCAAATCACTCAATATTTCTAAGTTTTTAGGTTTGACTTGATCATCTAGCCTTAACAGGTTATAAGTATCATTAGGTTACATGGTTGAGCTAATCTCAATTGATGTGTGGTAACTCACTTTTACGCTAAATTTGAGGGCATGTGCTTTCTAATCCCTTTCTCTCTCTTTCTATATATCTCCTTTAATATATTCACTTTAAATACTTATCTATATTTTTTCAAATCTTAGTTACAGAGCCTTACAATGATAAATATTTTTCAAAACAACTTGTTAATAGGCAAAGTGGTTACATCGATACATAGGTGTACTCCTAAACCTTAATATTTCAATTTCAATCTATTTCAAGTGTTTTCAACCCAAATTATATGGGATAATTTTATTTTGTAACATGCTCTTGGTTTTAGGTCAATCACCAGTAAAGCACTCAAGCTAGGCACACGTAAAGATAAGGTGTGCATGCATACCTAAGTATGCATTCATTTCCTTTAAACTAATAATTTCACTGATAAATTAAAGAGGGGGAAATGTAGATGATATTTTATGATTATATAGCACCTTAGTCTTGTACACCTGGCAAACTTAGGCCTTGGTTGTTCCTCTCAGTTATTTACATTTTATGCTTCTACAAGTCTTGGATTTGCTTTATTTTTATGCTCCTTGGCCTATAGCTCTTAGTTTGACCAATCTTATATTAATAAATCAGGTCTTCTATATTTCCTAGAATGTTTAAAATGTATTTATCTTCCATCTCTATAGTTTTTAACCGTTGCCTTCTCTCTTTCTCCTTGAATATTAACATCTAGGACAGACAGTAGCATCAACATTAATGTCATATCCTCACGTAAGTGTCCAATACCCTAAATTCATCTAATTTGTAAATGAAACATATCCTAATGATCTGCCTAAGTGATTTAATGTAAGTTATTACTTGAAATGTATGGGTATAAATATAATATCAACCCTCATTCATTCCTCACCTATGAATAGCTAGCAACATCAAGAAAATACCAAAGAAACCAAAGCAGCTTATCAAAATCACTCTATCAAGCATTTAATTGATAAAATATTCCCTATTTCAATACCAATCATAGGTGCAAAACACATTTAGATCTAAAATACTAAAGGAGTATCCCAAGAGACCAATTTTCCAAGTTATAAGGTAGGTCACTATTGTACTTATTTTGCACATATTGTATGATTCACGCACAAGTAAACACATAGGTGAGAAATACATTATTATGAGTCCCTATTCAAAGTATTGCCTATGTAAGAAGCATCATTTGATAAAGTGGTCATTGGGGTTAGCTCAACATCATGTGCCTACTAACTCATTTTTCCCCAAGGTCACATTGAAGATGGAAATCTAGGGTTTTACCATTTCATAAGGAGTGGTAGTCCATCACCCAAATTTGAATGCACCAGATCAAAGGTGAACCAAAACCTAGAAATATACAGGTAGTTGAATCCTATTTTAGTAGACATTCTATAGATAACACTATTATCAAACCCATATAGTAGTGTTGACACAACCATCTCAAGGTGATGTTATTGTCCAAAGAGCCAGAAGTATCAAAACCAAAATTTGAAAACTATTCTAGAATATCCTTCACACCTACTTTCATCATATTCCATATCAAAAAAATTATTAGCATCAGAACAAGCTAAGTATTTCACTTCTTTGTCATTTTTATAATTATCATAGTTTTAATTTTTATATTTAGACTATCTTAGCATAATAAATTCAATGTATGCTTATATCTAAGTTTAGCATCTAATTAGCCTTCTATAGATCTGATTATCACCTTTATGCCATTTCATTTCTATATACCCCCTAATACATCTAGATAACACCAATCTAGATCATTTTAGGGTTAAATAGTGTGTTATTTTCTTATAGCATATAGTTTAACATTAATTATGAGATCTAAAATTTTGTGGGTGTTGACTATTTGAGGTGACCCTTCTCTTTTTTATATTGGACATTACATCCTTTTAATAGTACATGTTGTGTAAATGCATGAAAAATATATTAGAATATAGTACCATATTGAATTCTTATGTCAGGGCTTGTAGTGCCTCATTTTCTTAACCATACCACACCCTTTTTTTATTGTAAAGTTTGGGCCATCCTTGAGTATGGCTTGATGAATAATGTAGGTGTTTCACATCTTTGATTTTTGAGAGTTTATTTGCCTAAGAGGATGCATTATATAGTGGTTTTATTTTCTTAATCATCTATGAGAACCATTTGTACATTGACTTCTTATATGATGTTTTCCACCCTTATTCATAAGGTTATCACCGATTATTATGCGAGTTACTCATAATCCATGTGTGAGTGTGTTTCAAATTTGACTTAGAGGTGTTGAGTTTTAAGGCATCATAATGGATATCACAAATGAGTCTTAGAAGTTTGGATGTTGTTTTGAGGACCATTTTTTAGTTAGGGATTTGTAATAGAATTAGTGTGTGATAAAATGGGTGATTAGGGACTAGTGATTTAGGAGAGCCTAGGAATAGGCTAGGGTAGGTGGGATTAGAATTTTAAATTCTAATATAATGGATAAATGGGGTTAGGATAAGATTAAATGATAAATGACATATTAGAAGAAGGATTAATTAACTTGTGGGGTAGGAATAAGGTTAGCATGATGTAGTAAATATATGATAGGGAATGGGATTTAATTATTTAATTAGGATCATTATTATGAGATTAATAGTGGGATTAGTGGAATAGTTAGGGTGAGCAGATTTAGGTGCATACAGATGTAATTGCCTTGCCTATTGGAAAGTTATTTTGAAAAAGATGTGTCATTATAAGGCTCTAAAATTGAGATTAGGGAAAATATATATAAATCTTTAAATTGCATTTATCAAAGGATATAGAGAGAGAGAAAGAGAGATTGGAAGGCCCATGCCCCCAACCTTAAAGTAAAAGTGAGTTGCCACTTAGCAGTTGAGATTATCTCAATCATGAAACCTAATGATACTTATAACCTGGAGAGGTAGATGATACAATCAAGAACAACCTGAAAATTGGTAAGATTGAGTGATTTAATCACCTCAAATATACCAAAAAGTGAATCAACTACTACAATAAATTGGCTCAATAAGGTCTATAAAAGTTTGTGGGTTATCAGTACGAAAAAGTCTATGATATGGTAATAGTCCATAAAAGAGTTTTGGAATCTAAAATTGATCTATATTTTGAAATATTAGGCACACATTACATGGAATATGCACCATAGATATGTCTCAAGCTGAAATTATGTATAAAAATGATACCAATATATAAAAGTATGCCACAACTATGAATATGAATCATATAATTATGTGCTTTGGCCAATTCAAAAAATTATGTAATTTTGGATAACGTGCTTCAAAAACATGCCCCCACTATATATGAATAAATATGAAAATTTTTATAAGTACCAATGTGGAGAACATGTTTCTGAAACATGCCCCCACTATAATCTGGAGATGATGAATATTGAATTGGTGTGGAGAATATGCTTCCAAATCATGCCCCCATTGAATCTAAAAACCATGAATTTGTGGAATCCATGCCCATGTGACATGCCCCCACTAAATATAAAAACCATGAATGTGTGTAAGTCATGCCCATATGACATGCCCCCATTGAATATGAAAATTTTTCCAAGTGTGGAGAACATGACTCTATCACATGCCCTCACTAATATGCCCCCTATTTGAGGTGAGGGAAAGGTAGGAACTGGTAATTACCTCACCTCAAAAAGATAATATAACTATAAAATATATGAATTTAACCATGTAGCATATAGAAGGAACATCTCTAGGTAGATATGACACTTAAGTGCATAAAACCAATGTGATCACATGAAGGTCTAGGATGTATGATAAGGATCATGGTAATGTCTAGATGGTAATCGTACAATATCAATAAGAAAATAAACACACACATAAGAGCACTCAAAATTAATTCAAAAGGCAATGGTCCAAGGAGATCACAAACAAGGTTCATGTTCAAATGTTGCACAATCGAAGGGACATGACTTAGTCAAACATCTACAAAAGCAAGGATGACATATTCAAATATCCATATAATAAATAATGACATATGAAAAATGTCAAAGCAATCATATATAGTCATGGGGGATAAAATCAAATGAGAATATTCAAATTCTTGAACATGAAATACAATAACATGGTGAGACACTCAAGGAAGTACATAAATTAAAGCACAAGTAGTTAGCATAAACATGTCATAGTAGCCCATGGATAAAATGTGTTAGGAAAATATGTCAAGTGTATAGCATATTAAGTACCCTACATGTAATATATAATCATGGATAATATGCATGTGTAAGTACATATGTAATCTCATGAAATATGATCATCAAACCATATAACCTGTTTGTATCAAGATCAAAGAAGCAGATGCCCCCAATGTCCATGTTACATGAGTAGAGGGAAAGCCTAACATCCAAGAATAGGAGTAGATCATATATCTATGTATGTATGTATCATAGTCACATATAAGTGTGACACATGTCTGTATGTATAAGTAATTGTGTATGCCATCCATAAACATAAACTAACACATATATGCTAAAGAGATAATAGAACATGTAGGTGCTGGAAATGTTTTTGTATTTTTTAATGTTTTTGATTTTTTTTGTATTTTTGGAATATGTGAAGAGTATTATCCTATGATCACATCGAATGGATGGTCATAGGTATCTCTCCACTATGAACCTAGTATAATAATCTAGTGACATTGTCAATGAGTATGTATAAGGGCAATATCTATCATTGTAGTATTTGTGATGTTCTACTTATGTGAAATAGGACTTTGTGGTCTTGAAGTAGTATTAAGAGTAATAGAAGTAGGGGTTTTTAGAACCCATTATTGAGTGCTCTATGTGTTTCTATCGCTAATTCGCTTTTCAGATTTAAGAGAAAGAAGAAACTAAAGAGATAAATGGACAAGGCTAGAAGTACCTGGATAAAGACTGCGCACCGTAATCCAGACGCTTGTGAGCACCCCTCTTTGGCTGTGGAGGAATGACACCTGCAAAGAAGAAAAACTTGGACAAGAAAATGTTAGATGGATAGGCGGTGGGTTGCCAAGCGAAAGCTTGTTCCCGAAAGTGTGAAAACTTACTCAAGGGAGGTCAACCCACTGATAACAGACAGATAAAAGATCAAGGAAATACAGAATGCCAGAATACAGAAATGATAAATAAATTAAAAAGGAAAGAAAAGACAGATGATTACCTGAAGGAGATGTCGGGCTGATGACAGTCGCCGAGGTCGGAAATGTTGCCGGCGTCAGTTGTGTGGTCTGCCGGCGTCGGTTATCTTGCCGACGTCGGTTGGGGAAGTGACCGGCGTCGGTCGGGGTTGTGGCCTATGGTCGGGTTTGGGTTGGTTTCTGGACTGTGGATGGGTCTGAGACAGAGTTTATGGACGTGCTTGAATGGTTTGGAGAATGGTCTAGGTCCGGTTGGGTGCCCTGTGCAGGGTCTTTGTTGGCAGGGGGATGAGGAAGTTGTCTGGGATTAGATTAAAAGGGGGACAGAAAAGAGGAAGATGGATAGGGGACAGGTGCTGAGAAGGCTTTTCAGCCTCTCAGGGGAAGGACACAGTAGGTAGAAGACAGTAGATAGGATAGATAACTGGAAGCTAAAGAAATGAAATAAAATGAAATAACAGACTGTGCTTACCTTTTGGCTTGCTGACTGAAGAACGGAGGAGCTGTTGTTGGAGCCATGGAAGACTTGTTGCAAGAAGAAATCCCTGATCCAGAGTCTTTGCACCTGTTGCTGCTATTGCATGAGGTCCAGAGAGAAGAGAGTCGAATGCCAAAGCGCCAAGAGGATTTTGTTTGCGAGCTCAAGGGTCCAGGGGCTACAACGGATGCAGAAAGGGGTAATGAAGGCTACCGACGCCGGCAGTTTCGCCGACGTCGGCCGAAGGGTCGCCGACGTCGGCGGTGGCAGAATGGGGACAGAGACTAAAAATAGCCTCTGCCCATTCTTGCACACCGCCGGGCGAGGGGTTGTGGGAAGAACGGTCACGAGGATGCTTAAATGGGCGTGGGGGGAAGATAATGAGGAGATTTGACATAATAAATGCTAGGGGGAAGGTGGAGGGATTCAAGGGAGGATCCAAGGTGGCAAGGGTGAGGTGGAAAGGGGGCCACTTTAATTAAAATATTTAAGTTATTTTAATTAAATTAATGGAGGGGACTAAGGCCAAGGGTTAGGATAGGGGTTTGAGGCGAACAAGGGGGAGAACCAAGGTGCAGACACGTTTGCGGTGTCTACATTTGCCCCTTTTTGTCTTGTTGGTTGTTCTTGACGAACTGCAAGACAAAAACAGGAGTTGGTTGCCCCAGGAAAAGGATGAGGTGTTCCCCCCTCAAAGCGATAGTCGAGAGAAGGGAACTGAAGATTGAGTGTCGATTTGACAGAGAAATGGATAGAAGAGAGTGAGTGAAAATGCTGCCATAGTCGTGATTGCACGTAGTCCACTTCACGAGAGGGTCGGGTCAAATTGTCGCATGTCGAGGGTCAAGGAGTGCCAAAATTGAAGTAATCGGACCCCAGCATTTAGTCATCTGCTGATCGGGTCACTCAATCTAAGCTGAAGCTCCAAATGGTCATCGTGTTCCAGGTATCCAGGGCTCAGGAAGTGCTCCCAGAGACACGAAAAAGCCACAAGTAGTAGGGATCAAGTGGCTCGCGATCCTATACTTGTGAAGGGTCAAAAATAGACTGCGGACAATTCTGCTAACCAGCCGTGAGGTAGCATAAAGGCAAAAAAAACAACCAAGGCAAACGCTATCTTGGAAGTGGTCACGGTTTAGGAGATGGGCATGATCTCGAATGGTCTGGGGGTCGACGGATGGATGCGAAAAGTAATCCAAAAGATGCCCCAGGGGGCCAAAATGACATGGTCTGAAGGACTTGACTTGATTAGGGACATGATTTTGGTTATTGATGTGTTATGGAGATGTTATAAATGTTTAATGTGTTTCATGATGCATGTTTTGATATGATATGGATGCTAATGATGAGGATAATGATTAGGTTATGTTTAATGATTATAGTGATTCATGATGATTAGATGATGATAGATGTGATATGGAATGTTTAACTTGTGGATTATGCAAATGTTTAATGAGTTATGATGGATGAAATTTATGACTAATGACTTATGATGTTAAAATGAGAGTAGATTAATGATTATGTGAACATGTTATTGACTGTGATGTGATTGACAGGGGACGAGAGTGGGAGATGGAAGAAAGTGACGAAGAAAGTGGCCGAGCTAACCCCAGAAGACTCCATGTCAACTGAGTGCTGCCTACATAGCCCCTGTCGTTAGGGGCCTCAGGCCTATGTAGTTCTCCCTAAAAAGGGAGGAAGGGTCAAAGAGGTTGATTGGTCTTAGTCAAAGTCGTAGAAGAGAAGGTTTGTCCATCAAAGAGACGAACAAACGGGGGTGGTCGAGCTAACCTCAGAGGATGTGGTATCTGAGTGCTGCCTACATAGCGCTGGTCATAGGGCCTCAGACCAATGTAGTTCAGACTGCGAGGGTCAAAATGGTTGATGATGAGTTTGGTCATGTGTTGAAATGACGAGGGTAAGATGATGCTATAGATGTCACAGTGGGTCGAGAGGCTTTCATCCCTAGCAAGTTTCCATAGTCGTGATGGATGCATGCTAAAAATGAATGGAAGTCTATTTATGCTTCAGCAAGTATTGGTTTATGCTTAACATAAATTGGGTCTGGTCTGTAGTTTCCATGTGTATTGGTGTCCATAGAAACTATATGAAATAGACGAGGATGATGTCAGCTGAAAATGATGAAAATGGCTTGGTTAAGGATGAGTCGACAATTGATGTGGTTAAATGTGACCAAAGTGTAGAGAAAAGATGAAAGGAAAATTGCTCTTTCATTGACAAGGACCAGAAAGGAAGCATAGATAGGGGGTTAGTAGAACAAAAGCCCCGTTCATGCATTACGTCGTTGACCAGTGTGGTGTTAGAACGGTAATCGAATCACTTTGACATTAAAGTGAGCTCGAAGTCCCCTGAGCAGGTGATAGGAGGAGGATAGGGTAACCCAGTTTAAGAGCAGGAATAACCTTGCCCCTTTTTATAGGAGACCCTGAGACAACTACAAGCCAAGTCCATGACCCGTTTTTTTTTTTTTTTTTTTTTTTTTTTTTTTTTTTGGTGCAGGCTGATCGATGCGGGAAGCCTACATAGAGATGTCTTTTAATGTAGTGGTCATGTTGCGAAGCTGATCAATGCGGGAAGCTTCGAAGAAAAGTTGTTGTTTGTAGCAAGATTAGTCATAGCCATCCTTCGAGGGAGTGGTCTATATTTTTGCTTGATAAAAAGTCTGAATAGCTGTCCTTCGAGGGATCAGTCTATTGGTTATAGCAATGATAGTACAGCTATCCTTCGAGGGAGCAGTCTATTTTTTTGATTTGATTTTGTGACCTTGGATTATGTTTTGACATCTTGATTTTGATTTTTTTGATTTTTGATTAGAGTCACGGACAAGGCTGTAGAAGCTCAAGGACTCCCCTTTTATTAGGACAAAGCATCCATGCATCATAAAAGGGTTGTAGAGGACTTGTTAAAGGGAAATAGGGTTGAAAGGAATGAGGATTAAGAGGACGAGGGTTGCTCAAGGGACGAGCTCAAGTTACATGTCAAGTAGAGGAGTATTCAACTAACAGAAGAATGGTCGAAGATGCAACGCATTAAGAGGCTCAGGTTCTGGCCGTCCGTCGAGGGAGGACAGACGATAAGTCCCTGACCCATACTTGTGCGTGATGATAAAAGGTCCAAGCCAATTGGGGGTGAATTTGCCTCGTTTACTTCGCTCCATATTGGTCACGTGTTGATTCTCTTTGAGGACGAGGTCTCCGATGTTGAAATCTCATTCTCGCAGATTTTTGTCGTAGGCCCGCTTTATGTGACTTTGGTAGACATGGAGATGATTGAGGGTAGCAAGACGGCGCTCATCAAGTAACTCAAGTTGAGCTAAGCGATCTTGATGAAAGTCGTCATTGGAGAGAATGTCATGCAGGGAGATGCGGAGAGACGAGATCTGTACTTCGAGAGGTAAGACAGCCTCTATTCCGTACATGAGGGAGAAGGGAGTAGCACCCGTAGAGGTTCGGATGCTAGTGCGGTAGGCCCACAAAGTGAAGGGAATATGAATGTGCCAATCCCTTCCTGTATCGTTGACCACCTTCATGAGAATTTTAGTCAGAATTTTGTTGGAAGCCTCGGCCTGCCCATTTGCTTGTGGGTAGTAAGGCGAAGAAAAGCTGAGTTTGATGCCAAATGAGTTGCATAGTTTTTGGATAGTCTTGTTTTTGAAGGACTTGCCGTTGTCGGTGATGATTTTGTGAGGGACACCGAAGCGACAGATGATGTGACTGCTGATGAAGTCGACAATTTTATCGGCTTTTGTGGAGACAAGAGGAATGGCTTCCACCCACTTGGTGAAATACTCAGTGGCAGTGATGATGGACTGATGACGAAGAGACGAGTGAGGGTTGATCTCACCGATGAGATCGAAGCCCCACTGAGAGAAAGGCCAAAAATCCTGAGTGACTTGCAAGGCGTGGCTGGGGAGATGAAGTAGGTTAGAGTGCTGCTGACACTTGATGCAACGTTGAACATAGTCGCTACAGTCTTGATGAAGGGTGGGCCAATAATAACCCAGGCGAAGGATGTGCTTGGCAACCGAGTTTCCACTGAAGTGTCCACCACAAATCCCGTCGTGGACTTGCTTTATGGCTTGAGGAGCTTCAGTGGAGGTTAGACAGCGAAGAAGGAGACCGTCGAAGCCTCGCTTATAGAGAAGACCCCCTAGCATGGTATAGCGAGCTGTGCGCTTGATGAAAGCTCGCCGCGCATTACTAGAGAGGTTGGGAGGAGTGACAAAAAGAGACAAGTAGTCCACAAGTTGCTTATACCAGTCATCTTGTGGGCTAGAATTGACAGTGTTGATATGGTCGATGTGAGGAGAGATATATGAAGGCAAAGGTACGCGATGCACTGTGACAAAAAGGCGAGATGATGATGATGAAGACGGGATATGCGAAGCAAGAGAAGCCATGGTGTCGGCAAACTTGTTCGTAGAGCGTGGAATAGTCTGCAAGAGGTAATGGTCGAAAGATGCCAAAAGAAGGTCAGCACGATTCTTATACCTCTGTAAAACTTCATTTTTACAGAGATATGAACCGTTAACTTGATTAACGATGAGCTGCAAGTCGCCGAAGATGTTGATAGACTTGATGTGGAGGGAAAGGGCAGTCTGAAGTCCCAAAATTAAGGCCTCGTATTTGGCCATATTATTGGTACAATCAAAGTCAAGCTTGAAAGATAGAGGCATGGGCTCCCCTTTGAGTGGGATGAGGATGACCCCCGCACCCCCACCGAGTTGACATTTGGAGCCGTCAAAGAACATGGTCATTTGGTAGACGGTGTCATCGGTGGAAAGGGTAGCGATAGACTCGTCAGGGAACTCACAGTGTGAAGGTTGGTTGTCAGGAAGAGGGGCATCTGCCAGTTGGTCAGTGATGGTTTGCCCCTTGATATATTTCTGCTAGATGAATTTGAAGTCAAACTCAGCAAGCAGCATGAGCCACCGAGCCATACGTTGATTCTGATATGGCTTGGAGTGCATGTACTTGAGAGGGTCGGTGTGAGTGACGACAAAGGTTTTGTGGTTGAGAAGATAGTGGCGGAGCTTGGTAGCAGAAAAGACTAATGCCAAACAGAGTTTCTCAGTATGAGTATATCGAGTTTCATAGTCGACCAGTGTTCGGCTGATGTAGTAAACCGCTTGCTCACGATGATGCTCATCTCGGTGCGCGATCATGGCACCTAACAAATGGTTAGTAGCATAGATATAAAGGTAGAAGGGTTGGTCGTCTTTAGGTGGAATGAGGACTGGTGGAGAGACCAGATAGCCTTTGAGGGCTTCAAAAGCCTCTTGACAGTTCTTATCCCATTTAAAGGAGACGTCCTTCTTAAGGAGATGATGAAAAGGTTGGCAGCGGTCTGAAAGTTGCGAGATGAAACGGCGAATGGACTGGAGCTTCCCTTGTAGAGTGCGAAGCTGCTTCAGATTGGTCGGGGGTGGCATTTCGAGGATAGCGCGGATCTTGGTGGGATCTATCTCGATACCACGAAAGGAAACGATGAAGCCAAGAAGTTTGCCTGAGAGGACCCCAAAGACACCTTCTTGGGGTTAAGGCGGACATTGTATTGCAGAAGGCGAGAGAAGATGATTGTGAGAATGGTCAAGTGGTCGCGGCGAAGTTTGGACTTGCCGAGAAGGTCATCCACATAGTCCTCCATGATTTTGTGGAGGAGATCGTGGAAAATGTAGGTCATGGCACGCTGATATGTGGCACCAGCATTTTTCAAGCCGAAAGGCATGACTCGATAGCAGAAAGTCCCCCATGGGGTGATAAAGGTAGTCTTGTGCTGATCTTCCGGTGTGATCAGGATTTGATTGTATCCTGAAAACCCATCCATGAGAGATAGCATCTCATGGCCGGCTGTGAGATCAACAAGTTGGTCAATGTTAGGAAGAGGGAAGTCGTCTTTGGGACAGGCTAAGTTAAGGTCGTGATTGTCCGTGCAGATCTGAATCCCCCCAGTTGCTTTAGTAACTGGGACGATGTTAGAGACCCACTGTGGATAATTGATGGGTTGGATGAAGGAGACAGACAGAAGGCGCTGAAGCTCCTCTTTGACAAGGAGCGCAACGTGAGGATGCATCTTTCGAAGCTTTTTCCTAACAGGCTTAGCCTCTAGTTTGGTGACAATGTTATGGGTAGCAATGGTGGGGTCGATGCCAGGCATGTCGCTGTAAGTCCAAGCAAAGGCCTTGCTATGGTCGGAAAGGAACTGGGAATAGTCAAGCTGCTCCTAAGCGTCTAAAGATTGGCCAATCTTTAAGACACGAGGAACATCAGAAGAAGAAGGGAGGTTGATGTCAATGGTGGATTCATTTAACATAACCTGGGTCTCAGAAGGGAAAAAATGCTGGATGAAAGAGTCATCGGCACCCATGTAGGAAAGGATGGCGTCATCGTCAACGCAGTGGACAGTGTGAATGGTTGCCGACTCATCTTCTACCATGCTAGGAAAAATGAGAGGGAGAGACCTGGGGACCCCATTGAGTTGATAGGTCAGGGGTTCTAGGCGGATGGTGTTTATGGAAAAAAAAAACTAGGAGGGATGGAAACCACTGACTCCGTAGGTGACGAAGGAGAAATGGGTGAGTTTGGAGGAGATTGGTCAATGGTTGGATCGGGACAAAGGTCGAAAGGAGCCTGAGTGGGGTCATGATATCCTAGGCCATACCATTTCTTGGCATCGTGATCATTGAGCGGCTCGATGGGCTGATGGGAGCCCTGCTCATAACGTCCGAAACCAAAACCCTTCCATGCACACCTGTGAAGGTAAGTGTGTGCAAAGGCAGGGTTGCCAAGAAATGAGAAATCAGATGTGAAAGGTTGGGGTGAAGAGAGGGAAGTGTCGTTGGTAGGAGCTTGATTAAGCCCCCCATAGACAAAGTTGGTTTGGAAGTGAGGAGGACCATAAGGCACGACCATCCCGATCCGATGGTCGTAATTGGGACTGAGGTGAAGGCGTCCATACTCTTGCGGAGTTTGGAACATGTCTAGGGTTAACAAGTGATATTCCCCAAGTGATAGTCGTTGGAAGATGTCTTCCATGGGGTCTTTGGTTGGCGCTTGAAGAGGAGGGGTGAGGGCGACCGCCGATTGCAAACTGGTCGAAGCTTCCGCAGATGGGGGCGGTGCCAGAGTTGACGGCTTGATGGGAATGAGGACATCGTTGGGACGGTAGGTGGCATTGCAAGTCTTGAAGGGTGAAGGGTCAGCGGGAATGGTGTGGACTTGCCCGTCATGCTCAAACTTCACACAACGGTGCAGGGTGGAGGGTATACAGGCCATGGCACGGATCCAAGGTCGGCCCAGTAGAAGGTTGTATTGAAACTCTCCTTCGATGATATAGAAGAGCTCTGGGACTGTGCGTGGACCAACGCGAATGTGAAGGATGACTGTGTCAATGGTCGTGGCAGTGGTGTCGTTGAAAGAGCATAAGATCGCGTCAGTTTTGGAGACACAATTCTTGGGAAGAGCCAGCTGATCAAAGGCATGGGTAGAGATAATGTTGATGTTAGCGCCACCGTCGATCATAACGCGTTTAATGCATGTCTGATCGACATAGGCAGTGATGAAGAGGGCGGCGTCCTGATCTTCCGTGTTAGATGTGGGAATCTTAGAATCACTGAATGTGATGGAGGCGACAGGAGATAAAGAATGGACGAAGGCAGCGAGTGGTTGGGGGTCCTCGGGTTGGACCTCCGCTACCTACAAGGCTTGGATAAGGGCTTGACGGTGCTGAGGTGAGGTTTGGATAAGGTCATAAAGAGACATCTTTACAGGTGTCTGGTGAAGCTGCTTCAGCATGGAGTCATGAATTGGCCCAGAAGAAGAAGGCTGGGACGCGCCAAGGATAGAAATTTTAGGCTTGGGCACAAGGGGTGGCTTGACGAAGGGATAGGTCCAAGGAATGGCAACTTTTTCTTTTGCCTTGTCCTTTTGCGACCTAGTGGTTACACGGATAGCATTGATTTCAAAAATGGGAGGTGAAGAAGGGGTCATGTCTTGCTGGTGAGATGTTGACGTGTTTGAAGAGGTTGGGCGAGAAGGAGTCAGGGTCTGGTCAAGAGTGTCCTCAAGGAGAAGAGTGTCTTTCTCCATATGGCGGCGGATGACGGCTTTGAGGGCACAACAAGTCTCGGTGTCGTGTCCTGGTGTACGATGATATAAGCAAATTTTTGTATCGTCGAACCAGGAGGGCTTGGACCCGAGAGGTTGGAAAGGCTTGATGGGCGGAAGGGTTATGTCGAAAGTCTATAGAATTCGGCGCAATATCAACGAGTATGAGCCCAATAGAGGGTCCGTGCTATTTGATATGCGCGAGGTCGGTGACTTTTGCTTAGGCGAGGTTAGAAGAGGTTTCCGTACCACCTTATGGGTTGATGGCGCGGTGACAGATGGAGACGGCTCTTTCTTGGTGATTGATACCGCCTTTTTGGGAGAGGGATGACTGGAGGTAGGCAGAGGAAGCAAAGGAGGCAACGAGTTTTGGTTGAAGGCCAGAGTGGGAAGGATGCTAGCCAAGGTCGAAGGATGGGGGCCCAAAATGGATGGCAATGGTGACGGGGAAGGAGGCATTCATTTCTGTGGTCCGGCAGTCTTCTTTGACTTGGTTGGAAGACTACTGCTGGTCGAGGTCTGGCCAAGGTCCACCTTCACTTGCGGGTGAGTGAGGGTGGAGACAGGACGAATGCCAAATGATTTGATAGGCTTAGACGAGAGAGATGCAGGCTTTGGTTTTGATGGGTTTGGTTGAGGTTTGAGAGTTTGGTCTTTGTCAAGAGTCTGACGAGATTCTGCCTTGGGAGGATTAGCAGCATGTGATGAGAGGGCACGGGTATGTTGAAGGGCTTTAAGACGCTCCCACAACACCTGAGGCGTCACTTTCCTCAGAGGGAGAAGTTCGATTTTCTCTACTAACCGGGAAAATGGCTGAGAAGAAGATGTTGATGGTTGCGAGGTTGAAGATGAGATGGGTGTAGTGGTCTTAGACGCATGGTATGGTGAAGACAAGGCAGATTTAGATGAAGATGAAGGGGAGACAGGTTCTTCCCTGGGTGGAGAAGAAATCGGGGAGTGAGGCTCCTCTAGTGGGTAAAGGGCAGGGATGATGGTGCCCTCCACTTGTGGCTGAGGAGTAGGAAGGGTCGGGTCCTCCATAGGCAGTAGAAAGGAGGATGGCGAGACTGGTGGTGCTGGTAAAGCCGAGGCGTCCTCCAAGATGAGAGAGGTCGATGGAAAACCAGCCGGGGAGAGAGGTTCATCCACATGTGACGGACTGATTGATGGACTAACCTCTTGAGGTTGATTGGGGACGAAGGGAGAGACCGTATTGACTGTTCGAATATTGTGTTCATGATTGTCATCAATTAAGGTCTGGACATTGTTCTGAGTTGGTAGATGATTGGGGAAAGGTTGTTTGAAGATGTCAATGGCCTGATTAGGGGGTGCATTTGGATTGTCTAAGATGAGGTCCCCCTTTTCAAGCATGTCTTGGATTATGTTCTTAAAAGTTTTGCAGTTTTCCGTGTCATGGCCCTTAACACGGTGGAAGCTGCAGAAGTCTTGCTCCCTATACCACGCGGGGATGGCGCGTGAGGGATCAAATTGTGGAGGAGGTCGGGCTTGAGGAAGATTGAGGACCCCCTGTTTAACAAGCTTTTCCAGCACAGATGCATATGATTCTCTGAGAGGAGTATATCGTCATTGCACGTATCTTTGCTGGAATTGGCGAGTAGCGCTCTGAGATGTGGATGGCTCAGGCTGATTGGTCGAAGAAGATGAAGGTCTAACAACCATGGCATTAGCTGAAGCCTTGGATTTAGAATTAGATGATGATGGCTTAGCAGAGGAAGATTCATTGGTCTTAGAGCTGGGATTCTTGCTCCGCAACTTGACTTTATTCTCCTTGATGGCACGCAACTCAAGTTTGCGAGCCATCGTGAAGGCCTCGTCAAAAGTGCGGAAGGTTTGAACCCTCAGGGTGGAAGAAATATGTCTGGCACAAGCTTGGGAAAAGAGTTCAATAAGCTCGGCCTGGGGTAAGGAAAAGGAGAGTTGATTGATGAGGCCTCTCCATCGAGCAACGAAGTCGGCTATGGACTCGTCCTCGAATTGCCAGGTAGAATAGAGGTCCGTGATTGAGACCTTCTTGGTTATGTTGATGGAAAAGTGATCGAGGAAGAGTTGGGCCAATTGTGTGAATGAGAAGAGAGAATGGCTAAGAAGGGAGCTGTACCAGTCGAGCACAGCACCTGAGAGAGACATAGGAAATGTGCGTAAGAGTAACGCATCGTCATGGCCAATGAGGTAACAGGCATGTCTGAATGCCCGCAAGTGTTGTTGTGGGTCTTCCTTGTTTTGAAAGCGAGAAAACTTCGAAAGCTCCCACTGGCTAGGATATGGTCTGATTGGGACAGAAGGATGAATGGGCTCGTTGCAGATCTGCTCGTATGAGAGAGCATTGCGCGAGCCAGAAACAGAGGTCTCTAGACTGGTCATCTTGTCCATCAGCATTTTGATGATGTCTGCCGACGGATTGACGGGTTGCGCGCCCCCTAAGTTGTAAGGCGCTTGGAAGAGGCTAGAGGAGGCGTGCGACATAGTCGGTTGTACAATGTATGGATGACTAATCGCAGGGGCAGAAGTGGAGGCTAAAGGTGGTTGGGTAGAAGACATAGCTGGGCCCGTTGTTGCCACGAGAGGTTGGACTATGGTAACGGGGGCCAATGGATAAGAAGCCACCCTGGTGTTGATAGGGGCCAGGGTAGGCAAAATAGAGACGATAAGGTTTTGAAAAGGAGTGGATAGCGGTTGAGTGAGTTGAGGTTGACTGGGGGCCGGAACCCCGGTGGAAGTGGGCCCAATGATAGAGGGAGAGGCCACACCTGGAGGATTGGTCAAAGTCTGGTCAGTGGTCAAAGCGATGGCTTGAGTGTCCAAAGGTTGAACTACGGATGCTGTCGATACAGCCGTAGTTTCGGCAAGGGAGGTTGGCATTCCGTAGATTGGATTGCCCAAGGAGTCTCGCGTTCGGCTATGTGCGAGATAGTGTTGCAAGGCCTTGACGTTGAGGTCCAAGAATCGTTTGAAATCTTGGTCCCCTTCTTGGACAATGGGAGTCTGCGGTGGGGTTGGACGGGTAGGAGTTCTTTCAGTCTCCGAGTTGAACTCCATTGTAGGCTTGGTCACGGACGGGGTGGATGGAAGTGGTTGATGGCTAGCATGGTTGACAAGAGCCTTGGCTTGGCTACGAGTCAAAACCATGCAAGGCAAAGAAGGTTCAGGTTTTAGGCACTGTGTTGTTCAATTCCAGAAAACCAGGATGGAGTCTTTGACAGAGAAGGGATAGGTTTTAGGCTGCTGGTTTTGAAAAAAAAGGACAGTGACAGAGACTGACGTTGGTTGAAAAACCGATGTCGGTAAAAATGTGGCCGACGTCGGTCAGGTAACCGATGCCGGTAAGACAGGAAAGCCGACGTCGGTGACAGAACCGATGCCGGTGACAGGGGAAAGCCGACGTCGGTGGCAGAACCGATGTTGGTGACTGTGTTTTCTAGAGAACCAAAGAATTTGAAGATTCTTGGAAAAACAATGAAGAAAGCGTCCTCACTCACTCAAACAAACAGATGAGAAGAGGAAAATAGAGAGAGACAGACAAGCCTAAGCGATAAATCCTAGGAATTAACTTTAGAATTTGTGGCTTATGCCTTATATGAATGTTTGGGGAGATTGGCTGTAAGAAGGGTCCTAGAAGAAGGTGGTCTAAAGCTAGTTTCGGGTCTTGTTTTAGGTGCTCAAAGTCTGTGTTAGGGTCTGGTACGTGGCCTGGTGCTAAGGAGCAAGCTCCCCTCACTTCATGATTCCAGTGGTTAGCTGGTCTCGCTTAGCCAAGATATACCTCGCCTAGAGTTTATCCTCCACCAGAGAACGGAGTGGGCTTCCCCCTTGGTGATGAAATCCAAGTAGGGTCACCGGGACGGGTAAGGTATCCGCTGGGGGATGAAATCCCAGTCGGGCCTTGTCTCAGGTAAGTTTTATGTTCGTTTTAGTGCATGTGGTCTGATAGTGTAACATCAAGTGTCTACGATTTATTCAATATGCGTCTAAGTTACTAGATGTGGACTAAGAAGATGCAAGCACAAGCAGAAATGAATGCAAAGTGTTTTAATGCCCAAGTCGAAATGTGATGTTTGTTATGAAGACAAGTTTGAGAAAGGGTTGAGAGTATGATGTTTAGACTAGTCTAGAAATGCAAGGAAGAAAGATTCGCTTTAGCCCTACTTATAGTGTCATTGAGAAGAAAAGAAGGAGGAGAAAAGGTAAGAACCTAATGCTCCTAAATGAATGAAGAAGAAAAGGAACCCAGGAGGAACCTAGGGTCCCACTGGGCGTGCCAGAATGTTTCTATCGCTAATTCGCTTTTCAGATTTAAGAGAAAGAAGAAACTAAAGAGATAAATGGACAAGGCTAGAAGTACCTGGATAAAGACTGCGCACCGTAATCCAGACGCTTGTGAGCACCCCTCTTTGGCTGTGGAGGAATGACACCTGCAAAGAAGAAAAACTTGGACAAGAAAATGTTAGATGGATAGGCGGTGGGTTGCCAAGCGAAAGCTTATTCCCGAAAGTGTGAAAACTTCCTCAAGGGAGGTCAACCCACTGATAACAGACAGATAAAAGATCAAGGAAATACAGAATGCTAGAATACAGAAATGATAAACAAATTAAAAAGGAAAGAAAAGACAGATGATTACCTGAAGGAGATGTCGGGCTGATGACAGTCGCTGAGGTCGGAAATGTTGCCGGCGTCGGTTGTGTGGTCTGCCGACGTCGGTTATCTTGCCGACGTCGGTTGGGGAAGTGATCAGCGTCGGTCGGGGTTGTGGCCTATGGTCGGGTTTGGGTTGGTTTCTGGACTATGGACGGGTCTGAGACAGAGTTTATGGACGTGCTTGAATGGTTTGGAGAATGGTCTAGGTCCGGTTGGGTGCCCTGTGCAAGGTCTTTGTTGGCAGGGGGATGAGGAAGTTGTCTGGGATTAGATTAAAAGGGGGACAGGAAAGAGGAAGATGGACAGGGGACAGGTGCTGAGAAGGCTTTTCAGCCTCTCAAGGGAAGGACACAGTAGGTAGAAGACAGTAGATAGGATAGATAACTGGAAGCTAAAGAAATGAAATAAAATGAAATAACAGACTGTGCTTACCTTTTGGCTTGCTGACTGAAGAACGGAGGAGCTGTTGTTGGAGCCACGAAAGACTTGTTGCAAGAAGAAATCCCTGATCTAGAGTCTTTGCACCTGTTGTTGTTGTTGCATGAGGTTCAGAGAAAAGAGAGTCGAATGCCAAAGCGCCAAGAGGATTATGTTTGCGAGCTCAAGGGTCCAGGGGCTGCAACGGATGCAGAAAGGGGTAATGAAGGCTGCCGACGCCGGTAGTTTCGCCGACGTCGGCCGAAGGGTCGCCGACGTCGGCGGTGGCAGAATGGGGACAGAGACTAAAAATAGCCTCTGCCTATTCTTGCACGCCGCCAGGCGAGGGGTTGTGGGAAGAACGGTCACGAGGATGCTTAAATGGGCGTGGGGGGAAGATAATGAGGAGATTTGACATAATAAATGCTAGGGGGAAGGTGGAGGGATTCAAGGGAGGATCCAAGGTGGCAAGGGTGAGGTGGAAAGGGGGCCACTTTAATTAAAATATTTAAGTTATTTTAATTAAATGAATGGAGGGGACTAAGGCCAAGGGTTAGGATAGGGGTTTGAGGCGAACAAGGGGGAGAACCAAGGTGCAGACACGTTTGCGGTGTCTACACTATGGTTTATTTGGAATAGTAATAGTAGTAATATGTATAGGTGCTCTATATAGTTGAACATGGTGCATATTAGATGAGGATTCTATGGAATCCAATGTATTTCTATCAAGTAATGGTCTCTCAAGTACTAGTCACCTAGTAAAGGGGATTATTTTTTGCTTACCAATTTATGGTGAATGAGCCTTAGTAGGCTTGGTAATTAATTATTTGGGTATAATTTTCTATTGTTAAAGAGGATTCTCATGTGGAATTCCTAAAATTATAATTACATGATTGGAATGAATGTATTTAGTACATCCATGCATTGTAGAAGGTATTGTTTGAATTGTATGTATATAAGGTCTTCCCAATAACATATCAAATATGCATGTGGAAGGCATGAATAAAAATTTAGTAACCACATGTGTAAGACTAACCTATATAGTTAGGTAAATCTCACCAAGAACCTTTTAGGAGGTCCCATCAAATGTTTAAATTGATCTAATAGAAGGATGTCAGTCATTAGGAGTATAACCCAAATGTGTAATTAATGTGATAATTTAACATTCTCACTTACACCATTATCAATGTGATGGTTTATCAAGGTATGCTCAAAGTAATAAAGAATGAAAATCAGATTCATCATCCTTAATCTCACTATCATCAAAAGTAATAGAGGGTTTTTGAATTGTAGGAGGTTTATGTCATATATAAGTACCAATAATCCCATCTAGTGGGTGTTCATAATGTGGTGGAAGGGTATGTGTGTTATATTCCATTTGCACTTCTAGTTCCTTCTTATAATGGTCTTGCAAAGGATTTTTAAATATTTTTTATTTATGGTGATCACTAAGTTGTGAGCATGACTCCTTTAGAAGATCTTATGATTCAAGGTAAAGCATCTACCTATAGAATGCTCTGGTCCTTGATGATAATCATAATAAACATTTACATTATATCCTTTAGGTAGAGGTTAACCCATATCAACCTCAATAGGATGAAGGAGAGATATAAGTTGGTACTCTAGTGACCACGAGAATAATGAAGTTGGGGACTCAGATAAATGTGTAAATTTTATCCTTGGTGCATTGGATAAGACAAGTTAATTAGTTTGTGAAACTATGTTAACTATGTTTCTTGTTTCCTTTTTAGTTTCAAAAGGTTTTACCTTATAACTTGGTTTGATTGTAAACTTGGTACTAGATGTAAATGTAACTAATGTGTTTGCTACATACTTGAGCTTATTCAATGACATAATCTTCATTTCATGGTTCGTATATCATAGCATAATTCATTGAAATATTTAAACTTATTAAAAACAATGGACTCATGTAACATAGCAAAAAACTTTTCTTGAATGTCTTTCAATTCTCTATCTATCATAAGATTGGTCATTTTGGCTAGCATTGTCTTATATCTCAAGACATGTTCATTGATAGGTTTATTGGTTCGTTGTTTGATTTTGGCAGTTTGAGAATAAGAGACCTTTTCAAAAACATTAATATAAAAGTTGTTAAAAATTGGTCTACAAGAAGTTTGAATGTTTTTAAAGATTGTATAAGTAAATCATAGAACCACCTTAAAGAATAGTCTTTAAGGCTTCTTTGAAATAATTTGGCCAAACTTTAATCATTGGAGGCATAGTCTACGAAGGCCATATAAAAGGTTTGAAGATGTTGTTTAGGATCACCCTTGCCATCATAAAATGTGAACTAAGGTGTAACAAATCCAGTTGGTAAAGGGTGCAAAGAGATCTCAAGTGCAATAAGGTTATTTAACACATCTTGAAAATGTATAACATGAGGGGATTTTAAATATTTTTGTTTAATGTTTGTAACCTTGTCCTCCAAGGTCTTTATGACTTGAAGGAGTGTTTGAATTGTAGACCTAGTGGGATTTAGATTAGTAATTTGAGTCATCACCAAAGGGGATGAAAACATATTGTGAGTAATAATAGGCATTGAAACTGGTATTTGTGTTGAAATAATGAATAATTATATGATAGATGTAGCAGTAGTAGTTTTTGGAAACAAAGGTTTAAACATATAACCCATGCCCCACTAGATCTATTAGGTTGTAATGTGTTCAAAGGGAGAGATGTTTCCACTATAGTATTATAACTTTTTCATTCGTGTATAGTTTTTAGGATCTCATTAATATCTTTAAGGTTTTGTTGAATACACTCATAAAATAATGAAATTAAATGCACTTTATCATGGTTTATTTTCTCGTTATCATTTATTTCTTGGTTTTGATTATCAGAATCTTCTTCTATGATAACCCTATCAGTATGTTTTTCATTGTCAACATGGGTGTCATCATGATCCAAAGTATGAGATCCCTCATTAGTTTGAGACATATTATAATGTGGGAGGGGAAGCTCAATAGGTTTAATAGGCACACCTCATAATCTAGGGTTACACTTAGGTTGCATGAAAAATAGTAAAAGTGGGAAATTAAAAAGTACAATAATTTTAAACCCTAGTTGGTTTAAAACCCAAAGAATCAAAAAAAATTGCATTCAAATGAATATGGTTCACCAAATATTTAACCCTAAATTGGATAAGAGGTATTATCCTATCCTTGGTGGTATATAGAGTTAAGAATATATAAATTACAATTTGAAAGGGTGATAATTAGATGTACATCATGTTAATTAAGTGCTAAACTCATATATAAGCATACACTAAATTTATTATGTTGAGTATAGGCTAAATATAAAAAGTACAACTAAGCTATGCATGGAAATGACAAATAAGTAATTTACTTAGATTTTTTTGATGCTAACATAGTGTTGTATATGGAATAGGTAGTAAATAGGCTAAGATATAGTTCTAAAATAGTCATTAGATTTTGGATCTGATGCTTCTAGCACTCTGAACACTAACATCAGCCTAGGATGGTTACGTCGACACTATTTTTTAGGTTTGATACAATTGTCCTATATGGAATACTTGTTGAAAATATATGAAACCACTTAGATGCTTTTGGGTTTGATTTTACCTTCACTCTATTTCATTCATATATGGGTGACACATTGTCACTCCTTATAAATTTGTAAAACCCTAATTCTTCATCATCATAGTGACCTTGGAGAAAAATGAGTTAATGGGCACACGGTATCGATCTAACCCAAAAAACCCCACTATCAGAGGGAACTAGCTACATAAAAAATACACCATAAGAGGTTCTTAGACTCATTTAGTTCACCCCTATATGTTGGCTTGTGTGTGAATCATGTAATTTATGGAAATCAAGTATAATAGTGACCTAGCTTGTAACTTAGAAAATAGGGCTCTTGGGTTGCTCTTTTAGTAATTCAGACCTATAGATGTGTTATACCTATGACTAGTATGGAAATATGAAAGATTTGTTTAATTGAATCCTTGATAGAGTACTTTTTATAAGTTGTCTTGGTCTCTTTGGTCTTGTGCTAGGTCAGGAATGAATGAGAGTTGATGTATTTATATCAGTTCCTTTAGAGTAATAATTTGCATTAAAGCATTTAGGCCAACCATAAAGATATGTTTAATTTGTAAAATAAATGACTCTAGGCCACTATACATTTATGTCAAGTCAGGACACTAACATTAGTACTAATGTCTATCCCAGATATTAGTGTTTAGGGAGAAAGAAAGTAGTTATGGGTTCAAAACTTGTAGAGGTGGAAGATAAGTACATTTTAAGCATTCAAGCAAGATATAAGACTTAGATCATCAATATAATACTTGTTATACTAATATATATAGGCCAAGGGGCACAAAATAGTGTAGATGTGAGATTTATGGAAGTGAAAAAGGTCTAGAACTAAGAGTAATAGCCAAGATCTGAGTTATCCAAGTGTACAAGTAAGGTGCAATATAATCCATAAATATCATCTACAATAATAGAAGTAAATTTTAACAGTCATTGGCAATTAGCATGATGATTTTGTATCACTTGCATACTCTTCCCATTAATTTTATTAGACTATAGAAGTAATAAGATTCTTATTTAATGTTATAAATCAAAATTTAAATTCTTATTAGACAAATATTCTCTATATTCTTATAGTTATCTAAAATTTAAAAAAAAAATCTAAAAAAATTGAATTTGATTGATTTTTGTGAAGCCAAGAAAGGCTATAAGCATTTTTATAATTTTTACACACTTTTAATCATTCCAATTCTTACCACTTTTTATTATACTATAAGATAGGATTAATCAGGGAATTAATGCAATTTACAGTGTGAATTGAGGATATAAAGTTAAATTTATATGAATTTTATAATTCCACTATAAAAACTCCTTATACCTCCTTTATAATCTGCCCCCACTTCATCTAATTTATTCACATGTAAAATGGTATTTGGGAGGACTTTGAATAATTTAGGAAATTATGAGCCTGTAACCACTCATTTTGTAATTTTTTATTTGTGATGTGATAGATATAAATTTTTTAAGTCATTTTTTTATATGGTAATTTTTAAAAACACAAACCCTCATGAAGGGTATAAGGTACTTCATGTAGGGTAGGCTTAGAAAAAGGCCATAGATCACTCATGTGACCATGAAGTAGTGGTTAAAGCCCCTAAGGGGATAGCTTTTAGTAGAAGATTATTTAGGCCTAAGGATTGAGGGGTTAGGCATAGTTATTTATGCATTTGGTGGTTGGGAGGGGAATAAAACCATGTGATAACCTCACTTAAATGTCTTATTATCATGGGGGAGGTCAACCTATGTTGATAACCACCCAAAATACTCCCATGGTTATTAAATTATTTAAAATTAATTTTACTTCTTATTAAATTTCATATTATGACTTTTAACAAGTTTCTAACTTGAAAACTATTTTTTTATAAAACCAAAACTATTTCAACTAAGAATACACCTTTGTATGCAAGTGTTTGCAACCACCTGGAGACCTAGACATGGGGTGACCCGAAAAGGGACCCACCTCAATTTTTCATGATCTTATACATGAAATTAGTTTCAAGACGTTAAATCTATGGTTTAAAAGCTATGTTAGTTTTGTCATAAGGATGTCTTTTTATACTGGTTTGATGATTGCAGGTTCTTAGAAGCCCTGAACAGGTTGACCCAAAAAGATACCCCCACTATTTTTGATCCCTATACCATTTAAGATAAATTTTAAAACCTAAAATTAAAGTTTTCTATTTAGAATTTTCATGTTAAACCTTATGGTGAAGATTAATGGTTATGGTAGAGCTTGAAGCTCCTGAGACTTGTGTATAAATTGTGGGATACTGAGACCTCCTAGAAGCTTTCCATCAAATTGGTTACCTAAAAAATTAATTCACACATATTTGTATCATGATATAAATTGAAAATGAAATAAATGGTTTAGACTAAAATATTGGAGACTCCATTAATGGCAATAATTCAAGGCTAAAGAAGGAGAGGATGGATGACTGTGGATAAGTTATCCTCCAACACCTCCTCCCTCTTTTCAAAAATCTAATTTTTCAACTCGAGGACTAAATTGAAGATCTCACAGCCTCCATAAGGTTATTTATGGCATCCTTTCCTTTGACCAAATATGATGTTCAAGGTTGTTTTGATCCCATGGTGGATATGGGTTGCTCCATTCTCAAGGGCCTTAAACAAGATATTTTAGACACCTTTTTAGATCCTATGGGGAATAAATAATATTTGTTTAAGCACTTTCCTCTAATCTAAGAAAATTTTAAATTTGAATTTATTTATGACTTAAGTGTGAACTGAGCCATGTGATTGGTCAAAATCACTTGACACTCTCCTTAAACACCATTATGAGTTAGGATTTCTAGTTTGATCCAGTGGTTAATCAAACTCACTTTCATTATTTTTATGTCCATTTTAGCCATTATAGCTATGTGGCCCACTAGGATCACTTAGAGTTATGTAGGTTTGTGTGAGACCTTGTAGGCCAATTATAATAAATGGGACTTGCATTGTTGTGTATTGACCATATGTCCACTTTCACATTGCCTACATGTCATTTGGGCATGTAGGGTGTTTATATGCTTATGCATCTCATGCCATGAAGATGGAGAGCTAATGGGCAATGCAGTTATGCAGAATTTGCATTGTATATTTCTCAAATAAAAAATTGGCCTATTTTTCATGTGTTTCCATCATATCAGTCTTTGGGCATGACATGCAATAGGTGGGAGAACTTCATGTACATTTATTTCCATCCTTAGAGTATTGGATATGTAGGTAATGATCAATAATCATGTGGAGGTGATTGGATTCAAGTTAACCCATTACATTTCCCCTAGTTTTATAGGTTTTTAACCTTCACAAGCACATCTAGGGCTTCAAAGAAAACGAGGTTTATTTTTTATCTATACTCATCACCAATTTTTAGATCACAAACATAGTGCAATGAAAGATAGTTATAGGTGACTGTATAGTCACTATGTCTTACTTATTCATAGGTCATTACCAACCATCAGGTTAGTATAAATTGATGATATTGAATAGATCTTATAGAACTAAATAACATATAAAGTACATCAGTTTTGAAACCAAATGAATCACAAGCTTAATTATCCTTTATTTTCACTTAAAAAATACAATCAAAGTAAGATAGTCAATCAAAAAATATAATTACCATGATATATTTAGTAATTTCTATATTAGCATATGCCTTCATTAGATTAGAAGAATCAATATTAGTATTTTACATTTAGATGTATGTTTGAATGCCATATCTATTGATTTTAGTTACATTTCAAAGTTCTATCTTAATTATACTAATATAAATCATTAATCCAAAATTAAGGTAAAAAAATTAACCTTTATTCCTAATACTATGTATTATATATCACACACTATTCACCCTATTGATGGACTTATCATGATTGTTGAGAATGGTAATACAACTATTAAAGATTGGCTAGATGCCTTTGATTATAAAGAGTTTGTTGAATATATTAACATGAATCCACATTAGATTGATGTAATGTTATACATAGTAAGATATGAGAAAAAAAATTGTCCCAAACTTTCATATTAGGAGTTTATACCTCTACTACTAGTATTATCCCTATGCTTATACCCTCAGTGACTTATGTGACATCCATCCAAATTTTGGGGGAAGCATGAAGCCTCTAATAGATTTTGATACCTATTCCTATGAAAAAAACCTTTACCCCTCCTATGATGACTATGCATATTCTATCAATAACCTCATCTTTTACATGTTCCCTTTATCATATTGTTATAACTTTGCATGCTAAGGTGTTACAGCTAGAACAAGGTGTATCAAGAATTAGTCATTCTATGAATTCACATGATTTTCTCCTTAACCCATTAACCCCTGATATAATAGCATATCCTTTACCAATATGTTTTTTAGCTCCCAATATTCCATTATATGAAGGTAAAGGTGATCTTGAGCAACACTTTAGATCATTTCATGTAGCATGTCTGAACTATGCATATAATGACAACCTATTGACCAAGTTATTCCCAAGATTTCTTAAGGACTATGCATTGTTATATTTCTATGGTCTTCCCCTCCAATCATTAAGAGAATTAAATTGATTATCAAACCAATCCCTATCTAGTTTTTCCATCAACATTGATGAGAATTTATCATATACATAAATTGATAAGCTCAAGCAAGGATCCAATGAACCAATTAGTGACTATGTACTTTGGTACAAAACTATACTATCCAAAATGACTAATGTTATGGTTGATAATGAATTAAAAGACATATTCAATCAAAGCTTTCTAGCACTGCTCTATGATTCGATTATATTGAATAGATTCATATCACTTGATGAGTTATGATATATAGTGAGGGGCAGAGAAGTCAAGTTAACAACTTTAAAAAAACTCAAGTATACATCCATTCCTATGACTACTTAAAAAATGAAGTCTCAAATAACACTAAGTTATAAATTCAAACCAAATGATAACTATATTAAGGTGAATATGACAATTAATGTAGTGTCACAACCTACAAACTAATTATAATTGATATCTCCACCGAATAGGTAGTTTTTAAGATTATTATCACCTCCTCATGTGATACTAAATAATTTACTCTTGTGTCACCTTAACACACTCCTCCCTTCATAATAACTCAATCCACACATTCCTAGACCACAAAACTATGATGTCAATGCATGTTGTGATTATCATTAGATTGTGGGGTATTCAACAAATAAGTGTTTCAAACTGAGACATAAGATATAGGATATTATGGATGATAACATTATCAATTTGGGAACTCCTATAGAAGAATATATACTACAAAATAATTGAAATAAAAAATTTTAAATATATAATGATCCATTTCCTAAAAATGAGACAATATAAACTAAGGACACTTCAGAGATACATTATGCATACTACATGTATCCTCTACCTACGACCTATGGTCATCCAATTGATGTTATTATTGGTAAACTTAGTGATATTTCATAATAATATCCTATGATTACATTCAATGAAAATGAGATAATTGATTATGATTCAAATTTTTATGCACTCTTCATATAATCCTATATCAATGAAGAACCCAAATGTAGTGTCATGATTGACAATGGTTTAGGTGAGAACATTTGCATGATGACATTTCTTCACTCCCTCAAGTACACATGACAAGATTTATATTATACATTAAAATCATTTAATGGGTTTTATGGATAGAAACATTATATCTTGGGACACATAGTATTACCTCTTTAGGTAGGCTTATCTATATTAACAATACAATTCCTAGTTTTACAAAGTAAAGGGGTATTTGACATGTTTTTAGCACATATTTAGATGCAAAAACTTAGTGTAGTAAAACTTAAAATTCACTAATTATAAATTACATACAATAAAACAAGGTAGTCATAATTATAGGTGTACAATATGAGCACCCTCCTCTACCAGTGGCATCTCCTCCTCTATCCCCACCACCATCATGATTGGTTGTTTCACCTATTCAAGATCATTATATAGAGATGGTTGGTACACCTATTCAACATAATTATAAATAATATTGGTAAACCTATTGAGGATCATTATATAGAGGTTGTTTTTACACCTATATAAGATATATCTATACAATTAGTTTAAAAGAACATAGTTTGGCCTATAAGACAACTAACTATTCAATATCGATCATGTTAGAGAGTTACTCAAGACCCATAAATACTACCATCTCTTATAGTACATAATCAATTAGCACTACATATATTTCATCATGTTCCATAGAGAACACAAGTATCAAGACACCCTCCTACCATATAATAGACCCTATAGAGTCCTTGGTCATCTAGAGTTACCCATCTTCCACCAAGTTCTATGAGTTGTGATCATGATAATTATGGCATGCCTCATTAATTCCTATTAGATTTAGATATACCCATAGTTGGTACCTCCCATACACAATAAAATACCCTTACACTATTTGATACAAGAACTTTCCATGATCCTTCCATTAATAGGATCATTGTTTAGCTTTTCTAAACCCAAAATATTCCAAAAATAAAAAATAACCAATAAAATACCAAAAATATTCAAAAATCCAAAATTAAGACTTGAGCATGACATGATTAATATATTACACTATTTACATATGTTATTTATCACGTGTTTGGTAGATGGTATGTTATTGTAACAAAAACATGCATTTTATGGTATATGAATGTGATTTAGTACATACAAGTTACACATGGACATATATATGTTTTACTTTCCTCTACCCAATGGTCATCACTATACTATAGGCATCTTGTTACATAAGCTCCAATATTACATGTTATATATTTCTATGACCTTTTCTACCATGTTGAACTACATTGATACATTACACATGTCTTTCTAGTTACTCATATCTTACACAATGATACATGGATGTGTTATTATAATATGATGTGGCATTGGTACATATGGATGGTGTAGACAAGTTCCCTTATTTTATACTCCATTGATGTTTTTACTCTTTTACATGATAGGATACTTTGTGCTTATCTATTATGTGTGGCCATTTGGCCTTGGTTGCAACATATTTATATCCCTTGCATGTGTCCCTTGGGCTTATTTGGTGTGACATCCTTGATGTCCCTTGTTTGTGACATTTTTATGTCCCCTTATGTATGGACCTTTGCTTTATTTTTTTTGACATATTTATGTCCCTTGTATGTGGCCCTTGGCCTTATGTGTGACACTAACACTTGTGCATGTTGAGCCTACTAACATTGAGTGGTGCCATGATCTATATCATGCACTTTTTACTGTGTGGTATTATTTATATATCCTTATATGACATTTTTAATTGATACCTCTATTTGGACATAACACTTATCCTCCTATATTTCATATGTTGCATACATGCCTTGATCAACATATATAATACTATGATGGCATATTCTCTACATTTTAACATGATATTACATGATGATATCTTTATATATGACATGATAGAGTTAACTCTTATTTTGAGATGAATTACTTACAAGATACATCCCTCATCCCAAAAGGAGTGCATTACAATGGTATTATCATAGAGACATAAGCCTTCATAAGTAGAATATCATACCAATGTATAGATTTCAAAGATTTAGAATGGTTTAGATATCAGATGATTTAATTACCTAATAGATATTAGCACATTATTATAGATTATGGGGACCTACACCATGCATATGCACTCACTTTAAAGATATGTAAGCACATATTCATATATGTTTAGTACATATACACTGGCATATGTACAAAATTGATAGCAATAATAATTGTAGGATTCCACTTACACATAAATTTAGGATACATGTTCTCAAATTCAACATATAGATGCCTAACATTCTATATCAATTAGTATAAATTTAACAGGCATGATATTGCTTCATGTACATATACACATTTTCATATTCATGAGGCATGATACTAGTTCATGCACATACACAACAGCATAGTTTATAGTTGAATGGAAAATGGTTTTCATTCCACTTCACACATATCATATTTGTGTTCATGATGGGGGAATGAACATTGTTCATTATATTTTGATCATGCATTCTATTATAAATAGAGTGAAAATATATAATCAAACCTGCATTCATGATGGATACATGAACATTGTTCATTCCCTTTAATTCATTCATTTTGCTTACATGGAGTGAACTTGAGATAACTTGATCAAAAATATATAATAGAATATATAAGCCATCTATAATTGTTGATTCAATTTCTTTGAGTGAACCTAACTCGATGGTTCTCTCTTTACTTGTGTAGTTGTTTGAGTTAGTACATTATGTACTTCTCCCCATATTCATGAGGGTTAGAACATGTTGTCTTCCTAACCTAAGAGCCTACATAATTACATAAATTTAGGGCACAATCACCCCAATATCTACATGTGCTTTAGTAAGGAGGCATAATTATCTCCAATGCTTCAATAAAGAAGCATCTTCTAAAACAAGTTGAAAAGGAAATATGGTTTTCATTATAACACAATTGTAATTTAACCATTCTTTCAAAAAATTCAAAAAACTAGTGTTATATTAAAATTATCAATCTATGAGCATTGGATGCACATGATAGTAGGTTTTGTTATTGAGTGACCTGCACTATTGGAGCTTCATACAAAAGACAAAGTGTGTTATACACAAGGTATGTTTTATCCTTTTACTATATCAATTCCATTACTAAAATATATAGGGGAATTTTTAGATACAAAAATCTGGTCTTTGGTACTTGACAATGATAATTTTGATGCACATTTACCACATATGACTTGAGTGCATAAACAAGGTCTTAATATGCCATTTTTGCATATTTACATGTTATCTTATGAGTTGAACATTCCATTATGATATTACACACCTAAATAAATGTTACTATGTGTTTCAAACCTATTAAATATCCAACAAAAACATCTCCAAACTCTTAAGCAATCCCCTTATACACAAGTTAATTGATATTAACCTAATCTAGTTGATACCAAGCCTTTCCCAATAATAACTATTTTTTAAAATCAAATCTCACTTTAGGGTCAACCCATTTTCCTAGCATGTCAATGTCATGATAAATGACCCAATTAGACTCTTATATAAACAAATCAAGGTCTCATTCAAAAGGGACTTGACACTTATCTGGTACAGATGTATACACTATTGCACAATAAGGACTATGTCCTATTCTTCCTATATTACAAATATTTCACTAGTATTAGTCAAAATCCAAGTCTGAATCACACTAAATATAAGTCAAAGGAAGCATTATCAAGTATCAAATCCAAATCATTAGTTGTATACATATAGTGAAGGATCACAATTTCATAATCACACAAGGTGTGGGAATTATGTGTGACTTGATTGACTTATTTTGAGTATTAGATATGTAGGCAATGGTCAATCATAAAATGGGTGTGATTGGGGTCATCTTCACCCATTACCTTTTCTTTATTTTTTGTAGGTTTTTATCCCTCAAAAGCACACCTAGAGTTTCAAGGCAAATGAGAGTGGTTTATGAAGATGTGCACATCATCAAGGTTCAGGATCACAAATATAAATCAAACAAAGATAGGTGTAAGTGAATATATAGTGATTATTCCTCATTTTTATATAATTTAATATTGACCATTGTAGGTTAGTATTGATCAATGATATTATCTCAATCCAATAGAACCAACCTAACATAGACAACCGAACAAACCATAGGCCTACATTACCCTGATTTTCACTTTTAGAATATAGTCATAATAAGACATTCACCTAAAAAAATTAAGTACTCATCCCTTTTTGTACCTTATTATATTTAATAAATACCACTTTTCAAACCATTGCAATCAAATTTAAGCATTTACATGTAGATGTATGTTTCAATGTCATATCTTGATATCTAGATTATTATACAAGTTTATATCTTGATTAGGTTAACTAATTTATCTTAATCTAAATTAGGGTAAAATACACACATAAAAATACATTTGGGATATAGGTTCTCAGATTCTAGCATATAGATACATAACATTCTATATTAATTGGCATTGATTTAATGGGACATGATATTAGTTCATGCACACTTATATCATTACATATATCAATTAGCATCGATTCATGAGGCATGATATTGGTTCATGCACATACACACATTTTTTATAGTATGCACTATTGTAGTTGTTCACTGTAAATAAAAATCAATAATATGGAGTAGTGAGCAACCTTGAATCTATAAGCCTATCTATAATGATTGGTTAATGTTTTTAAGGTATTGTAGTTGAGGTTAAATTATGTACAATGACTGTAACATTACTCATAGTGAGTTCATTATGTGGATTCCACCTTACAACCTTGAGGTTCAAGATCATAGTAATATTAGTTATTTGAGTTAGTATGGTTGAATTTTAATGGTATTAATCCCTACTTCATGAGTGTTGGGGCACTTATCTTCCCAACCCATGGGTTTGTATAGTTATTTTAGATAATAAAATCTAATTTATATAAAATCTCAGTCTTGTATACTTGAAAAATACCTAACAAGGTCTTTCCCTTTAGTTTTATACCTTCTTGTTGTCAAAAGGCTTGTATTTACCATCTCATTGTCCATAATTATTTATCTTATAATTTGACCCTATCATTTATGATGACCTAGATCTCTTGTAATGTACATAAATCTTAAAACCTAATATATACCATTCACTATTAGTTTCATATCCTCAATAACTTTGTAGCCTATCAAACACTTACATCCCACATAGGGACACTTGTGTCGATGCAAGTGTCTAAATTCTTATCAAGTATCAGTCCTCAAAAGTCATCTAATTTGAAAATATTTATAATTATATGGGTATACTTATTTGTCTTATTGAACCATACCATGAGATATTTTTAAAAGGTGTGGTATAAAGACAAATCTAAGCATATTCATTATTCATCTAGCGAATACCAAGAAAACACCTATTCAAACTCAATCAATAAATTTCACAACTAAGTTTTGCTATCATATTCTTTGTTATTTTTATATCAGTCATAGAAGTCATATTATAGGTTTGAATAACTCAAAGAGAAACTCGTAGGTACTATTTTTTAAGTTACAAGCAAGATCATTGCATTCATTTTCATATAGAATATTGCCCTGTGCGCACACATAAATCAACACCTAGGGGAAAACTACATATGTTTGAGGCCCTCTTTAAAATACTGGATATGTAGGAAATTCTCATTGAAAGAGAGGTCCTTGAGGTAAACTTGATTTCATGAGCCCACTAACCCATTTTATATAAGGTATAAAGACCTAAGGTGAAGAGCTAGGGTTTGGTCTACATACAATCATCGACAGCCTATGAACATGAATAAAAGACACTAGTAGAAAGGAAATATAAAACCTATAAGGCTCTAGGTGGTAATTTTTAAATATAATGAATATTTTTATGTGATTATTTTATTAATATTAAAATAGAAGTGTCAATGCAAGTGTCCATAGGTTGATGCAAGTGTCTAAACCTATAGAAATAATATTTCTAGAATATGAAGACTAGATCATGACATTGTACCTTTTTATTTCCACCTTTAGACTTATCAAATATTCATGTACATTTTAAGATAAGCTAATTAATATCTCTTCTTTATGTTTATTAAATCAAACTATTATTTTGATTTTACTTTTTATATTTAGCATAACTTAGCATTTTAATTCAAAATATTCATTTATCTGAGTTTTTAATTAATTGGCTTGTTCTAAAATAGTTTTATTCATCCTTGTGCATAGGACATTCTACCCCTTAACCCTAAACCAAACCATATTTAAGAAAGGTTAAACATTTGCTTAACCCAACCTTTGTGTCTTCTCATACAACTCCTATCTTGCTTTAGGGTTTTCAGTCTTCTAGGGTTTTTATTTTTAGTAATTTATACATCTATTTTATTTCATTTCTTTTGGAAACTTTATTTGCATTCATCAAATATGGAAAAATTTAAGAAATATCATTTCAAAATGGAAGATAAAAAAATCCTTAGTCAATAATCTAAATGCATATAAATAATTAATTAAGTCATTCTCACATGTTACACAAGAGAAAATCAATAAACATGCTAAGGTTAGTGCATCCACATCCAATAATGGTGAACTCTTAGATCAAACAACTATTGCTACATCATCCATGAGAATAATTAATACTTCACCTCAGTTAATGGTTTCAATGCCTACATTAACATAAGTTGTGTTTTCATCCCATTTGGTGGCTTCTCAAATATCAAATCTAAATCCCAATGGGTCTTGTGCAAACACTTATCCAAGTTATAAAACTTTGGAAGCTAAGATTACCAAAATTGAATAAAATGCTTTGAAATAAACTCATGTTATTGATTCACAAGATGTATTACATAATCATATATAACCTAATATATTTTTTCACCCTTTTCTAACTTGTTTTATTGCACCCAAGTTCACATTTTATGATGGCAAGGGTGATCCTGAACAACATCTATGATCTTTCTATATAGCATCCCTTGTATTCTTCAAATGATAAAGTTTTTACCAAATTATTTCCAAAGAGCCTAAAGGACTATGATTTAAGATGGTTCTATTAGTTACCGATCTAATAAGTGAAAGCATTCAAACCCTTATTGGATTAATTTCTAGCATATTTCTCTATCAATATCACTGAAAAATGTTATATGCACAAATTACTAAGATCAAACAAGGAACCAATGAACCTATCAATATATATGTTTCAAGATACAAAATAATGTTGGCCAAAATGACAAATCCAATGGCGGATAAAGAGCTTCAAGACATATTTAAGCAAATTTTGGATTTTCCCTTTACATTAGTCCATTATTTTCAAGAAGTTCAAATCTTTTAATGACATATGCCATATTGCCTAATATCGGGAAATGAAACTTATTTCATTAAACAAGCTTAATTTTGTAGCAAACACACCAACTAAATCTATTACCAAGTTTCATATCAAACCAAGTTACAAGGTAAAACCTACATAACCTAAAACAAAAATAACCACAATGATTAATATAGTGTCACAACAACCTAATTGGCTCATTTTATCAAATGCACCTTAGAGACAATTTACATGATTACCTAAGTCTCTATTGAATTTTCAAGTCACATTGATTTCTTATCACTTCACATGTTGGGAATAAGATTTATTCTACTAAAACTAGGTGAACATGAGCTTAGTGGTACCTTTATGGTGACCACTTTGGCTTAAAATTAGGTATGTTAGTAACTATTGAGGTTTCTCACACATTTTTCTTGTTTCAATTAGGTTTAATTATAATAATGTGATGTCATAAAGTCATGTTAGATCTTATAAAGGCTTAGATGATGTTTGGAGACATAAGAAGGTGTTTCAATGAAAAATAGATCAAAAGGGTCTTAAATTCATTTCATTAAGTCATCTAAAGAGGCATATAATTCTATAAGGGAGATAAAGGTCATTTAGAAGGCTTAAAACTCCTTCACAATACCTTGAAATCCATATACCTGTTCAAAAGGTATTTTTTACCTTGTTTCCGCCCATATTATGCTTCCTTGTGAACTCCTCCAAGCTTCAAAAGTAGAAAATACTCTTTTACAATAAGAACCTCATGTTTCATAAGGTTGTAGGTCTTAGATCCATGTTACATGATCGTAGCAAGACAAATCACAAGGTTTCATGATTCTTATAAGCATTTACAAGTATACAGATAGTTTTCATTGTTTATAAAGCTTAAAATAAGATTTTTATATGGGGATCCATTGATCCAAACACTTTAAAGCCTTCATACTAGTCTAAAGATAGAGGAAAAATAGTTTTACAAGATAAAAAGTAGATCTACAAGCCTGTAAAAAGTTTGTAGATTCAAGATAAAGTTTTTAAGCATGAAATGAGCTCTAAATGAGGTTAAGAAGGGTTCAAATAACCATCTTAATCATTTTTAGGGCATTACAAGCTAGAAATGAATCAAAATACCAAGAAATGGAAGTCTTATATGTCTATCGGAGAACTATAAGGCCGAGTCAAGGATCCATATGGAATTGCAGAGTTATTACAAAGTTAAGAAGGCTAATTAGAGCCTAAAAGGCCATCAAAAATGAGTTGTATGATTATAATAAGGTTGAAGGTCAAATTCAAATCTATGCAAGAATTTACAAGGAAACCAACCACATCCTATCTCCCTTATTTTATACATGGTACTTGGAGGGTTTTGGAGAGGTTTTGGCAAACTTTGACACATTCCTTGATGTTTTTCAAACTTCTCAAGAATCAAGAAATGTCATAGGACTCTTGATAAATCTTGTAGGAAGTCAAAGATGAAAAAAACCCTAACACGTGATATAATGGTTTTGATGGTTTAGACAGGTTGAAGTAATCATTGAAGAAAGTTTTTTATTGGTTTCAAGACCTTTGTCTAGGTCTGTAGAGAAGCTATAATGTTTTACATGGTCTTTAAGAGGACAAAATAGAGATTCTTAATCTGAAAGGTTGGAATACATAATTATAATGGTTTTCATGGTTGTATCAATGCAAAAAAAGGTTTTTTAACAAGATCTAAACAAATACAGGTTAGTCAAAGGATTTTATGTGTATAAGGCTAGGACAAAATAATTTTAATCTCTAAGAATCCACCTATATGTTTGTAGACCTTCATACAGTGTCAATAAAAGTCTTGAACAAGGTTTCAAACATATTCAAGCACACTTCTAGACCCTATTTGAATATTTCAAGGTTTACATGAGATGATTGTGGATAGAATCAAGGCTTGCATGTCCTAAAGAGCTCCTTAAATAAGATTACTAGTCTAACAACATTTTAGGTAGATTAAACAAGGTAAAATGACCTTAAAACATAAAATACAATCTTGAAACTATGTCTAAGATTCCCATGCAATGGTAAAGGATTAGACCAAGGTTTTATGGTCTCTAGACCATCAAAAACTAGTTTACATATAGAGTTCCATAAAAAGGATGGTTTCCATGGTTTCCAAAGCTTCAAACAAGATTGTGGCAGACCTTCCCAATAGTTCTAATTGGGTTTCAAGGTTTCTTGGCATGTCTCCAAGGTTCACATGGTCTTGTAATATGTGGAAATAGGGTTTTTTATCCTATCCATACCTATCTTAAAGTCTACAATAATTATTTCAATGGTTTCTCAATGTTGTAATGGCTAATCAATGATAAGGAGAAGGTATACAATGATATTGTAGTCTTCCAAAGTCTCTTAGGGATGAAATAAGGTGAGAAAAAACATGTTCCAAGGATTTATGAAGAATATATAGTGAGAATAGAGTTCCTAAAGCCCAAAGACCTAGAATACAGGTCTATTGATGAGGATTTAGAGGGTTTTCAACCTCCTTCAAAACCTTACTAACATCTAAATGAATATTAAAAGTAAATATCATAGGTTTTCACCATCCCAAACATGATTAAAGAAGAAGAAACAAGTTTACAGGTTTATAAACATGTTTCTAAGGTGTTTTTGTAAGTTTTAAGCCTCAAAGCAAGTTTCTACAATCCAAAACATGATTGTGTGTTATAAACTAAGTTTCAAGCCTATTTTACTAGTCTATTACCAAGTCTTAAGCATAATTATAACTTCCCATGACCTCAAAGAGCTTCCTACAAGCCTGTAGACTTCCTAGAAGGTTCCTTCATGACCATATCAGTGATAATACAAAGGTTTCCATAATTTTTTAGGGTAAAAGTAGAATTTAAAAGCTTTCACTTCCTAGAAACATAAATGTGCAAGTCTTCAAGTAAAAAAGATGCAAGGTTTTTAAGTGTCGAGGGTCACCTATAGGTCTACAACAAATTATCAAGCCTTATTGATGATAAAAGGATTTTGAGCATCTAAATCACACCTACAAGTATGCACCAATGTTTCATGGTCTCCTAGAAGACTTACAAGTGAGAAACATAATCTTGTAAGTTTTTTAAAAAGTATAGTGATCAATTCAAGGTTTTTAATGAGATAATGTCAAAATAAAGATCTTAGAGCAAGAGTTTTACATATATTTCCAAGCATGAATGGTTTCTTGATGAAGCATATAGAGTTTGTAATAATGTTGACAATCAAAGGAGAAGAATAAGAGGTTCTAAGACCTGATAATGTTATTCAAGCATCATTTTATAAAACTTAAAGTCTACAATATGTTTTTCATGATGGTGAAAGCCAATACAAAGAGGTTTCCAAGCATCCACAAGCATGAGAACACTCCAAACAATATCAAATGACTTAAATAAGCCTTCTTAAATCTAATGAATGATTTAGGTTACTTGATAAACATCCACAAAGCATGGAAATAGTTTGAAACCTACTCCTAAGAAAGTACAACTTCCTCAAGTGGTTGGTATTCATGACAAACATATGCAAGGCTCAAACTGAGGTGAGTTATGTTAGTCTGAGGCCTAGAATGGTGAATTTAGAGATATTTTCATGCAGGAGACTCAGTAAGATCTTATTAAACAATCAAGAACAAATCAAATATCAATTAACCTCTCTCCAACATGCATGCCTAAGAGGAAATTATGAATTCAAGGCTCATTAAGATAAGAATACCAAGCATACTCCAAGAATATAGTAGTATAAGGTGAACTTTTGACCAAATCTAGCTTGAAAAAGCTTTCTAAGAGATAAATGGAGTAGTAATATGATGTTTTATTCCCTAATATGCCTAAATTGGCTTCTTTCTCCCACACATATGGAATTAATGAATGTAATATGGGAATTTATTATTGTTTTCTACTCCCACTTGTTAGTATTTTCTATATATGTGACTAAAAAAAGGAATTTTTCAAGATCCATCTCTTTGGTGTAGTAAAAATCTACTCATTTGAGATTGTAACACTAGTTTTATGCCTTCTATAATCATCTAAAAATTACACTTGAGTGCTAAAATTGTTAATTGAGACCACCTATCCATAACATGTTGGAAGTACATCTACTAAGAAGGGGGGGTAAATTAGTTGTCTTAAAACAATCCTTCAATTTCACTTAAAATTTGTGAAGCATTCATATACATACATACATTAACCAATGCATACATAAGCATTTATGATAGCAAACAATCATAAGAACACAAGACATATGTGGAAAACCCTCTTAGGGGATAAAACCCATTGATGCATAGCTTGGAATATAGTCTTATAAGTAATGAATCAAACTTTTAGTGAGGCACCAACCCCACAAGGAGAACCAACCCTTTACTATTCAAGCACCAACTCAACTAGTCCTTTAGCAAGCACTAACTTGCATGGAGGTTCCAACCCCCTAGGTAACTATTGACAATTTTGACCCTACAGGTCGAATTACAACCCCTATCATTTAAAACTTGCATAAACATGCCTTTTTGTCTTGTGAGTTAGTAATTAGTCCTAAAAAATCTTTGAAGAATCCATGGTTAACAGGTCTTGAGGTTTTTTAGGTGATTTAGGGACTTTCCTTTCACTCATCTTATTCTTTGCAGAAAGGTATTTATGTTTCTCAGAGCAATTTAAAAGAGGATAAGCAAAAAACTTTGGGTTTTCACAAGCGAAAGATATACTTTGGGCTTTCATGGAAGGAATGTTTTAGGAACAATTTCCTTGAAAGGTTCTTTTATTGAGAAATGGTCCTATTTCATAAGTTCTAAAGAGTTCTTTTGGTTTCAAAGTCCATTACAATAGTTCCAAGGACTCTTCAAAAGTCTAAAGGGTCGATATTATTTCAAGAAAGTCATTTCAAATAGATCTGAAGGAAAGGAACATAGAAGAAACTCTGAAAGAATTCCTTTAGACTTTTTGTTTGAAAGAAATGAATGAAGGAAAGGGAATTTACATTTTTTTTAAGGGTACTTTGGAAAAACTCGAAGGGACACTTTAAAGAAATCCAAAGGGATACTTTCAAGTTTTGAAGGGACACTCGAAAAGGGAAAAAGGATGTTTACAATTTTTTTGAGAGGTCACTTTCCCTTTAGGAAAGTTCACTTCACAATTTTTGAAGAGTTGATTCCAAAAGGCTGAGGGGTAAATTTCCCTTTAGGAAAGTCACTTGGAAAAAATGTTGAGGGATACTTTAGAAATCCTGAAGGGCTCTTTCCCTTTGGTAAAGTTCATGTCATAAAATATGAAGGGTAGAATTCCTTTAGAAAGGTTCATTTTGAGAATCCTAAAGGGCTCTTTCCCTTCAGGAAAGGTTGTGCCAAAAAATATGAAGGATCATTTTAAGAGTGCCGAAGGGCAGTTTCAAAAAGCAATTCACAAAGAATTTTGAAGACAAAATTCCTGTAAACTTTTTGTTTGAAGGAATTGATCAAGGTAAAGGGGAAAAATTCTCAAATTTATGCTCAAAATTAAGAATGACTTTACAAAGGTCCAAGGACAAGGATTCCTTCAAACTTTTTGTCTAAAGGAAATAAATAGGAATTGACCACTCCAAAGGAAATAGACATAGGAGAAGAGCCAAAAGAAATAAGTCCATGGAAAAGAGGAAAACAAATAGCCTAAATAAACACATGCACAAAAGGGAAGAGCTTGAGAATAAAAGGCCAAGAAATAACAAGGAGTTCAATATAAATGCACCTCTCACTCATGAAGGTCCTTTCCATGCAAGCAAAGGGTATCTATAGTTGATTGGTCAAAGCTTCAATTGACTATTTATTGAAGTCAAGCTTATCTCTTAGTCATCTCATGCATTAAATGATCCAACTTAACTTTAATAAATTCAAGAGGCATATTCTTTTGAATAGTATGGCATGGATTTCCATGCAAGAGTTCAACTTGTCAAACTTGGGTCCACCTCATCCCTTCTATTCCAACATGGAATTTCATGCATGTGTTCTTGATTATCTTATTGAAGGCTTTTAATGTTTCTAGTAGTTCAAGTGGAGTTCTAAATTCAATTTTGGCATTGATTTCATGCAATGGAGATTATTTTCTTATTTTAGGCAGTTCAAGAGGAGTTCTATATTTGGAGATTGGTGTAGCATCATGCATGATGGAAGTTTTGACTCAAACTTGGGCTTTCCATTATTTTCAATGCCAAAGAGCTTTTCATACAAGACATAAGATAAAAATAGATTTTATTTGAAGGTTTTGATAGCACAAGTTGGACTGAGTTGACCTCCTCTTATATTTTTAGCACCAATATCTTGGTTGTTGTATACTTTTTCTATATAAGTTGGCTTTTCAACCTTGAATTATATCCTCTTTTTGTCAAGACCATACTCTGCCAAAAATTTGTGTTGTGTAACCTTTTTAAATTAATAAAAAGATAGTTTTTAGACTCCAAGGTGATGGTATAGTGTAGTTATATCAGTGATTTGCATATGTGATAGAATTTTCTTCCTTGTCAAATCCTAATTCTTACCTAGTTACTAGCTGATCAGATTATGTAGGTTATGTTGTGTGTTTAATATCTTTCGGTTGAAGTTACAATAGATATAAGTGGTTGGTTAGTGCCTTGAATCAGGCCTATTCCATCATTTTCCTCAATTTTTAATCATAATATAGAACCTTTTCATGAAATACTGATGTGTAGGGGTCAATTGGGGTTAAAATTTTAGTTTGTTTATTGTTTGATCAGTGTTTTTATAAGTTCAAATTGAGTGGATCAATCAAAATTTAGGTGTATCACCATCATTAGGTAGAATTTCCCTTCAAGTTTATTTCTTCTCTTTCCCTTGATAATTTGTAGTGTAGAGTAGGGATCCTAATTGATACACCAAAGGGAGCTAGCCCTTACAATCTAGAGATTTAATCAATTGATTAGGTTACCCATAGCCTAGGATTGTTTCCATGTTTCAATAGACTATGAAGGCCAGAAACTACCTTCACAAGGATGAATGTATAATTTACAATAGTTTTTGGCATGCCCAATGGGAAAATAAATAAATATTTTGCATATTTGAAGTAAGTTTGGAGTTGAGGAGAAGTATTTGCAGTAGAAGAGAATATATATCTTCATCACAAGTTAAATATTCTTTAAATTGCAGAGTTCATAGCATCATTCAAGTAGCTCTTTCATGCCAAAGCTTACCATAAGGTCATCAAGTAAAGGTATTCCTTTTGAATTTATATCATATAAGAGATAAAGGTTTAGGAGGGCAAATCCATATCCTCAAAATAAATATTTGTCTCTTGGTTATCTTATTATTCTAATCACTACAAACCCCACTACCCAAATGGCCATCAAAATCAAGTGTTTTTTCTATTCAATAGAGGTATCCCACTAAATATAGCCCAATTTGATGACATTTTAATGTCTACCCTTAAGAGAATCCCATTTTTCTTATGAGAAAATCAAATAACCCCTATTAAGCATATCTAAGATGTAGCTAATCTTTATTCAATCCATAATGTTGTCGAGAATAATGTTGTTATTAGATTGATTGTTATTGCTTTCAAAGGAAAAGCATTGTAATGCTATAGAAATCCCCCACTAAACTCCATTTATACCTAGGATGAGTTAGGTGCAGCCTTAGTCAAGCAATATGGAGACAAATCTAATCACCTATCTTTAGTTAAGAAATTAACCACCATAGAAAAGAGCTCCTCATGAGTTCATGTCTAATTTTAACCTCAAATTACAAAAGACATAGACCAGAATACCTATGTTGATAAGGTCATCCCCTAAATATGCATTTTTGTACTATTTAAAAGCCCTTAATTCTGACATTAGTGTGATGATATAGTCAATGGGTGGTACTACCTTGCTAAATGTTTATGAGGTTGCAATAAGGGTAGAAAATAGTTTGATACAAACTAGTAAGCTTTTTCCAAGACCTCAAATGCCTATATTCCTATAATTGAATTCTATACCAGCCCCTCAGATTCCTCAAATTCCATCTTTAGATCCTATTCCAACACCTCAAACTCAAATTGTAACCCCTACTAGTCAGGATAGAGAGATAGGAGGGTTAAAAATATTGTTACAGTCCTTTAAGAATGAAATAGTGAAACTCAAAAGGAAAAAAAATTAGGCTAATAGGCTCTATCAACAAAAAAATCAAACCACCTATCAAAACTTCAAAGATAAAAGGCATCTTTATCAAGGTTTTAAAGAAAATAGACCACCTTATCAAACCTCCTTATCAAGGTTTCAGAGAAAATAGACCACCTTATCAAACCCAAGGAGCCATAACTCCAACTAAGCCTTATGTTTCCATTAATCCTAATACTCCTTCCACTTCAAATTCCATTATTCCCACCCCACCTCAAAATAACTTAATGTGGGATTTAGGTTGGCAGTCCTCAAATCTTAATGATGCTCAAAACCAAGCCTTGGTATCACAGAACATCACTAAGCCACAAATGACACAAGAAGAGTTTTATTTTCAAGGAGGTCAGTACCAAGATAAAACTTTTACATCACAAGGAGAGACTCAACAAGTTCAATGGAAGCCTAATGCCATTAATGTAAATTGGCAAGTGGATGATCATGTTGCTTTTACTCAGGGTGTTGAAACTAACAATATAAGTGGTTGAGTTACAATCATGACTAGAGCTAAAAGAAGAGCCATTGATGAGGTGAAAGAGGTGATAAATGATTCTATTACTCCTCATGTTGTTTTTAGGAGTATAAAATAACAACTCACTAACCCTTCAACTCAAAAAAATTATAATATAGAGGTTAATAAAGTTTAGTGAATACCTCTAGTTCGTGAGTAGCCAGTGCTTCAAAAAGTACAACCAAAGGTTAGTGGATCTCATTTTAGTATAGTGGATCAAATGAAGAAATATAATATTAGAATTATTATTTGGGATTCTCTTTCCATTCTAGGACAAAATTATAAGCTCATTTAAGAGCTTTTAGCTCTTGAATTATCTCCAAAACTAGTTGAGAAAGAAGGTGTTATCTTAACTAATTCATATTAGCCAGCTAAGTAGCAAGTACAATAAGTAAATAAGATGTAAAAGGTGGATATAACTAAGGTAAAATCAAATAAAACTCCTCATCTTTATCTTTCTTTGATATTATTTGATACTTTGGTTCATAATTGTATAGTGGATAGTGGAGCTAGTAGTATAGTCTTACCTAAACAAATTATAGACAAGCTCAGCCTTGTTTATGAGCCAAATACTAAAGGGGTATTTCAGTTGGATGGGTCACCAAAAAATATGGTAGGTATCATCAAAGATATAAATTTGACATTAAATGTTTATCCCAATGTTACTATTTAGCAGGATGTTATTGTGGTAGACTTGCCTCCTTACTTTGTTGTGTGTCTTTCAAAGGACTTAACCTCAAAGATTAGGGGATAATTATCAATTGATTGGAATTATTTGATATTAAAAACCAATTATGGTATCAATGTAACAATTCATTCTAAACATATTACATGTTTTCATATGGAGCCATATATGCCAAGTGTTGTAAACACTAACTGTATCATCTCAGATGAAGTACTAGAAGCTAGTGAAGTAGAAAGTGAATCACCTTTGGATGGAGTTCCATATTTGTTCCTTGATGAGTGGGATTATAATTTTCATGAGCATGATCCTTATAATTTGATTGAAGAAGAAGGACTTGGTGTGTATTGCTTTCATGAGAATGATGCACCAATTCTAGCCACGGTTAAGGATGATGAGTCTAGTCAACGTCTATGGAAATTATACTTTGGTGGATCAAGGAATAAGCATGTAATAAAACATATAATGATTTTTGTTTCTCCAAAAAATCAAAGGTATTTCTCTTATATTAAATTTCAATTTGGTTGTTCAAATAATGTTGTTAAGTATGAAGCACTAGTTCACGGTTTGTAGTGGGCTAGGAAGATGAAAGTCAACACCTTACAAGTTTTTGGTGATAGTGAACTTTTAGTTCACTAAGAGGTTTGAATATATGTAAAAATTTATTTCTTAAGTCTTATAGGAATATAATATGGGACTTACTTGAATATTTTCAAGCTTTTAACATTTAGGTAATACCAAGATGTAAGAATAAAAACGTAGATAGGTTGGTTGCCATTGGGTCACAATTTAGCATTCCAGTTGATATAAAAAGTGAAAAAAATTAGTCACATATAAAGGTGGTTATAAGGCCTTCTATTCTAGATAATCATGAGAATTGGCAAGTGTTCAAAGATGACAATCAAATTGTGAGATTCTTTCAAGAGGAAGTTGAGTTTTCTTCAGGAAAACAATCAAAGTATTTACAATAGTATGGTGATTAGGTTGCACAAATAAAACAAATAATTTTCCCAAGGGATTGGTCACACTTGAAAACATTTTTAGTGGTGATGATGAGTTAAGGAAAGATAAGTCATCCTTGTCAACAAAATAAGAGCACTATGCTAATGTAGAGATTGCAGCTAGTAAGAATTTGAAGTTGGGTAAGGTATGCACTCCTTCACAAAAAGAAGTTTTCATTGAGTTATACACAAGTTTTCTGATGTATTTGCTTGGAAATATAGTGATCTCAAGGGATTTGACCCAAGTTTATCTCAACACACCATTGAGTTAGAGGTTGAAACTCAACCTGTAAGATAAAGACAAAGGCCCATCAATCCTAAGCTTGAGCCTTTGATGAGAGCTAAGATTCACAAGCTCATAGAGTCAGCTATTGTTTTTTATTCAAGAACTCAACTTAGGTGGCAAAACTTGTTTTGGTATGGAATAATAATGGTGAGATTAGATTGTGTGTCAACTTCCATGATTTGAACAGGGCTTCACTTAAAGATCACTATCCATTGCCATCAATGGAATAGATTTTATAGCTGGTTGTAGGTTTAAAAAGGTTTTCTTTGTTGGATGGATATAGTGGATACAATTAGATTTTGGTCAAAGAAGAGGACCAATTTAAGACAGGCTTCACAACCAAGTGGGGGACATTTTCATACAAAAAGATGCCATTCAATTTAACTAATGCTGGAGTAACCTTTCAGAGAGCCATGGATATGGCATTCCAAGGCCTTTTTAACAAGTTTTTACTTATTTATTTGGATGATATAATAGTGTTTTCAAAGAGTATAGAAGATCACATGGTTCATCTCAAGCAAGTGTTTGAAAGGTGTAGGCAATTTGGGGTATCTCTAAACCCCAAAAAATGTGTCTTCTTAGTTCATGAAGGTAAGATTCATGGACATGTTGTTTCAAAGTCTGGTTTAAGCATAGATTTTAAAAGGGTATACTCTATTCTTTCACTCTCCTTGCCTAAACGCAAAAAAGCTATGCAAAGCTTCCTTTGGGAAAATCAATTTCATAAGGAGATATATTTCAATTTTTTTAATTTTAGCTAAGCCACTTACAGCCATGCTAAATAATAATTAGATCTTCAGCTAGTCCAAAGAAGGAGTTAAAAGTTTTGAAGATATTAAGAATGCCATAGCTAGTGCTCCTACACTTATAAATCTAGCTTTCATAAAATATTTTATTTAGTATACATATGCTAACATGGACAGTATTTTAGGCATTCTTATGTAGCAAAATGATGAGGCTTTGGAGCAGCCAATAGCCTTCTTTATTCAAGGCTTGGAAGAATATGAAACAATGTACTCTTTTGTTGAAAATCATGTCCTTTTAGTTATAATATCTCTTAAAAAGTTTAGATACCTATTGTCTAACAATAAGATACACCTAATGGTTTCTTACCCAAGCATCAAGGAATTCCTTTTGAACAAAGATATAAATGAGAAGAGAGCTCATTGGATAACCAAGGTAATGGAGTATGATGAGGAAATCAAGGTCACAAAGTTGATTAGAGGCAAAGGACTTTGTGAGTATCTAGCTCAAGACTTGCAAGAAACTAATAAGGTTATTTTTATGTCAAATGATGAAGAGGTTGCAGTTGGTCATAGCTCACCTTCCAATTTTTTTCATGACTTGGTAAGCTATCTCCAAAATGGTATTTATCCTCTCATCTAATTTCTTCAAAAAGAAGATATTTCAGGTTGCAATCAATTCCATTTTTGCTTATCAATGGTGTTTTATTCAAGAAAGATATCAATGGCATGTTGTTAAGATGTATAGAGCCAGGCCAAACTCAGAGATTACTTGAAAAATTCCATGATAGACATGGTGGAGGACATTTTTCTATAAGAACCATATCCTTTAGGATCATGAGAGGTGGGTACTATTAGCCTAGTATATTTGGTGATTGCTATGCATGGGTTAGGAAGTGCAAATAGTGTGTTATGTTTGTAAGAAAAGTGAAACTTTCAACCTTACCTTTTTAACTAATTGTAGTGGATCAACCCTTTGTCCAATGGGTATTGGACTTTATTGGTCTCATAAATCCTCCTTCGAGTTTAAGACATAAAAGGATTCTAACTACTATAGATTACTTCACACGTTGGACAGAAGAAGTGGCATTGAAAGAAGCAAATGAAACCAATGTTCTAGATTTCTATGAAGGTTTGCTTACTAGATTTAGAGTTCATTCAATTATTATTTCTGATAATTCAATGGATTTCTTTAGATCTAGGATCAATCAATGGGATGTCCAACATGGAATTTATCTTAGCACTTCATTAAACTATTATCCACAAGGCAATGGTCCTACTGAATCTACAAATAAGAACCTATTGAAGATCATAATAAGGATTATTGAAGAAAATCAGAGGTCATGGCATCTCAAGTTGAATTCAGCTCTATGGTTTGATAGGATCACATATAAAATATCAATATCTAACTCTTCATACAAGATGGTATATGGTAAGGAAGCAAGGTTACCCATTTCTCTTAAATTTCCTACTTTAAAACTAATGCATAAACTTGAATTATTGGAGAATAAGCTTATGGAGATCAGGCATATTAAGATTATGGAGTTGGAAGAGACAATAAATCAGTCCATGCTAGCCATGGAAATTCATCAAGCACAAGTGAAGAGAGCTTTTGAAAAGGGAGCTTCTTCACAAAGTTTCAAAGAAGGAGATTTGGTCCTCAAGTGGGTGAGGATAGAGCTAAATTAGGAAGGCACACACAATTTGATTATTTTTGGAGTGGCCTATACACAATCTCCAACTACAAATCTCACAGTTTATTTTAACTTACAAAGATGGATGGTGATGAGCTTCCAATCCAAGTAAATGGGATACATTTAAAACATTACTACTGAAGAACAAAGTTCCTTGTACATAGTTAGTTTGTTTTGGTTTCCTCCAAGTATTGATCAAGCATAGTAGTTTCATTCTATTTTGTTTCAAATAAGTGCTTGTTTGCACATTTTCTTTGCTTATTTAGCTTTCCCTATTTTGTATCTTTCCCTTCTTATTTTTGGAGGATGAAGGTTGTCTTTTCTAGGTCAAAAGAGAGTTTGCAGTTATGGACCAGATTTGCCATTGTTTTATGAGTTTAAATATCATGTATATGATCTAAGTTCTCAAGCATAGCAGGCATGCTTCCCAGTTGAGTCACCAAAATATTGACAATTTTGACCCTACAAGTCAAATTACAACCCCTATCATTTGAAACTTGCATAATCATGCCTTTTGTCTTGTAAGTCAGTAATTTGTCCTAAAAAATCTTTGAAGAATCTATGGTTAATAGGTCTTGAGGTTGTTTATGTGATTTAGGGACTTTCCTTTCACTCATCTTGTTCTTTACAGGAAGGTATTTATGTGGCTCAGAGTAGTTCAAAAGAGGATAAGCAAAAAACTTTGGGTTTTCACAAGTGGAAGATATACTTCAGGCTTTCATGGAAGGAAGGCTTTGAGAACAATTTCCCTGAAGGTTCTTTTATTGAGAAATGGCCCTATTTCATAAGTTTTGAAGAGTTTCAAATTCCATTACAATAGCTCCAAGGACCTCTTCAAAAGTCCAAATGGTCATTATTCTTTTAGGAAAGTCATTTCAAATAGATCTGAAGGAAAGCAACACAGAGGAAACTCTAAAATAATTCCTTCTAACTTTTTATTTGAAGGAAATAAATGAAGGAAAGGGATTTTACAATTTTTTTGAAGGGTACTTTGGAAAAATCCAAAGGGACACTTTAAATAAATCTGAAGGGACACTTTAAAGAAATCTAAAGGGATACTTTCAAGTTCTGAAGGGACACTTGGACAGGACAAAATGGCCTTTAAAATTTTTATAAGGGGTTAATTTCCTTTCAATAAAGTTCACTTTGCAATTTCTAAAGAGTTGATTCCAAAAGGTTGAGGGGTCACATTCCCTTTGGTAAAGTCACTTGGCAGAAATGCTAAGGTAGACTTTAGAAATCTTGAAGGGCTCTTTCACTTTGGGAAAGTTCATGCCATAAAAGTCGAAGGGTAGAATTCCTTTGGGAAGGTTCATTTCAAGAATCTTGAAGGGCTCTTTCCCTTCGGGAAAGGTTGTGCCAAAAAATTTGAAGGATCATTTTTAGAGTGTCGAAGGGCAGTTTCCAAAATCCCAAAGAGTAATTCGTAAATAATTCCAAAGACAAAATTCCTTAGGACTTTTTATCTAAAGGAATTGATCAAGGCAAAGGGGGAAAAGTCTTGGATTTTTACCTGGAAGAAAGGACTTTACAAAGGTCCAAAGATAAGGATTCCTTTAGACTTTTTGTCTAAAGGAAATAAACAGGAATTGACCAATCTGAAAGAAATAGATAAAGAAGAGGAGCCAAAAGAAATAAGTCCATGGAAAAAAGGAAAATAAATAGCCTAAAGAAATACATGCATAGAAGTGAAGAGCCTAAGATTAGAAGGCTGAGAAATAACAAGGATTTCAATCTCAATGTACCTTTCACTCATCAAGGTCCTTTCCATGAAAGCAAAGGCTATCTATAGTTGATTGGTTGAAGCTTTAATTGATTATTTGTTGAAGTTAGGTTTATCTCATAGTCATCTCATGCATTTAATGATCTAACTCAACTTCAAGTAGTTCAAGAGGCATATTCCTTTGAATATTTTGGCATGGATTTCCATGCAAGAGTTTAACTTGTCAAACTTGGGTCCACCTCATCCCTTCTACGCCAACATGAAATTTCATGTATGTGCTCTTGATTATCTTGTTAAAGTGTTTCAACATTTCTAGCAGTTCAAGTGGAGTTCTAAATTCATTTTTGGCATTGATTTCATGTAAAAGATATTGTTCTCTTATTTTAGGTAGTTCAAGAGGAGTTCTGTATTTAGATATTGGTTTAGCATCATGCATGATGGAAGTTTTGACTCAAACTTGGGCTCTCCATCATTTTCAATGCTAAAGATATTTTCATGCAAGGCATAAGATAAAAATAGATTTTATTTGAAGGTTGTGATAGCACAATTTGGACTAAGTTGACCTCCTCTTCTATTTTTAGCACCAATCTCTTGGTTGTTTTATAATTTTTATATATAAGTTGGATTTTCAACCTTTAATTGTATCCTCTTTTTAGCAAGACCATACTCTACTAAAAATTTATGTTGTGTATCCTTTTCAGATTAATAGAAGCATAGTTTTTAGACTCCAAGGTGCTGGTATAATGTATTTATGTCAATGATTTGCATATGTGATAGAATTTTCTTCCTTGTCAAATCCTAATTCTTACCTAGTTACTAGTTAAGCAGACTATGCAGGTTATGTTCTGTGTTTAATATCTTTTGGTTGAAGTTACAGTGGAGTGGTTGGTTAGTGCCTTGAATTAGGCCTATTCCATCAGTTCCTTCAAGATTTGATCACAAGATAGAACCTCTTCATGAAATACTGATGCGTAGGGGTCAATTGGGGTTAAACATTTAGTTTGTTTATTGTTTGATCAGTGTTTTTAGAAGTTCAAATTGAGTGGATCAATCAAAATTTAGGTGTATCACCATCATTAGGTAGTATTTCCCTTCAAGTTTATTTCTTCCCTTTTCCCTAGTATTTTATAGTGTAGAATATAGATCCTAATTTATACACCAAATGGAGCTAGCCCTTATAATCTAGAGATTCAATCCACTTATTAGGTTACCCACAGCCTAGGATTATTTCCATGTTTTAACAGACTATGAAGACCTAAAACTACCTTCACAATGGTGTGAGTCTTATTAACAATAGTAACTCAGTACCAACTTAGCTACCTTGAACCTATGATCAAATTTGAACACTTTTTGATCACCCAAATAAATATGATATCCTTATTTTTTCTTCTTACTCTTTTATCTCTCTTAAATAGCCTATTACGTCATCTCGCTTAACTAGCCCTTCCCTTGGTAGAATTAGGTCAAATGACCTTTATCATCACTTATAGAAACATATATATTCATGGAATATTAAGAATACCTATTTGATAATATTCAATCCCTTTACTTGGATTTTAAAACTCTATATCATTCACTCATATGCTCAATATTCTAACTATTCAAATTAGGCCTATTAGAACTTTTATTTATACTTGACTCTTGATCTTACCCATCTTGGTCTGATAAGAACATAACCATACTTGGATCACCTTTTTAATATATATAAAAACATGTTTCATAATTTAAACAACCATTACATAGGTTATTTGTTACCTTTAAGGGCCAAAACCACCATTAGGCCTAATAGAGACCTAATGCAATTTGGCCTTCTCTAAGTGCATGTTTCACTTAGGCCTCCTTGAAACACCTTGAGCCTCTACACATGATTGAAACACTTAATACACACTTAAATTAGACCCATGATAATCTCACTTTATTTTCTCAACAAAATTTATCTCATTTCACTCTTTGAACCACACAATTAGGTATACTCGCCATTAGGCCTTCTTATTGCCATAAAGTCTATCTTGAAAATATGAATCATACACTCAGCTTTGCAACATAAACATACTAAAAAATCACATGTATATAATCTCAATTTCCTTAGGTTCAACATAATGTTAATTATAATTCATCAAATAGGTCAAAACACCTCTAACTAATCAACTTCATATGCTCACTCAGAACTGCACATAGGCTTGAAGAACCTACTCCAAAGTCTTTGACTTGTAACACCTTAATATAAGTTTATCATGAATAAAAATGTGTTAAAAATAACCTCTGAGATGTTAATAAAAACTTAATATGCATTGTATTCAAAAACTCTAAGCAAAAAGACTTAGAAACAATATTCTCGCTTATACACAGAAAACTACCTGTAGCACCAAAAACACAATCAAGAAGATCAAGTCTTAGAACACCTGTGAGAACACTTTTATGATATTTAAATGGTTTTAAATGAAAATTAAACATCATTATATCATATTATAAAATATATATATATATATATATATATATATAATAATTTTTAATATCAATATTGGTCTTACAAACTAATCTCACATATTCACCCTACACAAACTTCACTGTGTTAGACAGATCACTTTGAGAACAACTTTTATCATGTTTGTGTACATCACCAAAAATTATAAACAAAGTGGATATGAGGTATAGGTATTTAAAAATTACCTCATGCATTTGGATCCATCTTTACTCCTCTGCAACCAATCCCTAATCTATTTCTCATTATTACCTAGTTTTCTCATTGTCTTGCTTATTAGGCCCTTTTAGTGATAGGTCAACTTCCATGACCATTTTAGCACATTTTAGATCTATAAATTGATTATAAACTTATATTTTCAAAAAATAAAAGTATCACACATCATCCTCCATCCATTTTCATGTTTTGACTTGGTCAACCCTATATCTACATCATAATTATGAGAAACAAGGGGTTTCATATAGCTTCTACTCACTCTTATGACAAACTAAAACCACCTAGAGAAACTTGGAAGATTAAATGACATGTTACAAACATCAAACTAGGTCAAAAGACCATTTTGTTCCATAAGTGATAAGATATTTCCTATTGGGTCATTATGAGGGTTTTAGGAGGGTTTTGACTAGTTTCCCTTTTTAGCAATCATTCATAAAGGATTACCCCTCAACCCTAAAAATAATTCTAGGACATTCAAGCTAGGAACCTTACCCAACTTACATGAACTAATCAGGATCTCATGTAAATTTTTCACATGCCAATGAGCATAAGAAATTCATTCGTGGGTCTGCAAAACCCCATTTTGTGCACATAGAAAACCTTAACACCAATTTTCATGCTTTCTCCTTTAGGATATGACCTAAAACTTGGTAATAAAAACTTAAAACAACCTCTTAAACCTTTTTAAATGCTTGCAATATCTCTAGCACATTGGGAAATGATATTGACCCCTCATTAGGCCACATTAGATTTCTTTGCACACTAGGCCTTGAACTGTCAGTTATACTTAGACCTTGATCATACCTTGAAACTTCTTATACTATTTTCAAAACCTCATCCACATGTTAAATAAACTCATACCATTCTCACATACTACCAACCTTCTTCACATATGTCTCATATTGATCGACTCATTATGCTACCAGACCTATGCCTTCTTACTAGGTCTCTCAAGTAAGGACTAAGCCTCAAAACTTGACCTTGGAACTCATCTGAAGGATTATTTTCCTCTTGATCATGTTTACATATCTTTATATACTCTCTCATGATTATACTAACATAACTCACCAATATTTTCCATGTTTCATGCATATACCTTCTCTCAAGGCTAGACTAGGCTTCTCAAGACACCTAATACATAATAGTAGCTTACCTTATACCATGATCTTTACTTTGGCATGCCATCAACCTCAAAAGTATTACCAAGTTTCTTTAAAATTATATATCAACAAAGAGATAAGAGCTTTCCTTCAAATTTTCTCTTGTCATGAGACTTCTTTGACACATATCATCTCACCACACATGGCCTCAACTCTAACCTTAACATTAATGATATTTGTCTTGACTTTGACATCAATGACAATAACAATGCTTCAACACCAACAACAAGAACATACCTCAACAATATACCCCCTTATAATTGATGGCAATATTTACACAAAACTGATCAGTAGTCATAACTCTGTAAGTTGGATCTTATTCAATACTTGATCTTTCTACCAAACAGGAACTTTCTCCCCCTTTGACATTAATGAAAAAGGGTCATATTCTTGAAAACTATCTGATCTTTGGACCTAAAACAAGACACCTTTTTTCTTCAAAAAAATTTAGCATCGATTATGCTTACATACCTACTCTTAGAGCATGATTGTCTTCCCTTGTCTCCATGATAATTTTAGACATTATCAAGACTATGACTTGGTTTGATAAAGTCATCATACAAACTCTTTGTGACCTATCTCTTGTGATCACACCTACAGTAGACTCTTGACTAAACCTTGAATCTAAATGTCATCAAAGAAAACAAAAACTCCCCCTATGACCAAACATCATTCATTCTTCTTGCTTACAAGATGAGTGCCTCCATGAAGCCTAATGGAGTCATCTCTACTCTAGGAAACTAGAACAATATAAACTCAGGAGATTCTCGGATCTCCATGTCCTTACTAGACTTACTTTCCTTCATGATCCTTTCAGGATAGAATAGTCCTTTTGGCTTAACCCCTTCAATTTTCTCTTGAATAATATTTTGACTTGGTCTATTGGTCTTAACTCTTCCATCAATAAATTGAGCTGATAGAGAGAATTATTAGCATTCCTTTGCATCTTGACTATGCTCCACAATGGAAAATAGTCCACGTGGACTTGTAGACTAGTCATCAACCTTAGTTACCTTGGGTTTTCACTCATTATCTTGTCTTCTTTCTTGTACTCTAGAAGCCTCAACTTTCTTGTTTTGTCTTGAGAAACCATGCTTATAGTATTTTACAATATGGCCAACCTTTTGACAGTTTAAACACACTATTCATTTTTATGAAAACACACCATGACCCATACCTCTTGACTGGTGGATCTCTTCATAGTTATATGCATATTAATTCTTAGAGGACCTTCTACAATGCCTTGCTCTATGTCTAAATTGGTTACATGAATAATAATAACCATTGAAAGGGTTAGCATACCTTGTAGTCTTAGGTTTATTTATAGTATTATACTTCATTATTTTATCACCCTCATTCTTTGATTTATCATTGACCTTCTTGATCACATTATTGTTCTTCTTTTGGTCTATATTGAAACTAAGGCATGTTTTATCATTAGTAGTCTTTTGAATACTCAAAATGTTGTCTAGATCATTGGTAATCTTTTCAAACCTCACAAATAACTTAACCTTACTTGATATCTGATCTAACTCACATCTCAAGGAGTCTATTTTAGTTACATACCTTACACATTCTTATCTTTTGGTCTTTAGATTAGTAGTCACAATCTCAAGTTGAGTCTCTACCTATTTGACTATTTCCTCTTTATATTTAGAGTTGTTGCTTAATCTAGATTCAAACAAGTTGATTTGTTCCTCATAGTCTTTGATAAGAGACCTTATCACCCTATTCTTCCTTTTTTCCATCTTCAGTTCTTCTATAGTATTCATCAACTCAGCGTCAAAGTCTACCTCATCGTCTTCTTCATCTAAATCACCAATAGCACCTTCAATCCATATGGAATCTTCTTGATTTGAATAGATTGCTTCCTCAAACATGAAGATAAATTCATTGACATCAGGGCCATCACTTTCATGGTCACTCTTATAATCATTTCTCCCACTCTCATTAGATGAGTTGCAATATTCCTTGGTGTAGAAACTTATTTTCTTCTTGAAAAACTTCTTCTTATCATCATACCTTATAAATCTTTTCTTATTTTTATTAGATCTATATGACCTTTTATCATCATCATGACCTTCATCATTCTCTTTATCATCATTTTCCTTATGCTTATGAGGTTATTTTTTAGCAAAGCATCCAATCTCTCCATAATTAAAGCATTCAAAGGGTAGCTTGCCCTTGTATTTAATTGAGCATGTCTTCAACTTTCCTTAAAACATAGTTATAAACTCATCATCATCAATATCAGATTCATTATTATCTTTGAATTTATTACCATGTGTCTTCTTCTCCTTTGGATTATTTTTTTCCTTGAGTATAGCTTCCTTCCTTGCAGGTCTTCCTTCACTTGTCCTCATCTCATAGGTTGTTAAGGTGTCATGAAGTCCATCCATCTCCACCTTGTAAATATCTTACATCTCTTCAATAGCAAATACCTTAGAATCAAATTTTGGAGTTAAAAATATCAAAACTTTTTGAAAAATATTAGACTCTTTTAATTCTTCAGCTAGGCCTCTTATGATGTTGACCACTTCATCAACCCTCAATAGGTAGGCTGCAATAGTCTCATATTCATTCAATTTTAGGGTTTCAAATTATCTTCTATGGGTTTTTAAATTATCCAAATTAGCATTGGGTTATCCCTCATGAATAGTCTTAAACTTGTCCCACATTTCTTTAGCAAGCATACAATGCATCACCTTCACAAGTTCTGCCTCTGATAGGCCACACATAATACCATTCATTACTTTTGAATTATTATCACTAGAATTCTTGCATGTTGCATCTATAGGAGGAATGGGGGTATAGTATATCCATCCAATATTAATTTCCAAAAATCATGACCTTGAGACATCATATATGTCCTCATCCTAACACTCTAAAAATCATAATTAGATCCATTAAATGGAGCTTTGCTTGTAGAAAAACCACCTTGTGCTTGACTAGACATCTTTGATTGCTTAGAATCTTCTTTAGGTTATTATACCTCCTTCAAATGACCTACTCTGGTACAAAAATTTGTAAGTATAGCTACTAAGATGGGGGGTTAAATTATTGTCTTAAAACAATCCTTCAATTTCACTTAACATCCATGAAGCATTCATATACATAAATACATTAACCAATTCATACATAAGCATATATGAAAGCAAACAATAATAATAACATGGGATATATGTGGGAAAACCTCTTGGAGAATAAAACCCATTGATTCACATCTTTTACTAAAATCCTATAATCAATTAATCAAACTTTTAGTGAGGCACCAACCCCTTACTAGTCAAGCATTAACTCAACTAGTCTTTTAGCAAGCACCAACTTATAAGGAGGCTACAACCCCCTAGGTAACTTAGAACCAACTCATATACCTTGAAAATTTGATCACATTTTAACACTTTTTTTTTACCCAACTGAATATTACCTCCTTATTTTTTTCTTCTCACTCTTCTATCTCTTTCAAATAGCCTATTAGGCCTTCTCGGTCAACTAGCCCTTCCCTTGGAAGAATTAGGTAAAATGACCTTGATAATCACCTATAAAAACATAGTTATATATTTATGGAATATTCATCACACATATATAATGATATTAAATCCCATTTCTTGGATTCCAAAACTCTACATCATTCGCTCATATGCTCAATATTCTAACTAGTGAAATTAGGCCTATTAAACTTTTTCTTTATACTTGAATCTTACTCTTACCCATTTTGGTTAGAAATGAAACTCAAAATACCTAGATAACATTTTTAATATATGAAAAATCATTTTTAATAAGTTTAAAAACCATTACATAGGTCGGTCATTACCCTTAAGGGCCAAAATCACCATTAAGTCTAATAGAGACCTAATGCAATTAGGCCTTTTTTAAGCACATGTTTCACTTAGGCCTCCTTGGAACACATTGAACATCCACACATGAATGAAACACTTCATAAAATATTAAATTATACCTTTTATAATCTCACCTTATTTCCTCAACACCATTTATCTTATTTCACTCTTTGAACTATACAATTAGGTGTACTCGCCATTAGGCCTTCCTAATACCAGAAAGTCTATCTTGAAAATATGAATCATACACTCAAATTTTTCACATAACCATACTAAAAAATAGATTTTATATAATATAAATTACATTATGTTTAGCATAATGTTCATTATAATTCGTCAAACAAGTCAAAATACCTCTAACTGATCAACTTCATAATCAATTTGGTCAGAAATGAAACTCAAAATACCTAAAGAAGATCAAGTCTTAGAATACCTATGCGAACACTTTTATGATATTATAATGGGTTTACATGAACATTGATAATAATTATATAATATTTTCAAATATAGATAACAAGTTTTAATATCAATATTGGTTTTTATGGACCAATCTCAAATCTTCACCTTACACAGACTTCACTATGTTAGACAGATCACTTTGAGAACAAATTTTAGCATGTTTGTGTGCATAACCAAAAATTATAAACAAATGGGATATGAGTTATAGGATTAAAAATTACCTAATTCATTTGGATCCATCCCTAATTATCTACAACCAATCCCTAATATCTTTCTCACTACTACCTAGTTTTCTCATTATCTTGCTTATTAGGCCCTTTTAGTGATAGGTCAACTTCTATGACTATTTTAGAACATTTTAGGTATTAAAATTGATTAAAAACTTACATGGGAACATAAAATTATCACACATAATCCTCCATCATTTTCATGTTTTGACTTGGTAAACCCTGTCTACTACATCAAAATTTTGAGAAATAAGGGGTTTTTTTGTAGCTTCTACTCACTCTTATGACAAACCAAAACCACATGGATAAAAATGAAAGAGTAATTTAAATTTTAAAAACATAAATTTGGGTCAATAGAAAAATTTGAGCCATAATCCATAAGATCTTTCCTAATAGGTCAATATGAGGGTTTTAGGAGGGTTTTGACTGGTTTCTGATCTTAGCAATCATTCATAAAGGATTGCCCCTCAACTCCAAAAATAATTCTATGAAATTCAATATTTGAACCTTCCCCAAATTACATTAATTTATTAATATCTTTGTAAAGGTTTCACATTCCAATGATCATGAGAAATTCCTTCTTGAGTCTGCAATACCCCATTCTGTGCACACAAAAAACCTTAACACTAATTTCCATGCTTTATCCTTTAGGATATGACCTCAAACTTGGTAAAAATACTTAACACAAACTATCACACATTTTTAATTATATCAAGATCTATATAACCTTGATAAATGAACTTGACCCCTCATTAGGCCACATTAGGTTTCTTTGCACACTAGGCCTTAAACTGTCAGTCATACTTAGACCTTGATCATAACTTAAAACTTCTTGTACTACTCTAAAAACCTCATCCACATGTCAAATGAACTCATAACATGATCACATACTACCAAACTTCTTCACATAAGTCTCATATTACTCAACTCATTATGCTACTAGGCCTCTCAAGTAAGGACTAAGCCTCAAAACTTGACCTTGGAACTCATCTAAAGGTTTCTTTGCTTATTGATCATGTTTACATAGATTTTTATACTTTCTCATGCCTTTACTGATACAAATCACCAATATTTACTATGATTCATCCATACACCTTCTCTTAGGGCTAGACTAGGTTTCTCAAGACACCTAGTACACAACAGTAGCTTACCTTATACCATGATATTGACTTTGACATACCATCAACCTCAGAAGGATTTATAGATCTCTTTTAAATTATATCTAAATATATGGACATGATTTTTCCTTCAAATTTTATTTTGGCATGAGACTTATTTGGCACATATCATCTCACCATGCATGGCCTCAACTCTAACCTTGACATTAATGACATTTATCTAGACTTTGACATCAATGACAACAATAATGATTCAACACCAACAACATGAACATACCTCAACACATATTATCCATGAACCTATTTTAGGGCCAATTTAGACACTTATCCATCCTTTTTGTGGGACACACGCATCCTTTAACATCCCTAAAGTAGTATTAAATCCTCACATTAGCATTCTAGCCCCTAGTGCCTTAGGTTCTACCACCTAAACACTAGTGCCAAAAATCTAGAAAATAGTGCCAATTATGATAGTGTCCTAGTTTGGGTGTTATTTCCCTTTTCCCAGCTTTTATCACCAATGGATATCTTTTCAAATCAATAGCCACCTAGGGTCAACCTAGACCTATTTTAAAACCCACACAAGCACTAGAATAGTATATATTCATGACTAATTTTCTTTTATTCACTAGATGGAAATTAGATGCAAATAACACAAACTAGCTTAGAACAACTTGTGCACAATCAAGGTTATTAATCCTTATTATGCCTTATACATATAGCCATCTACAACATTCTTTAGCTTAGATTACTCAGATTTCCAATCTTAAGCACACTTAAAGCACTCAAACTAGCATTCATACTAGCTTCATTTGCACTAGTACCAACACTTAGGTGGGGAGAATTACATCGAGTTTGATCCCTCCTCAAAAAATTGGTATGTAGGCAACTCTTATCATAATGAGGTGTTGAGGATGTCTAGCCTACCCCACTAACATCATGTTTTGCTACTTGTGCCAATAATATGCCCTAATAACATGGAGTTCTAAAATTTATATATAAAATTAGTCAAAATAGGTCACTGATAGGGAAGCATAACTTGTGAAAATAGGAACGGGCTTGGCAGACTCTAACACAGATGTACCCAAAATCTCAGAGCAGTTATACATAGAGAACACTATCACCAAAAGGAAAACACTAGCAGCATTAGTGTTACTATCTAGATATGGTGATACTCTCTAGGAAGGGTTTTGACACTTAGATCCTTTATATGACACTCAGATCATCTCTTATCATAATTTTTAGCCTCCATATCTTCCATCTTAGATAGTTTCTAACTAAGTACTTATTTTCATCATTTATAACTATTTTTAGAAAGGTCAAACTAGGTCAATTCTATTATAAATTAGTGGTTGTATTTATTACATATTTTATACCTTGATTATTATACTCAGCCCCTTTAACAACCTAGGGCTTAAACTCAATAACCTTAAAAACTTAAATCATTTGGTGAACCTAACTTACTTAAAATAGTAGAAAAAACCCTAACACTAAATAACCCTAGGGTTTATGTTTCTATCCTTCTAAGACCCACATTCAGCATTCAAATCCCTATATTTTCTTATTTATATTTCATATAATCATGATAATAATGTCAGATGAAGTTTATATTTTTTTGATACAAAGTCTTATAGTTTCGTTTGTATGTTTATCTCCTTTTATTTGGAATGAAATCAAAGATGACATAAACACATATATACATGGTGCTTTATATAAATTAAAATGTATGTCATGTTTCATTTTATCTCTAACATGTTATTGTTCTCTTGTGTGGAATTCAATTTAGAAACAAATCCTTACATACATAGAAGATCTATTACATAAGCTAACAACCATTTTTCAAGTTTTAATGTCATAACTTATGCACAAGAAAGAAGTTCCTTCTCCTCCTCATCTCTATGACGGTGATAGTTGTTTTCCCTCTAACCAAATCCATGTTATCACTCATATACAAGATGAAGCAACCTATATTATTGTTACTAATGCCCATACTCAACCTATCCATGCTTCCACCTCTTCTCTACAGGGTACATGTTCAATCAAAAATAATGAGGGTTTGCACTTGTGGGACTCTAATGGATCAAATTATTAGTATGAGTAGGTTCATTTGTAAATTTCAAATTCAAAATTAATTATTACATGAAAAGATTACAACATTGTAAAATCAGATTACAAGACAAAAGCCTCCAGGGCACACTAGTGTCAATCATGTATATACATCTTCACCTAGTTAATTTGTGGCAAGCAATGTTATATATAAAAATAATAAACCATAAAAAAGTGCATCTACAACTAGTGATTTGAAAAGTACTCAAAGATCAAATAGAAGTTCAAGTGATATTTTAAGGCAAATGATCAAAGCTAAGTTGATCGACCTACCTCCTCCACATCCAGTGAGGAGATCTAGATATTATTGCACCTATCATAGCATACATGGGTACCACATTGATTCATGTTTAGCATTTTAAGTAAAATAAAATAGGTAATTGATACATATGACTAAAATAGTGACACATCATCCAAACAAAATACAATAGCTCATGTCTAAATTTAAAAAGGGTTAAATTTTAAAATAGTAAAAAAGTAGTTACCAAAGCATAACTTAGAACAACAAAAGGTTCACAAAGCATAATCAGAGTAAGAAACAGTAAAATAAACACATGTAAAGCAAGCAAAAGATAAAAATATACCTCTCTCTAATGAGGTCCCACTTTCAAAGTAGTATGGTTTTGGTCAAAAATATTTACAACAGTTTGATTATCATGGTCAAGGTTTTGGCAAACATGCTCAAGGCATCACTACTCCTATTCTAGTAGTTGATGATATTGATCAATAAGGCTTGGGATTTATGGAACATACTAAGGCAAATTATTCACATATATGTTTATCAAGGCAAAAAATCAAGATACATATGTCTTATTACAAAAAGAACAACCACATCAATTGCAAATACAAAATCATGCTAAGCCAACAAGCATTTTCAAAAGAGGCTTTCTAATAAAAGATATTCCAAAGAACCTGTAGAGTAAAAAGTCTACTCTACATTGCATTCTGATTTTTGGTTGCGCACTGCAGATTTTGTTCCCACATACCTTGGTCGTGATGGCAAAATTTTGAAACAAAGCATGGGCTTGATTCATTTGATTCATTTTCCATCTAAGTGTCGAAGAGCAGCGGAAGCTGCCAAGTGGTGTCATCTAAACATGGGTTCTTTTTCCCTTTTTTGATTCTTTTATTTCACTTTTGCCCAAGTGTTGAATTCGAGCGAAAGCTACCAAGTGTCATTTTTTGAGATATGAAACCGGCCAAGTGGCATCGTCTGAGGCACCTTTCATAACTTTTAAAAGGGTTGTGGAACGTGCCATGTATCTAATAACAACTCAGTGGAATGCACCACATGTTGGCATTCTCATTCCTTTTCAACGCCCGTGTTTCATCTATTTCTTGGCAAAAGGTTTCAACAAGAAGTATCAAGATCAGGTGAAAAGTGCCAAGTGGCAATCGCAGAAGGCTCTGGACTACTTTTCTAGAATGTAGAAGTCACCACGTGTTGGCATCTAAGAGACAGTCAATTCAATGCCTTGGTTCAATGTTTTTGGTTCAATACCTCGGTTAATGTGTAAATAGTGCGTAGTGTTGAATCGTTGAACCATTGAACCATTTTTTGGTTCAATCGATCGATTCAACGGCTTGGTTCATCGGGAATTTCAAAGGAGTGTCCCAAAAACCAAAGGGGTCAAGCACCCTTTCAGAAGGTAGTAAGGCATTGTTTCATTTTTGTTTAAGTGCCAAAGACAAGCAGAGGCCGCCAAGTGTCGCTTTCCAAGCCCCTTTCTACTCCATTCCCAAGAGAAGCGGAAGCCACCACATACCCTTAGCAAGAGCAGTGGAAGATGCCACGTATCTTCCCAAAAGCCACGGAAGCCTCCAAGTGTCAACATCCGAGAGATCATCTTCGAGTTTCATTGATAAATAAAGATTGTGGTGGGTCCCGAGTTTTTATTTCAAAGGTCTACAGAAGTTGCCAAGTGTCACCATCCGTAGGAGCCTAATATGTGTCCCAAATATATCTACAAGCATAGCTAAAAGAGCAAGTAGAGATTGCCATATGTCCTTTGTAGAAGACAAGTAGAGATTGCCATGTACATCCTTCCCCCTTTTAAAGGTTGCTTGGGCAGGGAGTGCGGTGAGTCTTATTTTGTTGAAATTGCTAAGTATCAAAGAAGCAGATTGCGACAGGTGTCAAAGGCAGAGCGTTCTTGAGCAGGATATAGGGAAAGTGGAAAGTGTTATGTGTCTTCGATAAATCAGGTGGAAAGCACCAAGTGTCATCCTCCAGTATCTCCTAAGAAATAAGAAGATTTTTAGGGAATTGACTAAGTGTCCTCTTCCGTTTTAACAGAACAGAGGGTCCTGTATAGACACTACCAGCTCAATTAGAGTTCATTTTGGGCCATAAATTTAGGAATGCATGATTAATTTAGAGGGAAACACAGTAGGAGTTATTTCCAGTAGATGGAGCAGTTCACTGAGAAGATTTTTAGGGATAGCAAATATTGAAAGCATCGTCTATTTGTCCCCTGTGAGATAAAGGCAGAATAGAATTGTGTGGGAAAGGAGGTGATGGAATGAGAAATTTGAGGCTATAAAGAGGAGTGCATCATCATCAAAAAAAAAATCGGATACTCAGAGAGTGAATTTTCTGAAGAAACTATTATCAAGAGTTTTTTAGACTTTCTAGAGCAGTGATTAGGAATATCATTTGCCTTTATTCCATTTTCTTGAGTTGTAAATTTGATGTAACTATACATGTTTATGTGCCTTTTATATGGCTAAAGAATTAAGAAGAAGATAGAATTTTGTGCCTTTGTTGGTGTTTCCTATATCATTGTGAAGGTAGTCTAAAGCTGTGAGCCTCTGTTTCTATTATTTTTGTCTATTACATTAACCATGCCTAGTCTGCTCTTTAATGTAATTGAATCTTATATATAGTTTCATTGTGCTTAGGATTAAGGATAAAAAATTACACTCAGGCGCATCACCATAGTTAGATTTCATTTCTTGCATTTGTGTTTTTGTTTAAATTCCTATCCTTTTTCCCCCCACACTTGATATAAAGAAGAGACCAGCTTCTCTAAAATCTGGAGGTTATTTCAAGACGCAAGTCCCACATATTGAAACTTCCCATTGTTGGTGTTTATTACAAAGTGCAATTTTAAACATCAACAGAACCATATGCCTACAATAAGCACAGTTTCGAAGGGTATAGTCATAGAAAATATTTCAAAGCACAATTTAGAAAGGTCAATTCCACAGTATGAGGCAATTCCCTATGCTCATCCAAATATAATAAATGTTAATACTAGCATTCCATTGGTTCAAAATCAAGATGATAATGATGAGTGGAATAATCTAGGTTATTATGATTTCAAAGTTACCAAAAATGAATAATACTCATATTCACATTGTATCTCAATTCAACTATAGCATATCAATCACACTACACAAGAGGTCACCATCCCTATTTTTGACATAGAATCCATTGAGGGTGGGTCTCTCACGAGACTCATTGGTTAGTAGTATATATCCTTACTTGTACATTATTTCCTTATTTCTTTCTCCTTGTATATAGTTTAATTCTCATGTTTCTTATACATAGCTTATATCCATAAAATATAAAAATAATATAATATTTCAAAACATAAAAACATTCAAATATTTGTTTAGAAAATACAAATTATAGATTATGAATTACCATGTTTACATTTCTTATATTTGGTAGGAACTATATATGTTTGTTATCTTAGTATAGTCATTTTTTATTATATATACATGATTCACTTGTTCTTGTTGACTATTTGTAGATTGTTATAGTGTTAGGTTGTGGAGCTAAAAGCTTCACCCAGATGCAAACATGGAGGGTTGCTGAGTGTCACAGTCACCGGCATCGATCAGGACAACCGACATCGGTCAGGTGGAGACAGGAAGCTGCCAACATTGGTCATGGAGTCGGTCGATGTCGGTCACCTCCAAATAGACAGGGACTGACTTTAGTCGCCTGTGTGGTTCTAGAACTACTAGTTGACGAACAGTTAGTTTAACGAACCGGTTGTTTGCATGTAAAAGGATAATTTTAGTCTTGGAGCTGCGGATCTAATTATTGTAATTGGATGTCTAATTATTGTTTGCATAGGATCTATATAATAGACTCATGGGCTGTATTGTAAAGTGTGAGGGATCAAAGTAGGGATTCCCTGGGTGCTAGATAGAGAGAGCAAGGTTAGCTCCTTCAGAGGGAAGAGAGCAAGATTGGCTCCTCATAGTGCCACAGTGACAAGTTTGTATGATCAGGTAGATCTGTGGGAGAGCAAGATCTGGTAGAAGATCCACAGGGGTGCTGGTATGGAGAATCATAAGGACTTGGTGAGGCAAGGACAAGGGTTCTTTTGAGTATGTAAGATTAGGTTTGATTTGTAGGTTGTTGTAAGTTCATGGGAGATCTACATGGTAAGTAAGATCGATTTGATTTGCAGGTTGTTGCAAGTTCATGGGAGATCTACTTAGAGTGCATTGTGTACTCGGTTGAGTATGTGTGTATACTCGATGGTACTGGCAGTAGTGATACTGACTGGTTGGAGGTGAACAACAACTCTGTGTTTGAGTTGTTTGTTGTGACCGTGATTGAGAGAGAGAAATCTTGAAGAGATTTACTATTTACGCCCTAGAGGTGTGGGAGCCCTAGAAGAGTGTGAAGAAGATTGTGGCATCTTCTTTGTTGTATTTCCTTCTGGAAGAATATTAATACAATTGGGTATTGTCTCTCATTTTCTGTGTTATTTCTGAATTTCTAGTTACTTGTTACTTCTGGTTAAATTTCGCATTTAGTTGCTTGTACATGGTAATCAATTGTGCTTCTTAGATCCTATCAAGTGGTATCAAAGTTGTTTGTTGTTCCAGATTCCTGACCTATAGGACTTAGGTCTATCACACAAGTCTAGATTTGCTACTTTTTACCCATTGGGGGCACATGCATAGTTTCCTAATTTGACACATTCACCCATTTAGGGGCATCTTATACACAGTTCTGATTACTAAGTTATATCATTCTACATTACACTATTTTTTTGTTGACTACTACTACTTTAAACTCAGCTTATGTAAATCTTTGCTCTTATATAGATTTATACCACATGTTCATGCATAATTTCATTTTTATCTTTCCTAGTTTATATTTGATTGTGACTCTATGCTTCTTCTACTCAAGGGAATTTGAATATGCCATTGTTCTACAACTCTATACTATTGACGCAAAAGATTACACCCTTGGTAGAAGGCCGAGCTCCTACCTTCCTCACGCCAAAATAGAAACTCCCTTCTCACCTGTGGGACCGGCGAAGCTGGAGGGGAGAGTCTATAAATAAGGGCTAGCTCCCTCTGATGTATCTTTTATGCCCTAGTTTCTCCTACTGCTAACAAATAAATGTAAAAAAGGGGGGGTGAAAAGGGGGAGAGAGATCCTAAAAATAGAACCTAAGCCTAAAAATAAAATAAAGGTGATACACTAGAAATGACGACCCACTCATCCTGAACATACACTTTTCACCAGGAAGAAGCGCCCATACACTTCATCTGACGTGGGAAACTCTTTTGTTTCAGTGAGTCAGGGGTCCGTAGAGATACAAGGAGGAAGGAACTAGCAAAGGTGTTCTAAGACACACTTTGACAGCCTATTCACATGCACCTATATTCTTATTGTAGACACTTCTGGCAGACCTGCAGAAAGGAGACTTCACAATGTACTGGACATGTTGTAATCAATTTGTGAAAAGCATGAAAGACAATGACTTAACACAAAAGAAGAACACAGACATATACTTTAAAGTGCAAGTCCAGAGAGAGGTAAAAATGCTAAGTCCTTATTCAAGGTAAAATCTGGCAGAGCTCTGCCTTACAAGCCCGAGATATTTTTTTGGGTAGAGTTTTGCCTTAAGGCTGAGAGATGGATCCTCTTTCTCAAATGAGAAATTTACAATATATAGAAAGAGGAAGAGAACTTCGCACTTTTTGGGAAAGACTTTGGTGCTCTTTTTGCGAGCTAGCCCATGTGCACTCTAAGCCTTGGGAAGAGGGAGCCATTTGATTATTGGTTCCTGCTTTGACTTTGGCATCCCAACATTAATTAGAAAACATGGCCGCACCTCTTTTCTATGAATAGACTACTCCCTTCAAGGCATTTGCACAACTTGTCTACTTATAAATGTAAACTAGAGGAAACAAGTTGCATCACTTACTGTTTGCACTGTTTGGTGACCACCTAGCAAGCGTCGTTCCAACTATAGGAATAAATCCCTGAGTTGACACCTCCTTTTGCCGCTTGGATGCTTTGTTCGCTTCTTGCCTTGTCTCATCCTGGTTTTGTCTCTTTCTAGCTTCTTCTAGTGGGTTGTTTCATTCCTTTGAATCTCGCTACTTTCTTTGGCCATTTTCCACCGATTCTAGTGAGTGACATGTGGTGCATTCCACTATAAAATGGGAAAGACACGTGGCAGCATCCACTTGACTCATGAAAGCTTTAGGCACCCTTTGAAGGTCCTACAGAAGAGGACGTGTCAATTTTTGCTTACTTTAATAATTCATCTGAGGCCCACCACAGTTCTCATGGGATAAAAGAGAGAGACTGTAGGTGTTGACACTTGTCAGCTTCCATCGAGCCTTGCAGAGGACACGTGGCACGTTCTGTTGCTCCTAGAAAAGCATTTCAAAACCTTCCACGATTGCCACTTGGTGCCTTTTTCACTCTAGATTTCTTGGTGTAAAATTTGATGTTTATGGGCCCGTCACTACGTTTGAATTTCCAATGGCTAGTTCACCATGGTTGACTTTGACATCCTCGGGCCCGTCACCCTTGGACTTTTCATCAGCTTTCTGCTTCAGCTTTTCTTCTTTGTGGGATTTTCCTTCAGACAATTTTCTTGCAAACAAAAAGTCCATGAGAATTGTCTTGGTTGCTTTGGTTTCTTCAGAATTTTCCTCGAGTCCTTTTCTTTCAAATTTTCTCTGCTTTTTTCTCTCCCGTGGCCTCCCCAAATTTCTTCAGACTTTTTGTCCAAAGGAATTCCTTCAGACAAGAAGTCTGAAATAAATCATCCTTGTCTTTGCCGACTGCCTTAAAAAAAATTCTAAAAGAACTTACCTTTGTGGCTTTCTTTATGGCCTCTTTGAAGTGCCCTCTGCCCTCCACAAGGGATCTTAAACTTGGAACTACCCTCTGCAGGGGCACTTGTCCTTCGGGAGGCTTGAACCTTCGTTTGAACCAACCGTTGAACCAATCCATTGAACTGGTTCAATGATTCAAATGATTGTTGAACCAAGGCTTTGAACCGAGCATTGAACCAAGCTCATTGAACCATCCAATTGAACCAAGCGATGAAATTCACTGATTGAACTTTGTCGATTGAACTTTGCAGTTGAACCAAGCCATTGAACTAAAGCATTAAACCGGTTCAATGGTTCAATGGTTCAAAGATGCCAAATTTCCTTATGAATTTCTTCAGACAAGAGTCTGAAAAGCTTTGTAAAACTTTGCACTCTTTGAACTGGTTCCTCATCTGAAAGACTACACCTACAAAGTCTGTAGAAACTACAAAACTCATGCCAAATCAAAAAATGTACTGGCTCAGAGTAGCAGGAAAAGAAGGGGGACCGATTTTTTGGCCTATTGGACTAAAAATGGTCAACAAATTGGTGACTCCCAAGGGAAGCATGCCTGCTATGCTTAAAGACCAATTGCCTTCTAGTCCATTAGGCACAGAGTTAGATGCAACTTTGAAAGAGTTAGCAACTACCTTGATAGATCCCAGAATCAAACATGAAGCCTTTTACCCCACACACAAAGGAAAACCCACACAAGGCTAAAAACGCTACCTGTGCAAACTACACTTAGGGAAAGCAGGAAAAGAAACTGAAAGCAAACTACTATATACAGCTAACTAGGAATATTTTCTTCCCTCTTGGATCAAAGGGAAAAATTATTAAGTCCCCTTCTTGGCAAGAAGACTTATGGTGCCAGACAAGTGGCTGAATGAAATGGAGAGTTAGTGACCCGCTCCTCTTGCCTGTCACCTGGATTGGCCTACATCTGAGTGGATCAAAATCAAACATGCTTCCAACATATATGTATTCTTCCTATCCTTGGAAGCTTGTTGAATTTTGGTCCTTCATGCTAGTGTATATCACCAAGAAATCTGTGGTTGTTGGCTCATCACCATAAGCCCTTTGTTGTGCATGGTCCCTTTATAGTGCATCATGGTTTGACTCATTTCCTTCTACTTCATTGAAGATCCTATCAAACTCATCCTCTACTTCCTCTTGGCTTTCTTGAATAAGGGTGACTATGGTGATGTCTGAAATGGAATCACAAATTGACTGCTCATCTCATAGAACATCACCTCAAGGAAGACAGACCTCTCCTTTTCCTCCTCAAAGATCAGGATCTCTAGATGTTCAAAGATATTCTCCTAATCCTCCTCCAACTCAGTCTCCTCAGCATAATCATCCTCCTCATCAAAGAAACAAGGAAGTTCATCAAACAAAGGGGAAGAGAGCTTGCCATGCTTGAGTTCCTCCTTGTATTGCTGGAACATCTACATGTATGCATGCCCTGTGTCTTCTTCATTGTCGATGATGTCTTATGAAGGAGCATCAATGATGATTTCTTCTTCATTTTCTCTCATGATAGCCTCTTGAAGAGCTACAAATTGGATCTTTTCTTCCTTGCTCACCTCCTGCAAAACAGGTTCCTCCTTGAGAAGGGGTGAAGTGAAAAAACCATGTGGAAGGGGAGGCAGTCCTTGAGCTAGAATTGAATGATTCTCCTCCTTCCATTTGGCTAGTACTTCATTGATATTATGTGTGGCCTGATAGCTCTCTTAGAGGTGTGTAGATGGGGTGATTTCAGACATGGAATGTGTCGTTGGGTCTGAATCGTCCATCACACACTGGGTGAGGAATCTCTCTCTGGATTCCAACTCTACAATTCTTCTGGCCATATCCTCTTGGAAGAGCCTTTATTAGAGGTCACCAGCATCATCATGAGTAGGAGCAACCTCATCTTCTTCAAGGTTTTGAGCAAAACCTTTTTTCTCCTCCTTCTTGCCCCATGATTCTACTATTTTCTTCCAGTTCAAGATCTCAGAAATGGAATTTTGCTCCTATGAACAGGTAGCAACTTTGTTTTCTCCAAGTTCCTAGGGCTCCTCTATGATGTCTAAAATTTCTATCTCTCTTTCTCTAAGCAGTCTCATCTTAGCCTCTAAATCATCAATTTGCTTGGCTAGATTATCCTGAAAGAGTCTTTCTTGGAGCTCATAGGAATCATCATAGAGATGGGTAGGAGAAGTTTTGAGAGAGATGTGTTGGTTCAAAAAGTTCCCCCCAAAAGAAGATTCATGATCTAAGGAGTTTAGAAGGTTCATCTCCATGGGAGGTTATTATAGTTCCCTTTGATGCTTGAAGGCTAGGCGCATGGGGTCAAGAGCAAGGTTGATTGATGCATCGAATGAGCCAGAATGAGCAAATGCCAACTGGTAGAAAGGATTTAGTGCACAAGAAAGGGCTTTCTTTAGGATAGGAGGGGGTGTGCAAGGTTAACTACCTTGAATGAATGGATTCCTCCATTTTTCTACCTCCTCCTCTATGGATTCTAAGGCCTGAACTTGCCTAAACAAACATGCCTCTTTGTACATCAGCTCTTGTTGATATCCATACTGCTCATGCAGTCTGTTGATCTCCATTACCTGCTTATCAAACTCTAGCGCCACTTGCCTTATTATTGAAGGGCAACTAGGAGGGTTTTTTGAGGTGATTACATGAAAATTCTAAGTCTGATCAAAGTCATATGAAGGAATACAAGGCCCATGATTTTTTGCAAAGGAATTATACATACAAAAAATAAGATTTTCTTGATGGCACCAGGCTGCTTAACCAACTGATTCAACTCAGAGTTGCCATTGATGTTGATACAAAACCTCCAAAGGCTAGATGGTTGAAGAACACACCAAAAATTCTTCAACTCTATAGACACAACTTGTCCTAGTTGGTCCCACTGAGCGTGCCAAAAACTTTGATGTAGAAGATTGCACCCTTGGCAGGAGGTTGAGCTCCTGCCTTCCTCACGCCAAAATGGAAACTCCCCTCTTGCCTGTGGGACTAGTGAAGCTGGAGGGGAGACTCTCTAGATAAGGGCTAGCTCCCTCTGATGTATCTTTTAGGCCTTGGTTTCTCCTACTGCTAATAAATAAATTTAAAAAAGGGGGGGATGAAAAGGGAGAGAGAGATGTTGAAAATAGAACCTAAGCCTAAGAATAAAATAAAGGTGATACACCAAAAATGATGACCCACTCAACCTAAACATACACTTTTCACCAAGAAGAAGTACCCATACACTTCATCTGACATGGGAAACTCTTTTGTTTCAGTGAATCAGGGGTCCATAGAGATACAGGGAGGAAGGAACTAGCAAAGGTGTTCTGAGACACACTTTGACAGCCTATTCACATGCACCTATATTCTTGTTGTAGACACTTTTGGCAGACCTGCAAAAAGGAGACTTCATAATGCATTGGACATGTTGTAATCGATCTGTGAAAAGCATGAAAGACAATGACTTAACACAAAAGAAGAACACAGACATATACTTTAAAGTGCAAGTCCAGATAGAGGTAAAAATACTAAGTCCTAATTCAAGGTAAAATCTGGTAGAGCTCTACCTTACAAGCCCAAGATATTTTTTTGGGTAGAGTTTTGCCTTAAGGCTGAGAGATGGATCCTCCTTCTCAAATGAGAAATTTACAATATATAGAAAGAGGAAGAGAACTTGGCACTTTGTGGGAAAGACTTTGGCACTCTTTTTGCAAGCTGGCCCATGTGCACTCTGAGCCTTGGGAAGAGGGAGCCATTTGATTGTCGATTCTTGCTTTGACTTTGGTGTCCCAACATTAATGAGAAAACATGGCCATTCCTCTTTTGTATAAACAGACTACTCTTTTCAAGGCATTTACGTGGCTTGTCTACTTATAAATGCAAACTAGAGGAAACAAGCCACGCCGCTTACTATTTGCACCATTTGGTGACCACCTGGCAAGCGTCGTTCCAACTACAAGAATAAATCCCTGAGTTGACACCTCCTTTCACCACTTGTATGCTTTGTCTACTTCTTTCCTTGTCTCATCTTGGTTTTGTCTCTTTCTGGCTTCTTATGGCGGGTCATTACATTCCTTGGAATCTCGCTACTTGCCTTGGCCATTTTCTGCCAATTTTGTGAGTGACACATGCCGCATTCCATTGTAAAATGGGAAGGACACATGGCAGCATCCACTTGACTCATAGAAGCTTTAGGCACCCTTTAAAGGTCTTGCAAAAGAGGACATGTGTCAACTTCTAATTTCTTTAGCAATTCATCTGGGGCCCACCACAGTTCTCACGAGACAAAAGAGAGAGACTGTGGGTGTTGACACTTTTCAGCTTCCATCGAGCCTTACAAGGGACACGTGGCACATTCTACTACTCCTAGAAAAGCATTTCAAAACCTTCCATGGTTGCCACTTGGCACCTTCCGTGCTCTGGATTTCTTGGTGTAAAATTTGATGTTCGCGGGCCCGTCACTGCGTTTGAATTTCCAACGGCTAGTTCATCATGGTTGACTTTGATGTCCTCAGGCCCATCACCCTTGGAATTTTTGTTGGCTTTCTGCTTCAGATTTTCTTCTTCATGGGATTTTCCTTCGAACAATTTTCCCACAGACAAAAATTCTGCGAGAATTGTCTCAGTTGCTTTGGTTTCTTCAGAATTTTCCCTGGGTCCTTTTCTTTGGAATTTTCTTGTCTTTTTTCTCTCTCGCGGCCTCCCCAAATTTCTTTAGACTTTTTTTCCAAGGGAATTCCTTCAGACAAGAATTCCAAAAGAAATCATCCTTGTCTTTGCCAACTGCCTTAGAAAAATTTCTAAAATAACTTTCCTTTGTAGCTTTCTTTATGACCTCTTTGAAGTGCCCTCTACCCTCCGCAAGGGCTCTTAAACCTGAAACTGCCCTCCGCAGGGGTACTTGTCCTTCAGGAGGCTTGAACATTCATTTGAATTTTTCTTTGAACCAACCGTTGAACCAATCCATTGAACCAGTTCAACGGTTCAAACGATTGTTGAACCAAGGCTTTAAACCAAGCGTTGAACCAAGTTCGTTGAACCGTCTAATTGAACCAAGCGATGAACTTTACTAATTAAACTTTGCCAATTGAACTTTGCAGTTGAACCAAGCTATTGAACCAAAGCGTTGAGCCGGTTCAATGGTTAAACGGTTCAAAGATGCCAACTTTCCTTGTGAATTTCTTCAGACAAGAGTCTAAAGAAGCTTTGTAAAACTTTGCACTCTTTAAACTGGTTCCTCATCTGAAAGATGACACCTACAGAGTCTGTAGAAACTATAAAACTCATGCCAAATCAAAAAATGTACTGGCTCAGAGTAGCAGGAAAAGAAGGGGGACCAATTTTTTGCCCTGTTGGGCCAAAAATGGTCAACATATACCACTTCCTTTCATTATATGTATGCTTTGGACATGTGCCCATGTCCTTGTGTGTGCCTTCTTGATTGTGTATGTGGAAATTTGAACATGTCATTCTATGTGTCTCTATGCCAACCTACTTGTTGTTTATGTATGTGGGCATTTGAACATGTCCTTGTATGTCTTTCTTTCTTAGATTTAGTGACATGTGCCCATGTCCCTTATATTATGGCCCCTTGGCCTACTTTGTGTGCCTCATTTGTGTTGTATGTATGTTTTCATGTATGTATCATGGCCATGACACTTGTCTCTTACTTATTGTATACTCTAATTTTAGATGCCATGAGGGACCTCATGCATCTCCCCTTCTTTCTTGGGTGCCTTGATGGACATCATGCCCCATGCCCCTAGGTAGTTACTCATATTTATTGTTCATACACATGTTTACATTGTTATATCTATCTTGAAAACCTTTTGAATGCTAGATCTAACATACATCATACATTTCAAAATTATGCATAAATTATCTTACATTCTGATGTTATGTATACATATTATATTGGTTGATTACATAGATATCATATATGCTCTAGTTAACTCACATCTTGTAGACCTTTTTTATAAGATAGTACTTTCATGGGTTTAATAACTCCCCTCAAAAGAGAGGGCATTCACATAGGTTTATCATAGATATTAGAATATCTAAATGTACTCAAATTACAGTTTTTAGCACATAGGCATAGAATATAGAAATCAATTTCAAGAAAACATGGTGGGAAACAATCACATAGAGACCAGTTTTAGTTACACAAAAATTAGTATAGTTGGACATTAGCACATAAAGTAGGGAACTAGCAACACCAGTGTTACTATCTAGATATGGAAATATTGTCTAGTAACCTTAGTTTCAATAAATTCTAAATTAGCCATAAAAATACATTAGGTACAGTCCAGGTTTACATAGGTTCAGTTATAGATTACCAATTTTTGCTTAGTTTAGCATAGATTCATACTAGTTCCCAGATTAGGGGAATCATATATGGCATGATCATTCCCATTTTAATTTCATATACTTAGATATAGACTATTACAACTCAATCCATAATACATATGCATAGATATTAGATTTGGGGGCATGTGTGTGACACATTATTTTCATATGCTCACTTTTGCTCCAGTTGATCAGATAAAATGGCAAACTTCGTGTCATTCTCTATGTTCCTAATCCAAACACCATTCACACCATCATAATGCATATTTGATGCCTTATTCCATCTTTATTGATTAGCATTCTCGAGTGGCCCAAAGTCATTTTACATTTCAGAGTTTCCAAGTGGCCTAGAGCCATCTTATACAATTTCAATTACATCACACAATTTTAGTTTTAGATGCATCAACTACACATGGGTAGGTAATGATGGAGTCAAATTCTATTTTAGTTATTGATCCACCTACATGAGAGGGTTAGATACACCATTAGTCCAATCCAAGCTATTCATAGGTTATGATCCACCCAGGTTTATGCATTGGTTTGTGTACCCAGTGAGGTGTATTCATTCATTTCCTCTATCTTATCACTTTAATAAATTTTGCATTTTGATTTTGATATCTCTTAAGTAAGAACTGATCTATGCATGTTTAATTTATAGGATATATGATGGATCACACTTCACATACTCAAATCCAGATTCATAGACTTGACCTCATAGGTAAATCTAGGTACACTTCCTTTTACTTTATCCTAGTATTTTTTCTTTGATACATTTTTAGAATAAAGGGGGCAAATGTAATCATCTGAAAATGAAACTTGAGTGCTAAGAGTGTTGCTTGAGACCACCTATCCTCAAATTATCCCTAGACCTATCTTAGGGCCTATTTAGACACTTATCCAACTTTAATGTGGGCTACACACATCTCTAAACATCCTAAATTAGTCCTAGACCCTCACTTTAGTATCCTATCCCCTAGTGCCTTAAGTTCTACTACCTGGACACTAGCACCATAACTTGGATAGTAGCCCCAACGACACTAATGTCCTAGTTTAGGCCTTACTGCCCTTTTCTCACCTTTTATCACCAACACCTATATTTTCAAATTAATAACCACTTAGGGTCAACCTAGAGCTCTTTTAAGACCTACTGGATGGAAATCAAAAGCACTAGAAAAATATATATACATGACTTTTAGCCCTTTATTCACTGGATGGAAATCAAATGCAAATAACACAAACTAGCTCAAAACAAGTTGTGCACAATCAAGGTTATTATTCTATATATATCCATCTACATCATTCCTAAGCTTAGATTATTCAGATTTCTAGTGTCAAACACACTTAAATAACTCAAACTGACATTCATACTAGCTTCACTTGTACTTACACCAACACATAGGTGGGGAGAACTACATTAGGCTTGATCCCTCCTTGGAGTATTGGTATGTAATCAAATCCCATCATAACATGGTGTTAAGGATGTCTAACCTACCCCACTAACATCACACTTTGCTATTTGTGCCAATCGGATGTCTTAACAATATGGAGGTCTAGGATTTACATGAAAAATTATTTAAAACAATTCACTTATAGGGAAGTAGAACTTGTGTGCATGGGAAAAGGCTTGGCAAACTCTAACATAGGTGCACCAAGAATCTTAGTGTAGTTCTACATAGATGATACTAGCACCAGAAGGAGGACACTAGCAATATTGGCATTATTGTCCAGTTAGGGTGCTACTATCTAAGAAGGGTTTTGATACTTAGATGATGTTTGTGACACTTAGATCAACTCTTGTTTTAATTTTTAGCCTCCAAATCTTTAGTCTCAGTCAATTTCTAGTTTAGTACTTGTTTGTATCATTTATTGTTATTTTTAGAAAGGTCAAACTAGGTTAATTCTATTATAAATTAGTGGCTATATTTATTACATATTGTATACCCTAGTTTACTGTACACAACCTCTTTAAGAACCTAGGGCTTAAACTCGATAACCCTAAAAATTTAAATAACCTTGAATTCAATAAAGAATTGATGTTTGCCTCTTTCATACTATCAATTTTCCTAAATATTATGTGATTTTGAGTTGTTTATCTTCATTTTTAGATGTTTTATTCCCTTGTGATGTTGTCAATCATCGTTACACTTTATTTTATAGATTATATGATGTGTAAGTTTCCTACCTTCATACAAAATACTTATGTAAAGGTTGAGAAAGTTGTAGATTGTGTGAAAGTTGTGTGATTTTACATCACTTCTGAAGATTTATTGTGATATTTGTACAAGTTGAGGATCTATCTAACTTAGTGCATCACCATTTTTTGAATTTCATTTACTTCTACTCCCTTTTCCATGATGAAATCATAATTATATTTGTAAATAAGTCCATCTTTAGTAGTTTTTTAAGCCTACAACATGATCCTATATCAAGTACACATAGTTTAGGAAGGAAATTGGCCTTCTCCAGAGGTTCATCCCAAAGAGCCAAGGTCCCACCTCTTGCAAATTTTTCCATTATTGCATTGAATCAAACAATGATCCAATAGGTGCAAAATTCAGTTGACAATAGTTTTTTGGCATACTTAGTGGGACACTCAATTCCATTGAGTGAAGATTTCTAGCTAAGAAGTTGGTGTTATCCATGGCAAGTTGATTATTTTAAGGCATTTCTAAAGTACCTGGAGACTCCACAAGTTATTGGTTTCTAATCAGACCTATGCTTTTATTCCAAGATGGAGACAAAGGCTTCTTCAAGAGGTAAGGATTTTTAGTTTTTTGAATTAACTTATTTTTCATCAAGAAGGATAAATGGAAGATTTAAGTCAACTCCCTCAAGATCCCAATCCTCACCTCCTCCAAGGTCCCAATCCACACCTTTTTTTGGTAGGTTTCCTAAGCCAAAAAAAGGATAATTCCTATCCCATTCATGGCTCATCAAAGAAATCATATTTTTGTTCCTTTTAATGGGGGTAACCTTTTTGCCCTCACCCAACGTGATGAAATCCTAGTTTCTACCCTAAAAAGTATACCTTATTTTACCAGTGAAAATGTAACCACTCCTATAGGTCACATACAAGATATTTCCAACATATGTTTAGTCCACAACATTGTAGAAGATAATGTAGCTGTGAGACTCCTTGCGACTTCCCTTAAAGGTAAAACACTACAATGGTATAGGGGATTGCAGCCTGACTCTATACATAATTGGGATGAATTAGGAGAGAAACTTTACAAATAATTTGAGGATAAGAGTGATCACCTATCACTAATGGAGTAATTAACTATTATCAAGAGAGCTCCTCATGAAGTCATAGTAGACTTCAATTTTAGATTTCATAAAACTTTGGATAGGATTCCACCACTAGTAAAGCCTTCCCCAAGTACCACTTTCTTTTATTATTTGAGAGGCTTGAAAATTGATGTGGCTATCATGATTTAGTATATGGGAGGAACTATCTTACCTGATGCATACAAGGTGGATATAAGAGCTAAAAAAAATTTAATATAAGCTAGAAAAATAGCTCCTAGACCACTAATGCCTAGTTTTCCTAAGCCTCCACCCAATCAGCCCACTAATCACCCCATTTTGGCACCTCTTCCTAGAGTAACCAGCCAGCCAACACAATCCACTACCCCTACTAATGACTTACATGAAGTCAAGACCTTGTTGTAAAGTTTTGGAAATGAATTAGTGGCTTTTAAAAGGTAGAAAACTCAACAGAGTAGACCCTATCAATGTTTCAATCAAGTATATCAACCCAATAATTATCCTTTCCAAGTCAATGCCCAAGGACAAGGATAAATAAGCTATGATAGGTCCTTGAACACTCAAAAGCCAATTATTATACATAATTCCAAGGCCATTGTTCTTGTCCAAAATAACCTTATTCAATACTATGAATGGTGTTACCCATGTAACTAGACCCATAACCAAAATGCTTATCCAAATGTGGTTCTTAGACAAGCTTTGATGGTTCAAAGTGCATCCACAATTCAAGAGTAACAAGTGGAATCAATTATGAAATGGCAAGAAGCTCAAGAATAGGTGACAAATGAGTCTACATTAGTGAATTGGCAAGAGAATGACTTTTGTGATTCAAATCAAAATGAGATGGTAAATAAGGGAATTAATCTAGTTGTATATAACATAAGGTCCAAGAAAATAATAATGGAAGGAGAAATATCTCCCATGGCTGGTCAAGCATCAACTTCATAAGCACCACAAGAGGCTGCAAGAGAAATTATAGCTATAAATTAGGCTACTAGGAAAGGTATTTAGTATAAAAATCAGCGTCTAATGGGTCAACAATATATAGAATATGTTGATTCCACTAAACTCCAGTCAAATTTTGGTCACATCTTATTCAATATAGTAGAACAAATGAAGATAACTAATCTAAATTTGATAATGTGGGAAGCACTCCTCATTCCCTCAAAAAGGGACATATTGAAAGAGGCCTTTAACCACTTATATCAAGCAAGAGAACTAGAAAAGAGTGCATCAACTACTCCTACAAGTTTTTGCCAGCCAAGCAAAGGTGAAATAAGTAAAATCAGCAAGACATTTCCCTTCTACATCTCCCTCATCATTGGCAAACATCTTGTTCATAATTTCATGATTAATTCTAGGGTTAGTATTTCTATTATGCCCAAGAAGATAGTTTATTTATTAGGCATAAAATATACACTAGTCACTAATGGAGTTATTCAATTAGATGGTACTACTATTAAAATAGTGGGGATCATTAAAAACCTGAATATTACCATTCATGCATGCCCAAATCTTTCCATTTTATAAGACATTTCAGTCATTAACCTCCCTCCTTAATTTTACATATGCATTTCTAGAGATTTCACTATAAAAATGGGGGGTGTAGAGGGGTATTTGTCTTCATATTGATCTCATATACTTCTTAGTACTGGGTATGGTACAAGGGTAACCATTAAGGTTGAATCTATCTCCAAAAATCACATTAAACCTTATATACCTAGTCATATTAACATGAATTATAGTTGCATGATATTGAGGAGGATGGTGTTATACATGAGGCTACCACATATTTATAGTAAGTTCTAGATATATTTCTTGATGATTTGGCAAAGGCACACTATGAATTCGATCCACATGATCATATGGAAGAAACTAGGTTAGGCAGCTATTGCATACATGAAGAAAATTCAGTCATTCCTAGCCTTATGAAGCCACAAGATGATATGAATGGAGTATGGTAGTTGTAATTTGATGGTTCAAGTAATAAAAATGGTGTTGGTTCTAGTGTTTTGATGATCTCTCTTAAAAAATAGAGACACTTCTTTGCATTGAGGCTTCAATTCAGTCATACCAATAATGTAGCTAAATTTGAAGTGTTGATCCAAGGTCTCCAACTACTTCAAAAAAGAGTAATCAAGGTATTACAAGTATTTTGGGATAACGACATTAGATAGCAAGATCATTATGCATTTGGTTAGAGCTCAAAGTACATCCAAGAATAACTTGTTAAAAGCCTACAAGCATAGAATATGCAACCTAATTGAATACTTTGATGCTTTCAACATCCAAGTGGTACCAAGATCTCAAAACAAAGATGCTAATAAACTTGTAGTAGTTGTATCAAAATATGAAATTCCTATTGACATAATTAAAAGTTTAGATCAACATGTTAAGTTGGTAGTTAGACTAGCTATCCTAGATAATGTAACTAACTAACAAGTATTTAAGAATGATGAACAAACTATTAACTAATAGAAAGATGAGGTAGAATTTTCTACCAAAAAATAGTCAAAGTCATAAGAACAATATGGAGATCAAATCATCTAGTTGAAGACTAATAAGTTTCTAAAAGTTTTTGTCACTTTGGAGAGCATTTTAAACTTAGATGACTAGGTCAAGAAGGAAAGATTGAACATGACTATCAAGGAGGAAGATTTTAAACAAGTGGCCATCACAAGGGACAAGATTTTGAAGTTTGGAAAGGTATATATTAAATCTAAAAAGTAAGCTTTCATTGACCTTTGTAAAAACTATGATGATGTCTTTATGGAGTTATGAGAATATTATAGGTTTTAATCTAGGATTAGCCCAACATACCATAGAGTTGGATCCTAATTCAAATCCCATGAGGCAAAATTAAAGGCCAATTAATCCCAAAATTGAACCTTTAATGAGGAAATAAGTAACCAAACTCATCGAGGCCAACATAATTTTCCCTATCAAGCATTCTTCTTGGGTAGCAAATCTTGTTTCAATTAGTAATAAGGATGGAGAGATTAGGCTATGTGCTAATTTTAGAGACCTAAATATAGCCTCTCTCACAAACCATTACCCTCTTCCATCCATGAAACAAATCCTTCAAATAGTAAGTAGAGCTAAAAGGTTTTCCCTTCTAGATGACTATTCAAGGTATAATAAAATCCTAGTCTAAGGATCATATCAGTTCAAGATAACCTTCACAACCAAATGGGGAACATACGCTTACAATAAGATTCCCTTTGGGTTGACTACTATTGGTGCAACCTTTCAAAGATCAATGGATATGGCCTTTTAAGGTCTTATTAATGACATGGTTTTATTTTATTTGGATGATATCATTATTGATTCAAAGCATGCACATGAACACTTAGATCATTTAAATAAAGTCTTTGATAGATGTAGATAATTTGGAGTTTCTCTTAACCTAAAAAATGTGTATTTGTTCTTCATGAGGGCAAGTTATTGGGACACAATCTCAAAGGATAGTCTTATCATTGATCCAAAAAGGGTGAGGGCTATATTGTCTCTTTCTCTCCCAAACCATGATAAAGGTCTCCAAAGCTTCTTGGGGAGAACTAACTTTGTAAGGAGATTCATATAAGACTTTACTACTTTAGTCAAGCCTCTTATCTCCATGCTCAAAAAGAATACGATTTTTAGATAGTGAAAAGAAGGTAAGGAAAACTTTAAAGGTATAAAGCAAGCAATATCTGAAGATCCTACTCTCACGAATCCAAATTATGATAAGGACTTCATCCTTTATACTTTTGGAGGAAGTGAGAGAATTTCAACCATCCTAACTTATCAAAACAGTGACCAAATGGCCTTTTTCAGTCAAATACTAAAGGACTATGAACTAAGGTATAGTTTTATTGAAAAATGATTTTTTATTAATCTAAGATCTCTTAATAAATTTAATCACATGCTTTCTAATAATAGGATTCAGCTGATGGAGCCTCATCAAAGTGTGAAGGAGGGCCTTTTAAGTAAGGATGTGAATGAAAAGAGGGTTTGATGGATCATAAAATTCATGGAGTATGATGTGAAAATTAAAATCACCAAGTTTGTGAGAGGTAAAGGGATATGTGATCAACTTAAAATAAACTTAGAGGTTGAAATAAGACCATATATATGCTACAATAATACCAATCAACTCCTACTCATCCTCCAAGTAAATGGATTCAAGACATGGTTGTTTTATTGCACATGGGTGAGTATCCTCAAGGCTTTGACAAAGCTAAGAAAAGGTATTCCAAGATAAAATCCATTCCTTTTATTCTTATTGATTATTTTTTATTTATAAAATATATGAATGGAGTGTTTTTAAGGTGTGTTGATCATGACCAATTCCTAGAGTGCTTGAAGAGTTTCATGATGGCCTATCAGGAGGCCATTTCTCACTAAGAACTATTGTTATAAAAATCATGAGAGCTAGCTATTATTGGCCTAATTTATTTATGTATGCTCACAAATGGATGATAAATTTCAAAAAATGTACCTATTTCATATGCAAGCAAAGGTTGGATGCCCTTCACCCTATCCAAATAGATCATCCATTTATTCGGTGGGTTTTATACTTCATTAGCATGATAAATCCACCTTCTAGTGTTGGCCACAAATGGGTGTCAATAGCCATGGATTACTTTACCAGATATGTTGGAGCAATTTCATTTAAGGAGGCTAATGAAGATTCAATCTTGAATTTTCTTGAAGGTTTTGTCACAAGGTTTAGTGTCCCATCTACCATCATTTTTGACAATGTTAAAGCATTTATAGGCACTCAAATTAGTGAGTGGGTAGTCAAGCATGGCATTTATCTTAAGACTTATTCAAACTATTACCCTCAAAGTAATGGTTTGGATGAATCCAAAAATAAGAAGCTGATAAATATTATCAAGATGATAATAGAATATAATCAAAGAGATTGGTATATCAAACTCAGGATAGCGCTTTGGGATGATAAAATTGCACTTAAGAGAGCCATTGAGAACTCTCCTTTCATGTTGGTATATGGGAGAGAGGTAAAGCTTCCTTTTTCATTGGATTTTCCTTCTCTTGATCTTACACATCAACTAGAAGTGATAGAAAATGATGCAATGATAATGGGGTTGGTTGAATTGATGGACCTAGAAGAAGTAAGAGACCAAGAAATGCACACTCTTGAGACTCATCAAGCCCAATTAAGAAAATTTTTGATAATAAGGTTGATCATAAGAATTTTAAGGAAGGAGATATAGTTTTCAAATGGGATGAAGATAGAGCTAAGGTTAGAAGACACTCAAATTTTTATGTCATTTAGAGTGGCCCATACATTATAACTAGTTACAAGCAGTAAATGTTTTTCAACTCTCAAACTTGAATGGAGAATTTTTGCCTATCCCAGTCAATGGGATACACCTCAATCCCTATTTTTGAGGTCATTTTTAAAAATTTATACACAGTAGTGTAGCTCTTATTTATTCCCTCAAGTATTGTTGCACAATTGTTTTATTATGCTTTGCCTTTTTTGTTGTGTGATTTGAGGCATTTTCAATTCATTTGAAGGCTAGCCAAACATGTTTCAATCATGGTTACACTTTTATATTGAGTGGTTTTGAAGGCTTTAGTGACTATTGTGCCCAATAGACTTACATAAGGCTATAATATCCTTGTGTAGTAAGCAAGAAGACCACAAAGGTCGTTAAAAAAAGTTAACTTGTCAAGTCACCTCGATTTGTTATCACTTCACATGCTGGGAGTAATATTTATTCTACCAAAACTAGTTGAGCATGAGCTTATTGGTACCTTAATGGTGATCCCTTTGGCTTAAAATTAGGTATGTTAGGAACTATTAAGGTTTATTTCACATTTTCTTGTTTCAATCAAGTCCAATAAGCATATTGTGATGTCATAAAGTCATGTTAACTCCTATAAAGGCTTAGTTGATGGTTAGAGACAAGAAGGTGTTTCAATGAGAAATAGATCAAAAGGGTCTTAAATTAATTTCATTTAAAGAGGTGTAACATTATATAAGGGAGATAAAGGTCATTTTGAAGGCTTAAAACTCTATCACAATACCTTGAAATCCATACACCTTGTTTAAAAGGTATTTTTGACCTTGTTTCCCCCTTATTCTACCTCCTTGTGAACTCTTCCAAGATTCTAACATAGAAAATACTCTTTTATAAGAATAAAATCACATTTCATAAGGTTACAGGTCTTAGATCCATTTTACATGATTATGGCAAGATAAATCATAAGGTTTCATGATTCTTCCAAGCATGTGTAAGTCTACAGATAGTTTTCATGGTTTCTAAAGCTTCAAATAAGATTGTCATACAAGGATTCATTGATCCAAACACTTCAAATCCTTCATATTTTTATAAAGACAAAGGAAATAGAGTTTTTCAAGATAAAAAATAGATCTACAAGCCTTCAAAAAGTTTTTAGGTTCATGATAAAAAATTTAAACATGAAATGAGACTTGAAGAAGGTTAAGAAGGGTCAAAAGTACCATCTTAATGAGTTACACAACCTTACAAGCTGTGAATGAATCAAAATACCAAGAAAATAAAGTTCTATAGGTCTACTAGAGAACTACATGGTTGATTTAAGGATCCATATGAGATTACAGAGTTAATAAGGCTAGTTAGAGCCTAAAAGGCCATCACAAATGAGTTGTCACATTCTAACTAGCAAGGGTTTAAAATTCCTTCATGATTTAATTACTTTGATTTGGGAAAATGATTGGGATAAATCAAGAATTTTTTAGGTGATAAGGAGACATATCATGGCCATATTGCTTGTAAGACTTCCCAAGTTGATTTTTGTTATAGCATGTGAAAATATGCATCATGATATAAAACAACATGATAACATAGCCAAAATATGCATAAGGACTAACACGTGATCTAATAAATAATCAAAAATAATGTACCAATGATAAAAACCATGATGACAATGTTGATGTATGAATATGGATGGACTTAATTATCATGTACAAGGAATCACCCAATGAATGTAGAGATACTAAGCCAAAGCACAACAAGAAAGCAAAAAAATTGGCAAAAATAAATCAGCAAAAAGACAAAACATGAACAAACAAAAAACACAACAAAATAAATAGAAACAAAGAATAAACAAATAAACAATGGTTAATCATAATGTTAGCACAAATAGAGAATAAATAAGATGACGAATCATTATCTTTAGGCTATAGGAAACACCAAAACAAACAAGCAAGATGGAGGGGGAATAGAAGAAAAGTAAGGGGGTAGTCGAGCTCACTCTAGATGCACTAGGAAAGTGGACATTACCTACATATTTCCATAGACACAAGGTCCAACATAAACTTCAGGCAAAATGTAGTTCTACCAAGAAATGAGATTGAATAAAATGGTGAGAAGGAAAACATGATTGATGTTATAGAGGAAATAAAAATGAACTCGTAAAACAATGAGAGTGTGGGATGAAAGGCCAATAAGGATGGGGAAACTAAATAACAATTGGTTTCTTTTGAATTAGCTAGGGTTCTCAAAATCCTTAAGGCCAAGAAGTGGTCGATGATTTTTGTTTAGGATTTTCTAGATCTTTTTACAAATGTTTTTGGAATTTTCTATGTATCTCAACTCGATGGAGGATTATGAGATACTAAATGGTCCAAGATCATAAAATGGTGAGAGCATTTAAACTTGAAATTACTCATAAAATAGTGAGATCATGGTAAAAGGGTGACTGATCTGACCTCAACATGAATCGTGCGCTACCTACATAGTCCTAAGATGGGACCTCAAGTCACTATAGTTCTACCTTACAGTGGAGGAATCTGACTAGGTAGTAGCAAATTTATAAACTAAGCAAAGTAGGCAAATGGCACAATACAACATAGGAATGGTAAAGTGGTACTTTAAGGAATGAAAAATGTGTTTTTTTTTTAAATTTTCCCATAGGTGGTTATAATTAGGAAACAATGACATAGGTCAATGATACTAATTTGCTCATAGGGAGTTATGATTAGTAGCACAACGATGACACTCTAATTTTCCCAAATGCAGTTATAATTAGTAGTATAAAAAATGAAGGATGAAACTACAAAACCATTTTCATACTAAGTCAAGATATGACCTTTCTCTAGAATGTTGAATCAACTATTGAAACTTGATCTGAATATTCTCACTAAAGTGCCTAAATAACCAATAGAACAGAACCAAGGTCAAAGGGGTTGGGTAGGGAGGGTTAAAACAACTTTGGTCAATAGGAAAGATATGGTAGAATGGTATATGGTATGGTACAAATAAATTCATGATAAGATATAATGAAAATGGGCCTTATAGATAATACTTTAGGTCTCTCAAGTGAAGTAATGTTTGAGATGTATATTGTTCATCAACTCATCAAGTTCATCCCCACTTGGTGTAGCAAGCATATATGCTTCGGAGCTATAATTTATGATAATGACATAGGATCCTATCTAATTACGGTTTGAACTTGCCCTTGTGTTTCTTCTCGATTGTTGTATTATGTTGGTTTTCTTTGAGAATAAGATTACCAATTTAAAATTCTCAATGTTTGACATGTTGGTTGTAGTGGCCACAGAGTTTGTTTTGGTATGCTTTTAGACTATTAACTGCGGCCATGCATTTTTCATCAAGTAACTCTATCTCTTGTAGGCAAGCTACTCGGTAAGCTTCATCATCTAGAACATGTTTTAGAAAAATTCATAAAGAAGGTAACTCAAACTCAATGGGAAGAATGGCCTTAGTGCCATAAACTAGGGAATATGGAGTGGCTCTTATGGGGATATGGTAATTGGTGTGGTATGCCCAGAGGATGCAAAATATTTGGAGGTGCCAATCATAATTGGCATCATGGATAATATTTTTAAGGATGTTGACAATGGTTTTATTGGATGCTTATGCTTAGTTGTTACCTTATAGGTAATAGGTTGTAGAAAAATGTTGAGTAATGTTGTACTCAACACATAGTGATTTAACATCCTTATTTTTTAACGATCTACCATTATCAAATATAATGTTGGATGGGATACCATAATGGAAAATGAGATTATTGAAGATGAATTTGGAAATCTTTTTTCTAGTCATGTAAGTGAGGGTTATAGCTTTAACCCACTTAGTGAAATATTCGATAGTGATAAGGATGTGTTTATGGCCATCATATAAGGTAGGGTTAATATTCCCAATGAGATTGAGTCCCCATGTAGCAAATGGCCATGGTGTAAACATTGGATTTAGAGTCTAGGTCATGGCATGAATCAGATTGGCATGCCTTTGACATTTATCATACCTTTTAATGTAAGTAGTTACATCTACATCCATAATTGGTCAATAATACTCAGTACGTAGGAGATTTTTAGCTAGGATGGCCCCACTTGTGTGGGACCTACATACTCCTTCACGAACTTCCCATAATGTTAATGTTGATTCTGTCGAAGTTAAATAATAAAGTAGAGTTCCATCAAAGTTGCAGTGGTACAAGGTTGGTTTAAGTAATATATATCATGTGGCTTGGTGGGTAAAGCCTTAATTTGTTTGTGAGATAGGTCTGGTGACATAATGTGGTCATAAAGGTAGGTATAAATGTATGAATACCATATAGATATGGGACCAACAATATCATAGATTAGTACAATGGTTGAAGGTTCATGAGCTATAACTAAAAGATTTTTAATGAGGACTTGATATTCTTTTGCCTTGTCGGTGTGATGGATCAAAGAGTCAATGGTGACCATGACATCTATTGTCATATTACTAGCCCTTGGTATATGTTCAAATTGTACATCAAAAATCTATTATTTGAGATTATCAACCATGGCCTTGTATGGCACCAACTTGTCATCTTTGGTCTAGAAGTGATCTGTAACCTGATTGATGATTAATTAAGAATCACCATAAACCTTGAGATGTTGATTATATCATTGTAATGCTTGATAAAGCCCTACAATAATTTCTTCATATTCAGCCATTTTATTACTACAAAGAAAGCTGATACAAAATAATTTAGGGATAAGATCCCCCTATGGTGTAATAAATAATAGGCCTACCCATGATCCATGTGTTGTGAATGATCCATCAAAATACAACTTCTAGTGTTGATCTTCAAAAGGTGTTCTAATGATGGTCATATTAGACTCATATAGGAATTGCAAAATTAGAGGTTATGTATCTATAAGGGGATATTTAACAAGTTAATCTATAAGTACTTGTCCATTGATGGCCTTATGGTTGATGTATTAAATCTCAAACTCATTGAGAAGCATGATATATTTAGCCATGTAGCCTTGTAAAGTTATCTTAGATAGTAGATACTTGAGTGAATCTACTTTGGAAATAACTATAGTCTTGTTATTTAACATATAATGCCATAGTTTTTGGGCTACAAAAACCATAGCTAAATAGGCTTTTTCAATGGGCGTATAATTGTGTTCATATGCCCTCAGTGTATGACTTAGATAGTACATAACATGTTGTTTTCCATTATCATCATGTTGAGATAGAAGTGCCCCCAAGGATTTATCTATGGTTGATAGGTATAGTAGGAATGACTTTCCTAGCATAGGTGGCAATAAAATAGGTGGATTTTCAAGATAGTCCTTTAAATGCTAAAAAGTTTTTTGGCATTTTTCATTCTAATGAAATGTGACACCTTTCTTCAATAAGTGTGTAAATAGATGGCATTTGTCAACCAAGAAATGAAGCATCTAATAGACTTAATATTGCCCTAAAAACTACAGAGTTGTTTCAAATTGGAAGGTGGTGGCATCTTGGTATTGGCTTGTATTTTGGTTGGATTGACTTGAATGCCCCTAGAAGACACAATGAAGCCCAAAAATTTGCTTGAAGTAACTCTAAAAACACACTTCTTAGGATTGAGTCTGACCTTATATTCACGCAGTCTCTCAAATATCTTTCTTAGTGTGGTTGGATGATAAGCCCTGGTCTTTGATTTACCTAGTATCATCAACATAGTCTTCAATAATGTCATCCATCATATCATGAAATATGATGGTCATGACTCTTTGGTATATGGCCCCAGAATTTTTGAGACTAAATAGAATAAACTAATAACAAAATGTTCCCCATGGAGTGGTGAACATTGTTTTATGTTGGTCTTCTGATACAATCTTGATCTAGTTGTATTCTAAAAATCTATTCATCAATGAAATCATTTCATACCTCATTATGGAGTCAACTATCATGTCAATGTTTGGTAGAGGAAAGTCATCTTTGGGGTAAGCCTTGTTTATATCTCTAAAATCAGTGGAGATTTTGATTCCTTTCAACTTCTTATTGACTAGCACAACATTCGAGATCCATTTTGAATAGTCAATCGATCAAATACATCTTACATTTAAGAGTTTTTTCAACTCTTTTTTTATTAATATAGTAATGTGAGGATGCATTTTGCATAATTTATGCTTCATGATTTTGGCATCAAGATGTACAATAAGGTGGTGTATAACCAAGGTAGGGTCCAAACTTGGCATGTCAGAGTATACCCAAGAAAATATGTCAACAAATTCCCTCAAAAGGGCTATAACGATGTCACATTCCTCCTCAATGAGGAACACATCTAACTTGATCCATTTTGGGTCATCTAGAGTTTTGATGTTGACTTCTATAGTGTCCTCCACAAGAAGAGTCAAACCATCTTCCAGAATGGTTGGCAATGGTTTGAATTGGCCTGTAATGGTAAAGTCTTATGTTTGTACTGGATCATCAAGTTCCCCTAACCAAGATGAATCAAAATCTCCTAATGGTAAGTATGGCCATGTAACAAACATTATTGGAAACTCTTGAATAATTTGATCAAAGGTATGCTTTTCTTCAAAACTGAACTCAGACCCATAGGCAAGTTCATCATTGATGGCCTCCTAAGCTATGTTTGAGGAAAGGTGAATAACCCCATTTAATGGTGCTTAAAATAGGTTTTCACCAGAAGATTGGCCTTTTTATTTACTTTTATCTTGGTCCAAAAGCACCTCAAAGAGGTTTTCACTTTGGGACCTCAATATTTTATTTATTTATTTATGGCTAAGGGTGTTCACCTGTTCTCCAAAATAGTTTGTAGGATCCAGTTTTATTGAGAACCATTATTTATGATCTCCCAACGAAACATTATCTCTTAGACCTAGAAAATCACAAAAGGCCTCATCATTGTAAAACTCGTTTATAGGCACTATGGATTCTTGTTGGTCCCAAGCTATAAGTTGAGGGTGATATAGAGGTAGTGAATTATGTCAGTTAATTTGTCTAAGGGTACAAATGGTATGGGTGTTAAACAGATTGGTATTGATTAGGTCTTCATAAGGGATGTGATCAAACTTTATTTTTTTGTTGACATCATCATCACTATTCATTGGCATTGGAACATGAACAAGATACATGGGGTCACCCCCAAGTGGTTTAAATTTGAGACCATAGGTTATTTTGTACCGAGTCATGGATATTAGCTCATGTGTTCCTAGTTGATTTGTCCCAAGACCTCTTCCTTCATAGGCATGCTTCTCCATGATCCTGTTAGGAATGGGGTATTTGGCATTTTTATATCAGTCAACCAGTTTTTCAAATTATAACTAGGTTTCATCATCTGCAAGTGGGTCATATTCTAGGCCAATGGCTAGCGTGAAAATGATAAGAACTGAATTATGTTGTTTTCCTTTTCTTTTTCTTTTCCATTCCATGAAAGGTGACTTGGCTTTAGGTATTCCATAGGACTTAGGGTTCTATGGAAGCTTGGCAATGTGGAATGTATCATGGGTTAAATATTCTCCTGGGCTATTAGTTATGATGGTAAAGTGAGTGGACATTTCAGGAGGTGGCACATGGGAAGATGAATTAAGGCTATCAAGGTCTATGTAATTGGCCTTTGGAAAATCAACAAGTATTTTCTTCCCTTTGTACTTCTTGGGAAATAGATCTAAGCCAAAATGGTAGTTATAGATTTTGTACTTGGCCTTCAAATGTTTATAATATTTGTAAAGCTATAAATCTCTATTGATAGTGAACTCCATGCCACAATGAGAGAACTTGAGACACTAATGTAATGTTGAAGGGATTGTATAAATTTCACTTTTTCAAGGTCTACCCAATATCAAATTGTATGACAAATCTAGGTCTAATACATGGCATAGTGTATCATGGGTCAAAGGCCCAATGATAACTGGCAAGCTGATAGTGCCTTGTGGTTCTCACTCTTCATTATCATAAGCCTTGATCATGATATTTTCTAGCTGGAGATTAGTTGTTTTGTATCTGAGATGCTTGATGAGCTTCAGAGACAAAATATTTAGGCCTAATCCATTATCTATGAGGACACATTTCAATTTGTGTCATGTTATGACAACTTCAATGTATAATAGATTATTATGGAAAAGGTCAAGGGATGACATATCACTTTGGTCAAAGGTTAACTATTAGCTTGGGGATAGATGTTGATCCAAAGATTGTAATTTGTCTTGGGATATGTCATTTGGAACCTGGGATTGGCCTAAAAACTTTGTTAAGATGTTATTGTGTATGGTAGACTTACACAACAAATCCAAAATGAAAATTTGTGTAGGTGTCTTTTGAAGCTATAACATAATATCGAATGTATTTTTAAACACATCAGTATATGGCTTGTTCCTATATATAATGGTGGTTGGATGGGTTCGATGATAGATGGTTGTGGGCCTGGAATGGTAATATTTGATCGTCAAGTTGTGATTACATAATTAGTTTTAGATATAGGACCATTGTTTCTAGAAAATGATGGCAAAAGGGGGCCAACAGGATAAGTCTCGATTGTCAGTGCACTTGTATGTGGTCATGAAGTAATGACAAATTATCAATATAAAGTCCAAAATTAATAATCCTTGTTTGCTAGTATGCATGTATGCAATCTCAAGTCAAGGAAGAATCATTGACATAGGTTGGTTAGTTGGAATTGGTTAGCAATGGTCCTATTTGGTTAGTACTTGGTTTTGGTATATGGTAATGGTGAAAACGTGACTTCCCACAAGATAACTTACAATTTTTTCTAAGTCAATCCACCTCTATGGTAATTCTATTGGGTATTGGCGTTGTTTTGGCCTTAGTTCCATTAATTTGGTTGATGTTGTTATTATTGCTATTGGTATTGCTCTTGTTGTCTTGGTTATTGATACTATTGTTGTTGTTGTTATGGCCTTTGTTGTTGCCATTTATTGTTATTATTATGTTATGGAAAAGGGTTTTGATAAATACCCAGGTTCTGATTGTATGTAGATGCTCTATTATCCAATGTTATATCCCATTTTCTAACATATTTTCAATAAGGTGCTTGATCTACACATAAAAATGTAAATTATGCCCATTAACCCGATGGCATTCATATAATTCATTTTGTCTATACTAATCTGGATAAGGAATGCCCTAGGGATAGTGCTTTGCAATCAGCCAACTAATCAAATTAGCAGTGGATAACTTGCAAAAAAAATATTTTATAGGCTCTCCAAGGTCACTAAAGATGTGATGAGTAGGCACATTTCTCCCTAGAGGAGGGGTTTGTAAAGGCAAAGGTTGTTGCAATTTTTGAGCTAGTATAGGCTATTATGAAGGTTGTACTTGTCGAATGGATTATTAAGAGGAGTAATTTGCATTTGTGGCATTGGTTGAGCAGACGGTGTTTGTACCATTTGGACATTTCATGACTTGGTTACTCTAATCCTAACAACATTTTTGTTGTTATTAAATTGCTTTGATTTTTTGTAATTACTGGACTGGGCTAGTGTTGATACTTGCACTTGGACTTGATTTTGGATATAATTTTAGTCAATTCCTTGGTTTTGATTTGATGAAGTAATTTTGATAATCCCTTTATTAATAAGGAACTTTTTGATCATTAAACCTTTGTCAATGATTTTCTTAAAAGTGTGTGCACATTGTAGTTCCAAATGATAAGATATCTCATTGTGTAAATTTTTGGTAAACACAATGACTAATTATTTATCTGGTAAGCTATGGGTGAAGTGGTTAGCAAGTGCTCTCCATCATTGTAGATAGCTTGTGAAACTTTCACCGGCCTCTGGTTTGGCTTAAGTCAAATATACCAACAAAATAACATATTCAAGATTGTAGGAGAAATTATACACAAACTTGTCTGAAAGGTCATCAAAATTAGATACTGAGTTCTTTAAAAAATCTAAAAATCACTCCAAATCTTGTCCTATTAGACTTTGATGAAACAATAGTAGGAGGTATATGTCACTATAAGCCACTAGCTGGTAAGTAATAAAGAATTTGGTTAAATGGACCATAGGGTCTCCTTTACCCTTATATTTTTCAAACTTTAGTGGATCGTACGCTAAAGGAAATGGTATTTGTAGATACTCCATGTTGAATGTGTAGGAACACATGTCATCTAATTTAAACTTTTTGGTATGTTTCCCATATTGAATGGCGGTAATTGCATCCTTCATTTTTTGTAGTTCTTATGCCAAAAAGCTAGATGAAACATTGGCATAAGGTGGAGGCTAGGTGCTCAAAGGTGGATTACCTTGACTAGGGTATAATGGAGTCATGGTTTGTTATGGAATGTTGGTTTGGCTAGGGAATTGACCAAAAATATGCACATGCAGATTGGGATGCATTTACTAAAATTACATGCATTATGGTGTGATATTTTGGTTTAGATTCGGTATAGAGGCCTAGTTTTGATGGAATTATGGTTGAGATGGAAGGATATGGCTCTGGGTGAAGTACTGTGCCTACTGAGGTTGAGTAGGGACTTACTTTTGACTAGTCAAACCTGGTTGAATAAGGGGAACTTATTGTGAAACAAGGCCCTATCATTGAATTTATGGCACATTTATAATAAAAGGCAATTGTTGCATGATTGGTACTTGTGGGATAGTGGTACCTTATTGTTGCACTAACACTTATTCTGAAGTAGATGTTTGTCATATATTTGGTATTTGTTGCTAACTAATAGATATATGTTGTTAAGTGGGCAATGTTTATGAAGACATGTTGGTCTACAACTATTCAGAAATACTTGTTACTACATAATGAGGTGGAATATTGGTTGTCCCCTGCTAAGATGGTATAATTTTTTGCCTATATTGTGTTGGTATACTAGATTATGCATGTTGTCATGGACTATTAGTCATTACCTATTGTGGTGGAGTAACATTCATCACATTTTATTGAGGCAAGGTACTAATTTGTGATAGACTACTTAATCTTTGTGATTGCATGCTTGAAGAAGTAGTTGGTTGAGGATTAGAGGTAGTTTTTTATGGTTGGGAGGTATAAGTTCCTCACCCTTGTTGTTGCAAGCCATTCATGGTGTTAACTAAAGGCACTTGTTATGGACTAGTTTTTTATGCATTTACACCACTTTAGCCTAGTTTGGATGACACTTATGTGTTATTTGTTGTGTTTGGCACATTTGCCTACATAAAAGCAATAAACACTTCTTTGATAGCTGGGGCATTGAACATGTCTCCAACTGAAGTGCTCTATGTGAATGGGTCCTGACAAATTTTCTTGTCCAAATAATTTGATTAAGACTGTTATTGGAGGAGCTAGCTTGATGAGAGGAGTGTTTAACATAACCATATTATTAAAATTATATGCTAAGTTTAAATATGTTCGATATGTTACATGAGGCCATTTCCCATGACAAGCATATTTGGATCTTGGTATGACATTAGCATGAGCACTTGAGGATTGATAGTATAGGCTTGTTTGATGGTTTGGTTGTAGACTAGGTAAGTTTTCGTAGGGTAAGTCTATTGGAAACTTAACCCCTACTTCTATGGATTTGATTAAAACTTTATCCTTATTTACAAGTAAGTGATGATCAAACAAATAGGGTTCATATGTCAATGGCATCATAATTTAGTATGGTTGTTGTTGAACTTGGTCTATAACCAAAGGTATGCTAGCTAGGTACTATGCTAATTATTCTTGGTCTTGCTTTGAGTATGGAGGCATGTTGACCAAATAGTAGGCTAGAGGATCTTGGCTTTGTTCCTCAGATTAAGCATTATAAGGAGGATAAGTATCCATCTCACAAATTACATCATCACCATATGGGTCTTGAACAAAGTCATCTTGTGCGACCATATTATCATATCCTAGATTATACATGGCTCTGTTATAAGTACAATGAGACATATTAAAATCAATGATGAATGTTTCATGGAAAAAGGCCTAGAGTCCTATAAACTCTTAAAAACAATGTCTAAAGGACAAATGGTCTGAAATTGGTCTAAATTGGTCAAAAAGTGGAGTTGTATCTCCAAAAAGGTTTATGCACTAAAACTGGGTACAAAACAGTCTAACATAAAATGTCTTACACAAAAAGGTCAAGTGGATGAATAAAAACCATAATGCCAAACTCTAGGTATAAAGTGTTTCAAACAAGTCTAATCTAAATAAACAAAAAAAATTAGGTCTTTCATATAAGGCACAAAATCTAGGCTCAAAACAAGCATGTGTTAGGTCTTTTAGAAAAGGCACAAAATCTAGACTTTAAACAAAAAAAGGCATGATAGATTTAATCTAACAAATTTAAAACACTTTTGACATAAACTAGGCATTTAAATTTAAACATGAACTCGGTCAATTGGTATAAGACATGAAAAAAAAAGCATGTGGAAGATAGGTTATTTCTCCAAATCTAGGCACAAATAATAGTTTTCAAATTGAATAAAGAATTAACCTAAGTTACACAACCCAAAAGTGAAAGATCAATGTCTAGGTCAAAATTACACGAGGCATAAGCAGAAATCAATCAATATTTGGATTTGAACTTGGCAAGGTTAATTAAAAACTCAACTTAAGAAAATAAGGATTTTTTAGACAAACAACAAGATAAACAAGAACAGATGGTATAATGACACTAGGTATAGATCCAAAAGGCACACACGGTTATTGGTTTCAAAATTAGAATTTGGACACAAAGCAAACAAGTCTTTGAAATGATTTGAGCAACATAATAATGTTATCATGATCTAAATATATGGTAAAAGGTTTATTTAAAGACTCTAAGGCACAAGATTTGAAATAAATTAGGTAGTGTAACGACGCCCTTTAAAATAAAATGACACACATAAACAAGTTTTGTCAAAAGACTAAGGCAAAGTTATAGTGTCAAATGGGCGGTGTAATGCCTCCTCAAACAAAAGAGTGATGTATAAACAAGACTCATTTTGACATGGTATAACAAACAAAATAGATAATTTAGACTCAAAACCATGAAATAAAGGGATAAAATGGCAAAAACACCTAAGTTTAACATCCTAAATCCTAAAAATGACAAGGTCACATAATATTGTCAAATTTTGTCAATATACTCATTCTTAAGAGGATTTTAATTATTAATCCAAAAACTAAAAGTACATGAAAAGTAGGGTTTTTAGGCCCCCTCTTCTCTCAAGAGTTTGTATTGTGACATGGAACTTCAGACTACTCACCCTACATCAATAATATGTCTACGAAAATTAGGATTATTCCAAACTATCAATTCTTGCACATTTTCTATATGGTCATAAGTGTGGCTAACACTAGAGATGCAATCACATCAATTGGATCCAAGTTAATTAGCTTGTTTTGAAAAGGTATTGTCCTTTTCACAACCACTACATCCATCACTTACTCATTTTAGTATGATGTCTGAGTTGATCATGCATTTTGAGGGTAGTAGTCACTAACAAAGGTAGTCTAATTACTCAAACTACTATACCAATGATTGATCAACTCAATTTATATACCCCACTATGAATTAGGGTTGAAACGATGTCGGGATATGAATTTTCAGGTCAATGCTTCCCTAGAGAACCCATGATAAGGAAATGAACTCCCTGCTCACAAACCAAAATGCATGAAAAATAAAGACAAGTGAAAAGACTTTATGGTCATTTTAGGGTCACCCAAACCATACAGATTTAGGGAGGGCCTTAGCGACTTTATTTTCACACTTTTGGACTAAAGCGATAAAGGCAAAGAATGAGCACTTTTGGTCACCTAAGTTCCCTAAAGGGGATGGGGGAGAGCATACACACATCACTCATTTTGATCAAACAAATAACTTCAACAAATAAACAATAAAAATGAAACTCTTAAGATTATTTATCTAGTGTGAGAGTTTTTTTTAATAACCAAAACAAAATGTGTTGTGAAGTTTAAGCGCCTTATCATTAGTTGTTTGAAAAACTTTGCAAAACTTTAAAAAAAACTAAGGCATGAAAATAACTAAGTTTATTTTAAGCACCAAAGATAGATTGTGTAAGATTTAACCATGTTCAAATTTGGCATTTCCACCTTAAGACCTGCAATTTGTTAAAGGGTTTGCCTACTTAGAAGCCCAAAGTGAGTGAGAAAATAATACTTAGGATTTAACTCTTGAGTTTCCTATTTTTTGTCTCACATAAGGATCGATGTTGATCCATAGAGATCGACATCAATTGATCCAAAAAGGGATTGATGCCAGTCGATAAAAATCGATGTTAGTTTCTTGTAAAAACATAGATAAACACAACTCCATTTTGATATAAAAATGGCTAATAATATGAGCTCAAAATTAAAATATTCCACTAGATCTTGAAATAAAAGGGTTAGGCAAACAAATATTCAGATCATCAAAAACACATAATGATAGCAAGAGAAAACAAGAAAAACCATTGTTAGCAACGTCTTTATCATGTTTTATTTTTCACATAGGGACCATGGTCTATTTAATGAATTGACATCGGTTTGGGAGAATTAACATCGATCTCTATCAAATTTGAAATAAACTGGCATCAGTTACCTATAGCCTGTGTGTTGCTAAAAACATAAATACATGAAAAACAAACTAAAAACTCAAACTTTGAATATTTTTAAGCATCTATTAGCAAAACTAAGAATAATATATTAATCTTCTTGTTTTTATGGGATGTTATTGGTCCCATTGGGCATGCTAACATGTGAAATAGGAATTTGACATAGAGGGGAGGTTAGTCTTGTGGTAGTCCATAAAACAAATGAAATGAACACACTAAAATCCTAACACCTTTAGCCTAAACACTAAGGAGAGTTCAGGTAACAAAAATTAAATGAAATCATAACAAAAACATAAAAGACATAACTCTTTTACCTTCCTTGGGAAATCTAAATGGCTTTGTTGAATGGCTTTCTTAGCTTATGCATCAAGAAGTCTTTGACAATGGAGGTTGTTTGGCTTAAGATTTGGGCATGGTAACACTACTTGCATGAGTCTCATGGAGAAAATCCTACATAATAACTCTACAATATGCAAGCTTAAAAATGAAGGGGTATGGCCTTGTATTTATAGCCTTAAGAATTAACTCTCACCCAAGGTGAGTTAAGGTTGAGTTTAGGCTTGGAATGGGTTCAAATTAAACCTAGGTGAGTTAAAACTAATTTTAGTTGAGTAAATAGCTGTCATGTAATTGTGATTTTCAATTACTAGGAATGGTTCTCAAATTAGATATTTTAGGATATTTTCAAAGAGATTGACAACTCATAAAGGCAATGATAAAGGGCTTAGATATTTTGAATTTTAGAATTTCCTTTTTTAGATATTCATTAATTTTAAATAGATAATTCAACTAGGTATTTAATCTTTTTTAGCTTGTTAATTGATTTTTATTAGCATTTTATCTCTTTCAAGATTTGATACTTGTTCAAGTGTGTAAGTTATCCACTTAATAGGTCTATAGGCCAAATTGATAGTTGTGATGCCATAAGGTGAATAGGGATGAATCTGTGAGAGGTTATTTTTGCATATAATGGAATACACCAATTAGGGATGTCTCAACATGATTATGAGATTTTATGAATGATGCAAAATTCAATTTAGGATGTTTAGTGATTATTAGGCTTAATTTGTAATGGTTAGTAGGAATCAGTCTGAAGTCTGGGCGAAAGGCCAGTTGTGGCTAGTTTTGGGTGTCTACAGTACATAGTTAATTATGTGGAAAATGGGTCCTTATGTCTCAAAAAGAGAGGTAAATCTGATAATTCAAAATCTTTTGGATAAGGATATTCAAGTATACATTTTGTAAGGGGTTGATTATTGAATGAGGTTATATGTGCACTATTATTATAGAAAGACATTTTCATTTGAAGTATAGAAACCTAATTTTGAAGATCCCCAGTAGAATTCATTATAGACACTAGATATTATATGGGAATAGAGGTGTTTGTCATGGGTGTTATCATTGGTTCCAACCTACCACCTTTTTTAAATCTAGGCATATGAGTGTCATCATCCTCGTGTATAAAAAGTGCAAGTTCATGATCACTAAATTTATGACATTTTGGTAATGATATGGGATATTTGAATTTTAGTACATTTGGTTTATCATTTGAATATCTTGTACCATTTGAATAATTTCTTTCATTTTCCTTTGGTAAGGGTATAACAAGTTTAGCTTGGGAAAATTTTGGTAGGGACACCTTTTTAATATATAATTTATTTTAAATGAAGGTAGGAAAAAACCATCATCCCTGAATAGAGGGATATTATTTTGCAATGTAGGAATGTTTGGGGGGTTAATTAGATTGATTTAAGACATGCCCCCCCCTTATTAGTTGTTTACAAATCAACCATAATCTCTTTACATAGTTGTCATAATTTTTGATGATCAAATGAAGGAACTTCCTAGTCATATATACCTATTTTTTGGTAAAATGTACATGTTTAGTTGAATTGAATAGTTGGTAAATTGGGATTTTGTTTGAAAACCCTAACCCTTGCCTATTTGTATTTTTATGTTATATATATATAGGGTGGTTTATACCTTACTCATGTTTGCCTAATCCTTGGCCATGGTATCCATACTTCTGCAAGTATCAAATGCCAAAGTCATATGATGGAAGTGTAGGAAGTATGGCTAAAGGATTTTTATCTTCCTTAAGATGGATCAACCCATATCTTGAAGTGGTGTGAACATGGACTTGATTAGAGGGATATCAACTACCACCATTCAAGGCTTTTATATGACATGTTTTACCACCTAGAAGAATGCAAGAGTATTCAATTTTAGTTCCTTCCTTAAGGGAGAGTTGGATAGTTTCATAATCATATTCATCAAAGACATAAATATCATCCATGATAAAAGATATGAAGTAAATAAACATTAGGACAAATCAAGTAATAAGCATCTTATAGGGTATGTTTGGGCAAAAATGATATATGTAGATCGGGTTCACCAAATGTTTAACCCTAAATGTAAATCTAAGGTGATCTTATCATTAACCCTAGATTTGATTAATGGGGTATATAGAAATGAAATGGCATAAAGGTGAAAATCAGATCTATAGCATGTTATTTAGATGTTAAACTTAGATATAAGCTTATATTGAATTTATTATGTTGAGATGGTCTAAATATAAAAAGTAAAACTATGCTAGATATGGAAATGACAAAGAAGTAATGTACTTAGCTTATTATAATACTAATACACTTATGGATCTAGAATAGGTAGAAATTACGCTAGAAGGAGATTTTATAACAATAATAATATTATTTGTAATATTCTAGATCTGACGCTTATGGCACTTTGGACACTAACATCATCATAAGATGGTTGTATCAATATTACTATTTGGGTTCAATGTAAGTGTCATGTACAAAATACCTACTGGAAAAGGATACGACCACATGGATGCTTCTAGTTTTTCCATTGACTTCACTTTGGTGCATTCAAATTTAGGTCGTGGATTGTCATTCCTTGTGAAATGGAAAAACCCTAGTTTTCCATATTCATAGTGACCTTGGGGGAAAATGGATTAGTGAGCACATAGTTTCAAGCTAACCCCAAAGACCCCATTATTAGAGGGTGATACCTACATAGCCAATAATCTAGAAGAGGGCCTTAGACTCATGTAGTTCTCCCTTATGTGTTGGATTGTGTGTGAATCATGCAATATTGTGCAAAGTAAGTACAATAGTGATCTAGCTTATAACATAGAAAATTGGGCTCTTGGGTTATTCCTTTAGAACTTCAAACCTATAGAGGTGTTGTACCTATGTATGGAAATAGGGAATTTTTATTAAATTAAATGCTTAATAGATTGATTTTGATAGGTTACCTTGGTCTCTTTGGCATTTTACTAGGTGAGGAATGAACGAGGTTTGATCTTGTATTTATATCAATCCCTTTAGAGTAATAACTCACATTAAAGAACTTAAGCTGACCATTAGAATACATTTCATTTTAAAATTAGATGACTTTAGGGAATTATACACTAAAATTGACACTAGTATCTATCTTAAACATTATTGTCTAAGGAGAAAGGAAATAAGTATAGGCTGAGAGCTTACAGAGGTTAAAGATAAGTACATTTTAAGCATTCTAAGAAAGATAGAAGACATGGGTTATCAATATAAGACTAGTCAGACTAAGAGATATAGGCTAAGGGGTAAAAGTTAGAGTAAATGCGAGACATGTGGAAGTGAGAAAGGTATAGAATTGAGAGGAACAACCAAGGTTTGAGTTTGCCAAGTTTACAAGACTGAGGTGTTATATAATCATAAAATAGTGTCTACACATACAGTTTTGCTAATGAGGATTTAGAGGGTTTTCAACCTCCTTAAGAACCTTGATAACATCTAAATGACTATTACAGGTAAATATCATAGGTTTTCACCATCCCAAACATGATTCAAGAACAAGAAACAAGTCTACATGTTTTTAAACATGTTTCCAAGGTGTTTTTTCAAGTTTTAAGCCTTAAATCTAGTTTCCACAAGCCAAATCATGACTATAGGTCATAAACTAAGTTGTTGGCCTATTTTACAAGTATGATACCAAAGTCTTAAGCATGTTTCTAACTTCCCATGACTTTAAAGAGCTTCCTACAAGCCTATAGACTTCCTAGAAGGTTCCTTCATGACCATATCAATGATAATATAAAGGTTTACATAACCTTGTAGGGTAAAATAAAATTTTCAAATATTTTGTTTCCTATAAACATAAGTATGCAAGTCTTCAAGTAGAAAAGATGTAAGGTTTTCAAGGGTCAATGGCCATGTTGACAAAATTTGCCACCATTGGTTAAAGTTGCTTATGTATAGGTTTTCAAGAAGACTCCATTCATGGAGTGAAGACTCAATAGGTTATCCAAAACATCCTAAAATATTCATCAATTTAAAACTATGTTTAGGAATATCTCACATGTCCAAATTTTGGTAGAGGTTTCTTTTATTCCTCTAACAAGCTAGTTGCAAGCTAGTAAAGACAATTTTTAAATATTCATTTCATGGAGAAGAAAATTTGGTTCAAATAGTATTAGGAGAATATATGGGCCCCTAGTCTCTCAAGATTTTATGCATTGGTTTTAGATCATATGGGCTTAACTTTATGAATAATCGTTAAGAAGGAAATGTGCTCTAAAACCCTTTTAAAACCCTAATAGCTCAGTTTTAGGAGATGTGATTGCATTTTTGAGTTATTTTTTGAAAAATAAAAGTTTTGTGAGATATTATGGGGAATAAATAAACTTATTACATCTTCTTCAATCAAAATTTTAATGAAAATAATGGATAAAGATAAAAGTATAGGTTGTAGGGTTTCAAACATGCAAGAGAGACAGTCAAAAAAGACATTTTTGAGAGGTTTAAGTGATTATTTGAGTATATACAATGATTGGAATGATTAGAGGGGATATTAAATGTCCTAATTAAAAAATAATTATGTCTTTAGTCTTGATAAAACTCAAAAAAATGGTAAAAATCAGACCTCCATGCATTCAAAAATGAGAAAGTGCAAGCTAGGAAACACTAAAAAGTGCATATTTTCAGTTTTATTAAATTAATTATATTTAAATTTGAAATTGAGTATGTTTTGATTTCATTGAATTTTTACAAGTGGTTTCATGTATGTATTGTACTTCATAAGAGAGAAAATGGCAAAACACATGTTTATGCACAGGTTTTTCACTAATTTGCTCATAAATAGAGTTAAAAATGAGTGTTTCAGATCTTTCCAAGGGAAAAAAATGATTAAATAGGGTGTATAATTAATTTAAAGGTATTAATTCATGCTTATAAAATTAAAACCAATTTAAAATAGGTTCAGATAAAAGAAAAACATCTCCAAGCGGACAACAAGCAAGCACTTTTTTGTGAATTTTTGTTTGAAAGTTTGGTGAAGATTTTTTGAGGTTTCCAAAAATTTATAGGTATGAACTATTGATAAATATATAATAAGAATATTAATAGTGTATTGTGATTCCTAAAACTCATTTTAGACGCCCAAATCTAAATCAGGGTTTCTTGAGGCCTAAAGAGCACTAGAGAGCATTTTTTGAAGTTATATGTGGAGTTTAGAGCTGAATTTTTTTTTGAGGGTATATGACACCATGGTGATTATTTTAAAATCATATTTATACTCTTTTTATATTAAAATAATTAAAATTCATTCAGTTCTATGTTCTCATGGTGCACTCAATAAGCTTGTCAAACCACAAAAGATGAACATTTCCAAGAAGGACCAGTTTGGAGAGTTGTGATTGTTCATCATCAAATGCACTCTTAGAAGGGATATTTCATTAATTTTTAAAAATAATAAACATCCAATATATTTACTTATATGACACCTTTAAGGAATAAGACAATCAAAAGCTTAATCAATGCATTAAAACCCTCAACAACTTTGCCTAGTCAAACACATGTTCTCTTAGCATCTAGAGATAAGAAAAGGGTTAAGTGTTTGTTTTCAAAATGGACTTAAGGTTTTAAGAAGATTTAAATAACATAAACATGAAATCTCTCTCCTAATACACCCCCCATGGATCTAATTTTATAAAACATCAAGTCAAACTTCAAGATGATTCAAGAAGCCTTCAATCAACTCTAGAAAGGTGGAGATGAAACATGCAAGAATGGAAGAATTTAATTAAAGACTTGATCAATTCAATCAACCCTATTTTCATGGAGGATAATCCTTAACAAACAACATGCAATATCTCTCCTTCTACGTCACCTTGGAGCAATTTGAGGAGGTTGAGAGAGAGAAACATGCATGCAAGATACAAGCAAGGTAGTTAAAGTCAAACTTCAAGATACAACCAAGATAGTTGAAGTCAAACTCCAAGATGCAATTAAGATAAATAAAGTCACTCGATAGAGAGATGGAAAGTCTCAATATATTGAAAAATCTATTCATAAGGAGTTAACTGAAGATGATCAAGATCTCTTCAAGACTGAAGACCATCAATGCCATGCATGACAGCCTTTGACTTTTCAAAACATTCAAATAAACTTCTCTCTCTTTACTATGCCATACTCCAAGAAAATAAGGTTGAAACTAAAGATATGTTATATAGGTATTTGGAGTTTTGTGGTTGAGTTTAAGGTTTAGTTTGGAATTGAGTTGAAGTAGGAGTGAAGTTAAGTTAGCATGATGACTCATCCCTAGTTTGGAGCTACTTGTCTCCTCCCTCCTTCCTTCTTTAGATAAGATTATCATATTTTTTATGTTCTACTCATTTTTTAGAGAATATTATCATATTTTTATTTTATATATATGTAAAATCTACCAAAATTTGTACTACATCACCTTTGAATCTATAAGAAGCTAATTTTTCATCCATTTTTAGGTTCTTCATAAAGTGTGTGCTTAATATTCATTGATGTAACTTAGTGAATGACTGATTTTATTATGTTTATATCTAAATGTTTCACATTTATGTATCATATGATAACTCATGAAGGTCATATCAAGTTTTTAAATCTGATTTCTACCTAATCTAGAAGTGAATTCAATTAATGTGCATTCCTTCCAAGTTGTGTGAGTGTTTGTTAAGACCTTTGTATGAAATATTGATGTAAGAGCCATTGTATGAAGATGAAGTGAATGTGTGAAAGTTATTTAACTTCCAAAGTGTGTCAATTATAGGCATAATTGACCTTAACATTGGTGCATCACCCCAAATTTTTAGTTTTCATATCCAATTTCAGCTTGAGTATTGCTCTTTTTACCCTTTTACTAGTCAAGAAGTCATTAAAATAGAGAGTTTACAGAGAAGTAGATGAGTGTACAAAAGGAAACCAACCGTTCATATTAATATTCTCTCTAATATAAAGTCGCCCATATCTTTTAGAGTTTCCTTTATGTCAATAGGAGTGAGAACAAACACACATTTTTGTAAGGGTGCACTTCTAAGTGATAACAGGTCACCTATAGGTCTGTAATAAATTTGTAAGTCTTCATGATGATAAAAGGATTTTGAGAATATAAAACACAACTAGAGGTCTGAACCAATGTTTCAAGGTCTCCTAGAAGTATTACAAGTGAGAAACATAATCTATTAATGTTTCTTGAAAGTACAGTGATCAAGGCAAGGTTTTAATGAGATAATGTCAGAACAAAGGTCTTAGAGCAAGAGTTTCTAGTATATTGCCAAGCATGAATGGTTTCTTGATGAAGCATACAGAGTTTTAAAGAATTTTGACAATAAAATGAGAATAATACAAGGTTATAATACTTGATAATGTTATTCAAACATCATTTTAAAACATTTACAGTCTGTAGTAGGGTTTTCATGATGGTGAAAGCTAATACAAAGAGGTTTCCAAGCATCCACAAGCATGAGAACACTCCAAACAATACCAAATTACTTAAATAAGTCTTCTTCAATCTAATGAATGATTTATATTGCTTTATGAACATCCATAAAGCATGGTCATAGTTTGAAAGATGTGTTTCTCTCTATTTATTTTCTTTTTAGTTTTGGAAAGAAAGAAACTAGTGATAAAGGGGGTGTAGAAGAATACCTGTTGAATGGACACGTGTTGAATATAGACCTTGTGAGAACTCATATTTAGCTTTTGAGGATGACCTTCAAATAAAAAAACACTAAAAGAGACTTGTTTGTTAGACAAGAAGATGGGTGGATTGCCTAGCATAAGCTAGACCCTAGAAGCAAAAGCTTCCTACGGAGCTGTCAATCCACCTACTTTTAACACTTAAGTTTGATAGATAAAAATAAATAAAACATGTATTTAAAACAACAAACTGAAATTAAATACATCAAATAACCTAAATTTAATTAATTAAAACTAAATGCTTTGCTAAGATGATTAAACTAAAGCAAATAGTCTGAATAATTAAAATTGCTGAAAATAGTTAAAAATAAGGTTTTAGTTTTTAGTTTGGTGAAATGGCAAGGGTCAAAAGAGTGATGTGGTTGGGGTCGGAAAATGGTTTATATGGTGAAGGTTTAAGGGGTGAAGGTTGAAAATGATAAGGCAATAAATGATTAAGGTGGCAAAAGGGTAAGAGGATAAAGAGAGTGAGGATGGTAAAGAGGGAAATGGGAGAAGGGGTAAATGGATAAAGGGGGAAGGAAAATGAAGAGGCTAAGGGGAAAATATATGGAGGCCAAGAGAAGAATAAGGCCAAAGGGTGGGTTTGAAAGTCAAGAAATAATAGGCCAAGAGGGATAAGAAATTAAATTGCAGCAAAAAAAACCAAGGTTACCTTCCAAGCTTGGATAAGAATGTTGATAAAGATGTTGGTGTTAATGTTGTTGAAGTAATTTTGGCAAAACTTCAGCATAACTCCAATGCTTTGGCTCTTTATTCTCAAGATGATAACCTCCTTGATGATGCCTCCAAACCTGAAATAAAATGTTAACAACTAAAAGACTAATTTTCAACTTTCTAACTTAACCTTGGGTGAAGGAAAGGAGGGGGATTTATAGCATAAGTTATGAAGAGTCATGCCAAAATAGGAATAATAGAGGTATGGCATCATTTTTCATGTGGTGGATGAATTAGTCAAAATGAGGTGGGTGGGGATTCCCATTTGGGTTGGTGAGTGTCCCATTTGGGTTAAGAAGTCAAAAATGGGTGCCCTTTGTCTTAAAGAGGTAGGTATCTTATTTTGGAGGTTAATTTAATGTAATATACATGTTGACTAATGGTCCCTTGAGGGAAAATTCACCATATTTCAAGGGGGGGCCTGTGATGCTTAAATGAGGTCATAAAGCACTTTGGGAAGGGTCCCAGGTGGGGTATGATATCCCACATCAAGTCACATCACTTCTAAGCCATGTCACTTGCCATATCACCTTCCATGTCACTTGGCATGTCACATGCCATGCCACTTGCCATGTCATCATGAATAGTGATAATGGATCCCATAGTGAATAGTGATAATGAATAGTAATTTCAAATAGTATTTTTAAATAGTTTTATGTGACTAGGGAAACAGTGATTTATTTGGGTCAAGAGGGGTTTTTTAAGGGTTAAGAAGGTTTAGGGGGTCTTTAGGGGGTCCCAAGGTATTTATTCATTGAAAACTACAAGTGCGTAGTTTTATAGTATCTACAAGATGATCCTCAAAAAGTGCAACTTCCTCAAGTGGTTGTTATTCATGACAAACATATGCAAGGCTCAAAGTGAGGTGAGTTATGTCATCTTTAGGTATAATATGATGAGTTTAGAGTTATTTTCATGTAGGAGACTTAACAAGGGCTCATTAAACCATGAAGAACAAGTCAAAGATCAACTAACCTCTCCCCAACATGCATGCCCAAGAGGAAATGGTGAGTTCAAGGCTCATTAAGACAAGAAGACCAAACATACTCCAAGAATATAGTAGCATAGGGTGAAATTTTGACCAAATATAGCTTGAACAAGCTTTGAAAGAGATAAATGGAGTAGGAATAGGATGTTTTATTACCTACTATGCCTAAATTGACTTCTTTATCCCACATGTGTAATTAATGAATGTAATAGTGGGAAGTTATTGTTGTTTTTTGCTCTAACTTGTTAGGATTTTCTACATATGTAAATAAAGAAGGAATTTTCAGGAGCCCTCTCTTTGGTGTAGCAAAATTTTGCTCATTTGAGATTGTAACATTGGATTTATGCCTTGAATTCAATAAAGATCTGATGTTTGCCTCTTTCATATTGTCAATTTTCATGAACATTATGTGATTCTGAGGATTTGATCTTCACTTGTGGATGTTTTCTTCCCTTGTGATGTTATCCAATAATCATTACACTCTCTTTTATAGGTTGTATGTTGTGTAGATTTTTGACCTTCATACAAAATACTTATGTAAAGGTTGAGAAAGTTGTAAATTGTGTGAAAGTTGTATGATTTCCCATCACTTCTAAAAATTTCTTATGTTGTTTTAGCAAGTTGAGGAGCTCTCTAAACTTGGTGCATCACTATTTTGTGAATTTCAATTACTTTTAATTCCTTTTCCATGATAAAATCATAGTTATAGTTTTGTAAATAATCCCCTTTTTAGTAGTGTTTTAGGATTGCAACTGAACCTATATCAGGTGCACATAGTTTAGGAAGGAATTCAGCCTTCTCTAGAGGTTGATCTCAAGGATCCAAGGTCCCACACCTCAGGGATGTTCCCATTGTTGCACTAAATCAAATAGTGACCAAATGGGTATAAGATTCAGTTGATAACAGTCTCCAACTTTGATACTTAAAAAGCTTATGTAATGTCATCTCATATCTCTCCCACCTCCCATAGGGGTTGATATGAGTTGATTTGTACCAAAAGGATATGATGTTAATGCATATAGTTACTATCACTAGGGCCTTTGGCATTCTAAAAATAGATGATATACCTTGAAACATAAGATCTAAGATCTTCATGATAAAGAATATATTACCTTTGATGATCATCCAAATGATTTAGGTTCACAACCTGATGGCCATCAAAACCAAAAAATATTTAATAATCTATTATAAGATCATTATAAGAAATATCTATAAGTACAAATTTCATATAATGCACATTCTCCTCCATCACATTATGGGCACCCATTATATGGGATTATTGGCACTTATACACGCAAGGTACCTCATATGACAGAGCTTGGTTATTAATGTAGGTCCAAGGATGAGGGCCTGGAATGGTAATCCTTGGGCACTATGAATCTTGGTTGCTAACACAGGCCAAAGGAGGAGGGCCTAGAATGGTAATTATTGGGCAGTATGAAATTTGGTTTCTAACATAGGCCAAAGGAGGATTATTGGCATAAGTAGGGGATTGACTACCATTATCATTGAAAGGGTGAACTTATTACTTTAATTGGCCCAAATAAGGGTGATTTTGACATATGATAATCGACATGGTTAGTTTTGGCAATTATCCCAAAGAGGGCAGTCTTGGTCTAAGAAAATGGTCTTGGACTTGGTCCATGAAACTTGGCATTGGTCTAAGCAAAGTGAAATTAGTATTGAAAACAAACATGAGCTAGACACTTGAAAATATACTTAATTGAGGCATGTTTGGATTTATGACCAAGTCTCGTAAAAAATAAAGGTTTAAAATTCATACAACACTTGAAATGCAGTCTAAAAAAGATTGGTTGATGTTTACAAATGTTTTGAAACTTGGTCTAGATGGAAAAATCGATATATTGATGTAAATGGTTCAAACTTGGCCTAGAATGGAGCTATTCTCCAAAATCATCAATGATAAGCTTGGTCTCAAATATATCCAAGGTGTAAGGTCTTACACACAAATGGTCATGTAAAAGGCAAATTTGAATCCTAGTTTTGGAAAAGTGTTTCAAACAAATTTAATCTAGGATTAAAATGAGAAGGTGTTAGGTATTTGGAAATAAGGCACAAAGATAGACTCAAAAAGGCATGAACTGAATCTAAAAACTGAGGCAAATGCTAGATCTTTGGTAAGAAGGCACACAGTTAAACTTTAAAACACATTAGGTCTAAAAATTGTAAGGCAATGTTAGGTATTTAGTAAGAAGGCACAAAGTTATATTTCTAAAATAAACTAGGTCTAAAAACTTAAGGCAATGCTAGGTATTTGGTAAGAAGGCACAAAGTTAGACTTTAAAACAAACTAGGTCTAAAAACTTAAGGCCATGTTAGGTCTTTGGTAAGAAGGCACAAAGCTAGACTTTTAAAATAAACTAGGTTGAGGTAAAAACTTGTAATTAATCTAATCTCTCAGGTAAATAGTTTGAAACACTTTGACTCAATCTTGGCACATGGATTTTAAAATAAATTAGACCCTGGTATAAGACATTTACTCTAATCACACACCTAAAACTAATTGGTAAAGTCAATCTCAAGTAAGAAAAATAAGAGTGATGAGTAAAACAATCAAGCCCAAGTGACAAGCAAGGCTCCAATGTAAACTAACTGTGCTTAAGGTTGTACATGAAAAGAGAGTTTTGACCTTGTTGGGTGAATATTTTGTCACTAGCTAACTGATGAGCAAAATAGGTCTCTTCCACAATAGCATAGGGAGATTGGTCAGCCAAATGTGCAAGTTTACCACATCAAAGGTGGACAAATCTCTCCTCTCATCAAGGGGAGGTTCCCTATAAATATGAGGAGTTATATACTATATATATAACCAGAAAATAACACTCAGGGGTAGGACTACACCATCTATCTCTATTTTTTCAGAGATGATGTTCACAGACAAAGGAGAAATCCTGGTGATAATACTGAAGGCACTTCACTTCTTTCAGAAGTGGTCTTGCAATAGGACACAGGAGTTCTTTCTGGTGGGTACCCAACAGGTAATAAGGGCACAATAAATATCAGAATGAGGTGTAACACAAAGTCTCCACCTCAACTACCCAAAGAGTGAAATATGAAGGATAATGGGGGCACAAAGCCATCCCAAGATCCTTTACACAAAAAGAAACTAAAAACACACTGAAGACAATTGTGACAGCATAAAGTCTTTCCATAATTGGCTTCAGGACACCTTCCTGATTACTTCCACTAGTCCTGCTTGTTAAATTAAATAAACAAGAATGTTCTTAGGAAATGGACATAAGAACAATTTCCTAAAATAGTACAAGATATAACAGCACAAAGTCTGAAAGTAACTTGCTTTCTCATTTAGATAAAGAAATATGATCAATAATCTGAGCTCAAAGTCTCAGTAATCACCTTTCAATTTGGGCAGAGTTTTTGCTTCTATAATCAAGAAATCTCCTTTCCATAAAATAAGAGATTATAATATATATCAATCAAGAAATGCTTGGTGCTTTATTCCATGGAACGACCATGCTATATTCAATGCCTTGAATTCATTTTCAGTTCTGTCAAGGGGCCATGCTTGAAATAGTGCATCAGCCTTAATTGTGGTGTGATAATTCATCTCATATGTCTCTTCCAAAGTATAGGCCATCTGGTCCTTTCCTTCTTATTTTTGCAGCTATCCACTTTGCCTTTACTTCATGGAAGAAAAATAGGCTGCATCCTTGATTTGGTGTGCTCAGATGACTACTTGGTGGACTATTTCACTTACTAAAAATAACTCTCTTGTAGATATCTTAATATCTTCTATAGCCTTCTCTTCTTTCTTGCTGTAGTTGGAGCTCTCAGGATATCTTCTTTCAGTTGGTCACTTGGTTCATCCTTTAAGTTTCACTCTATATTTGAAAATTAATAGATATTCTATTACCTTAAATTTGATGTCCATGGGGACATCCATGGTTGTTGGTTGTTTGAACCATATTGAACCATAAACCTTTGAAATTTCATTAGTTCAATAGTTCAATGGTTCAAGTGGTCTTTATCGGTTCCTTGGTTCTATCGCTTCCCTAGTTCAATTGCTTTCTTGTTCTTTGGTTGAACCATCTCTTTGAACTTGTCTCTAGAATCTTTCACTTCCTTCCTTTGCTTGGTGCTTTCTTTGAACCTTTGAACCATTTTGGTTCAAGGTTCAACGGTTCAATCTCTTTCTCATAATCCTTTATTTTGGCTAAGCCTTTTGAAGCCTGAATTTCCTTCGGCTTTATGTCTTTGTAACACCCCGAAGGGAAGGTCTCCCTTCGGGTCTTTGAGAAAGGTCCATTTTTTGGGTGTCGAGAGCCCCCCCGTAAGGGTACTTGCCCTTCAAGATTCTTCAAGCGGCTTTTCCCTTTAAATCCTTCAAACATTTTGTTTGAAGAAAATCTTCCCTTGCCTTAGCCGCTTTTCCACCGAGCTTTTGATCATTCCTTTGGACAATTTGTCTAAAGGATTTTCCTTTGTGAAATTCTTTCATGAAAAATCTTTTCGAAGGAATTACTTTGGTTCCTTTACTTGGTAATCTCTTCAGACAAAAAGTTTGAAGGAAACCTTACCCTTTCGACCTTCTCTTTGATCTTTGAGCAAATGTTCCCTGCCCTCCACAAGGGTACCTGCCTTTTGTTCACTACCCTCCACAAGGGCACTCCTTTGAACCGTTCGATTAAACCAATCGATTGAACTAACTTTGGTTCAACGACTCAACGGTTCAATCTTTTGTTCCACTCATTCAATTGACCACTTAAACTAATCTCTTTGAACCAACCGCGTTGAACCTTTGAACCTTTTTGGTTCAAGGTTCAACGGTTCAACGGTTCAATCTTCCTTCTTTTTGATAAGTCTTTTGAAGCCGTTGAACTTGCCAAAGTAGTTGAACTTTAAACTTTTGCTGAAGCACTTAACTCTTTAAGCTTGCCGACGTTGTTGAACCTGTTGAACCCGTTGAACCTTTGAACCTTTTGGAAGTGGGGTTCAATGGTTCAATGGTTCAATCCTTTATTTGAAGCTTGTTGATGAACATTTTTGGTTTGAATCGAGGCATTGAACCAATCTTGAAATTATCTAAGTGTTGGGAGCTTGTTCCTTTGTGAGAATTCGCCTATTGAAGCCGTTGAACCTGTTAGTCCCTTAACTGAAAAAAATAAAGAATTTGAATGCTCAGAACAATTTTTTGAGAAGGGAAGAGATAATTTTGGCCTACAGGACCAAAATAATTCATATGTTGTCTCAAAAATGAGTGACAAATTTTGGGAATAACAGTTGGCTCTAGTTGGGGAACTTCCTTCAGTTGAAAACTTGGAACAGTTGAGGAGAGTAGAAACTAGAATCTCCAGTGCCTTTAAGTATGCCATTGGGCTATGGAGTCATGCTACCCAAAAAAGAAAGGTGCCAAAAATGAAAATAAAAATCACAAAATAGAACTAAAGACTATACAAATATACATATGAACAGATGATCTTATCTAATACTTCAAGAATTGAAGTGCTTTAGATGCTACCCATTGTGAGGTAGAGAAAAGGGCATGCCATCTTGATATTTCAACAGAAAATTGTTTTCACCATTGAGCTGATGGATAGTAAATGGGCCTCTCCAAAGGGATTCAAATTTCCCATGCATTCCCTTTGGTTCTCTTCTCTTGTCCCACAATAGGACTTGATCTCCAATTTGGAAATCATAGTTTTTTTCTTTCTGGTTGAAGAGCTTCTTCACTAGACTTTGATGCGTAGCAATTTGGTCTACCACCATAATTTGCTGCTCATCCAGCTCAGTCAAGCACATGATCTTCTTATCGATGGAGCTTTCATATGTCTAATCTTCGATTGCCTTAGCTAATTTTAATGCTGACAATTCTAGGGTGATTGGTATCTCAACATTGAGACCATAAAGAAGTTGGAAAGGTGACATACCAATTACCCTCTTGGGTGTAATTATGTCTGCCCATAAAGCATCAACCAATACTTTATGCCATGTTCATTAGTTGTCATATACCAACTTCTTGATGATAGTCACCAGGTTCTTGTTGCTTGATTCAGCTTGGCCATTCCCTTGTAAAAAATAATCAAAAGAGTGGGAGAGGGTAATCCCATAGTAAAAATAGAACTGAGTAATCTCCTGGGAAGAGAAACAAGTTGCGTTGTCTGTGACAATCTTAGTTGGGACCCCAAACTTGAAAATAATATTCTCCTTGAGGAAATTACGCACTACTTCTGAAGTAGCATGCTTGGTTGGAATAGCTTCCACCCACTTGGTGAAGTAATCTGTGGCTGTGAGGACATAATCATGCCCAACACTTGAAGATTGGTTTACAACACCAATGAAATCAATTTCCCATTGCTGAAATAGCTCTTATATCACCACTAGCTTAAGAGGTAGAGCAGCTAATTTAGGTCTTCCAACAAACTGTTGGCATAGTTCACATCTTCATACCAATATGTATGCATCTTGAAACAAAGTAGGCTAGTAATACCTGGCTCGTAGAATCTTTGGGCAATTACAGGAGCAAAAAATATCCTCCATAGGCCAAATTATGGAAGGACTTCAAAAGTTATTTCTGCGGCTCTTTATCTACACAACGAAGGAAAACTCCATCAAGGTTCCTTTTATACAGGTCATTGTCCCACAAGATAAAATTGGTAGCTTCTAACTTGACAGTCCTCCTTTCTTTATGAGACAGGTGAGCAGGACACTCACCATAAGTAAGAAAATGAGCAATACTTGAATACCACTTATTTGTGGTGGAGACAAAGAGGACTGTTGGCGTGTCTTCAATTTCTTCTTCTCCATGCTCTATTTCTTCTGGTCTATTGTCAGCAATCAATTGGCATAGGCCCCTTCTCTGCACCAGCTTCGTTGGTTTGATGACTAGATCAAACTCTTAGGTTTTAGCAATCCAATTCCCTTTTTTGGTTCCAAACTCTTGCTGAGTTAATATGGATTTGACTGTGGTGTCAGGAACCAGGGCAGTAGTGTGTGAATTTAAGATGTAAAAGTGGAAATGCTTCACTACCTTTACCACCACATAAGCCTACTTCTCTAATTTTGAATACTTTAGTTCATGAGCTTTGAGAGGACAGCTCATGAAGGATATGGGAGATTCCACACCTTCTTTGTTATGTTGAACCAGAATTGCTGAAAGTGTGTGCTCAGAAGCATAACTATACATTGTGAAATCCTTGGTATAATCTGGACAAACCAGAATTGGTGCATAGGCAATCACTTTTTTTATGTCTTCAAATATTGACTTGCCTTCTACAGTCCATCAAAAAGTGGCTTTTCCCTTCATCATGTCCACAATGTGGTGAGTCTTCTCAGCAAACTCGGGGATGAACCTTGGTAAAAAATTCACCTTTTCAAAGGAGTGAATTGCAGTCTTACTTGTGGGTAGAGTAAGTTCCTAGATGGACTTGACTTTGTCTGAGTCAATCTTTATGCCTTCTCAAGATATAATGTACTCGAGAAGTTTCCCTTCTGTTACTCCAAAAATAGACTTCTTGGGGTTTAGAGAAATACCATTCTGGCGACAACATTCTAGCACTTGTTGCAAATGGTGCACATGATCAGGGTGATGCTTGGAAAAGATGGTCAAGTCATCAAGGCATACCATAATGAACTTGCCCATTTCATCTCTGAAATTAAGGTCCATGGCTCTTTGGAAAGTGGCACCAGCATTTATCAGGTCAAATGGCATTCTTCGATATGCGAAGGTGCCCCAAGGTGTGGTAAAGGTAGTCTTGTGCTGGTCTACTTCACCAAATTCAACTTGATTATATCCTGAGAAGCCATCTAGCATTGATAACATCTCTGAACCAGTCACTGTCTGAAGTACTTGGTCGATGATGGGTAGAGGATAGTTATCATTTAAAGATGACTGATTTAAATATCTAAAGTCCACATAGAGGTGAATTTTGCCATTCTTTTTCCTCACAAGAACTATGTTGGCAATCCATGTGGAATGATGGATTGGGAAAACTATCTTAACATTCAGCATTTTTTGTATTTTAGACAGAATAGTACGTGATATCTTTGGATTGTACTGCCTAGATTTTTGCTTATGAGGTACCGAATCACTCTTGAGAGATAACTCATGGCAAATTTTTTCAGGCCTGAGTGACTTCAGATCATCATAGGAGTACGCCAAAACATCTATGTACTGGTGAAGCAAAGCAATGAACTTGAACTTCTCTTCTTGAGTGCAGCATTTTTTAATGTTCACCATCTAGGATTTTCTTTGGTACCTAGATTTATTTGATCAAACTCTTGGGAGGAACTTGAATCTATTTGCTATTGTTTGATGAACCTGTCGTGTTTGTCAAACAACTTCTCAAGAGAAACTAGTCTTTTGGGAATTTTATTCCTTTTAAGTTGAAGGAATTCTTCACCTGTGTCTACACTTGATTCAAGGGCTGGTTCAAGCTTCTGAGGCCCACTGCCTTCGAAATGAAGTTGTTCAAATCTATCTTTTTAATCCAAAAAGACAATGATTTGGTTGTCACCATTGAACACTTACCATTGATTGGCATTGTCAAGCACACTTGGTCAAAAGACTAGTTCAATAATGTACATGTCTCCCTTTAAATCAAAGTGAGGAACCAAGAGAGTTGCTGAAACAACTAGTGCATCAGCCCAGTCATTGAATTCCTTAGGTATGGCAGAGATGCTGAAAGCATCAAAGCTTTCAATTTGATCCCATACTAGATTGCAGTAGTGGTGCAATCTCTCATTTTTGGTTTGATACAGGTTCTTTACCTGACAAACCACCAATTCAGCATCTCCTTTGGCATGGAGTTTGATGCCTTTGTCTCGAGCAACCTTCAATCCAAGCAATAGAGATTCATACTCAGTTGTGTTGTTGGTGTTGTTGAACTACAACTTGTATGAAAAAGGAAATATATCTCCTTGAGGAGATATCAACACAATTCTAGCTCTTGAACCAGTAGAGGAGTAGCTGCCATCGAATTCCAAAATCCATACCTCATTAGACATTGATTTTTCCTTAAATTCTTCTTCATTTGGAGGAGGAGATTCTTTTACACTTACACTGCACTCCACTAATCTTTTTGTTGTTCCATCTGAACTAATTTTTAGGTTGACACATTCAAGAGCTTCATCAGATGCCTCATGAACTTCTTCTATGGATAAGAAGTAATTACCCATGCCCGAAGACTCAAACATAATTTGAGCTTCAGGCACTGATGTTTGATTGACCACGTATTTTACTTCCCTCTCAAGGAGCAATCTCTGCATAACGCCTTTGACTGGGATCCTCACATCGGATAGGTCCATGCTTAATTCACCACCAACATCCTTGCAAAAATTTTGCCCAAGAAGGATGCCGTATGATGCTGGGACATTGGCCACCAGGACAGTCATTTTGACTCTCTTGTCTGGGAATGCTGCAAATGCAAATTGGGCATCCTTGATTTGTCTCAACAATGGCACTTATTTGTTCTCCATGGAGAAACATCTCCCAAATGTCTTGGTTAGTGTGAGACCAAGGGATTCTGCCACTTTGGCAGGCATGACATTGTCGGATGCACCGGAATCTATGATAAAATTGTTCAACTGATGTCCATTTATCAACAAGGAGACATAAAATGGTTCTATCCTCCTAGGAGTAGCAGGAGGAGTAATGACAAGGTTATTCCTAGTGGATGTGTTCTTGGGGAGATCATGAGTTACCTTTATAATTGCTTGTCCTATAAGGATGGCTTAGTTCTTTACACATTGAACCAACTTATCTAACTACTCAGGGTTGGATTGTAGGAATTCAAATTCAGACATTTGAATTTTGGTTTTCTTTATATGGTCAATTATGTCAAATGTCTGAAATGAACTAGAAACAGAGGATGGGAGTCGATCCTTTTGGTTTTTGGGAGGGGGAGGACTGGTCTATGAATTTGAAGTAGAAAGTGTAGGGATGTTTGATGTACTTGCCTTTCTTGCAATTACTGGGTCCTTTGGTTGGAAAGGCAGAGTGGTTCCCCGCTTAGCAATTGAAATTGCTAGTTGAGGTCACTCCACTATTTTTTTTATCAGCGTGCTGGGCTAACTAGTTCTTGGATTAGGTGAATACAGCGTATGTTCCATCACTTATTTTACCTTCACTTTTGGGTTCATCTTGGTAGTTCAAGAAACCAATGTTGGAGTCACCAGCTAATTTTTCTTCTCCCTCTGTGAAGAGATTAGCGTCATCTTTTGGGTTCGACTCAGGTTGGAAGGAGAAATTTGATTCTACTTTAAGATATCTGATTTTTGAATTGGTTGGAGGTGCTTCAATGACAAATTTCCCTTGAGGGAGAGGAAGATGATTTGGCTACCCTTGATTCCTGGCAGCATGGCCTTAGTATGACTAATTGGGGAAGGTCCTCCTTGGTATATCTCTGTATGAAGGAGCAAATGACATCCCTTGCGCCATTTGCTTTCTAAGAGCTAACAACTCATTTTCCAGCTTTTGCACCATTGGATCAGTGGTGACTGTAGGTGAGTATTCAAAAGATGAAGAGGATTTACTTCTATTAAGATCTCTCCTTATTTTTCCTGCCAAGATAAGGTCATCTTCTACCTTAGTAGCCAAATCTTGAGTAGCAGTAAGGTCTATGTGGCCAGCCCGTCTCAGTAGAAAACTCACTTTAGACAGTTGTGAGTTGATGAAGAAGCATTTAAGGTTCTCAGGTGTTGGCTGAGCAATTATAAGAATCTGATTCCTCAGCTTATCAAACTTGGCAATGAGGTCCCTTATAGGTTCATGAGGTTCCTTCTTCATCTATGTGAGCTGGGTCAACAAGGCATGCACATCTTCCATAAGCTTGAACTTGGCTTCAAATTTAGCCTTTAAGATTATCCCATTCGGTCACAGTCTGGGCCTGTAGATGGTAGAACCAGTCTATAGCAGCACCTTGCAATGTTTCTACAAACAGTCTGACTACTACGTCCTCATACTCCACGCCTATCACACCACAAGATATACTGAAGGTAGTAATATGTTCCTCAAGATGAACTCTCCCATCACCAAAGAATTTGGAGAAATTCTTCCTTGAACTGCATGGAAGCTCGTGTAGAGGTGGGGTTAAATTGAGTGGACTGAAAGAGTTACCCCAGGGGACTTGAATTGCCATGATTTGATTATGGAAAAAGAGGATAACAAATATGGGTAGAATATGTATAGACAAAGCTTTGCTAACAGCAGGAAAAGAAGCTCTGCCTTGTGTTGGTGACCTGCTATGGGTAGGAGGAACACTCCTGGATCCTTGAACTTGAAATTGGGGAGGGAACAAATCAAAATTGCCCTGCTGCACCAACTCAAAAATAGGGTCAACAACACCTTGGGCTCTCTAGCTTCTAGTATAGCATGGAGTTGCCAGATTATAGAATAAAAATTAGAAAGAAATATCCTTACTTCAGCTTGAAGCTTGAGGCTTCAAACTGCGTGCTCTTCCCCAGTAGAGTCACCAAAAAATTGTTGGTGTGGAGCTGACAGAGAATTGACTTTTGAAATGAAATGCTTGATCTCCAGCATCTCGAGTTTTGTAGCTCAGAGTATATAATAGAAATGGATAAGGATATAATGATAATGGATAAGACACAGGTGATGCTTCAATCTGAAGCTTGAGGCTTCAAATTGTGCAAAATTGTTGTGTCCCCAGTGGAGAAAATGGATATGAAAAAGAATTGAAACCGCTCATTCTTCCCCAGTGGAGTCGCCAAAAAACTATTGGGTGAATATTTTGTCACTAGCTAACTGATGAGAAAAATAGGTCTCTTCAACCACAGCATAGGGAGATTAGTCGGCCAAATGTGCAGGTTTACCACATCAAAGGTGGACAAATCTCTTTTCTCATCAAGGGGAGGTTCCCTATAAATATGAGGAGCTATATATATATATATATAAGCATAAAATAACACTCAGGGGTAGGACTACAACATCCATCTCTTTTTTTTAGAGATGATGTTCACAGACAAAGGATAAATCTTAGTGATAATACTGAAGGCACTTCTCTTCTTTCAGAAGTGGTCTTGCAGTAAGGCGCATGAGTTCTTTCTGGTGGGTACTCAACAGGTAATAAGGGCGCATTAAACAATAGAATGAGGTGTAACACAATCTCCACCTCAACTGCCCAAAGAGTGAAATATGAAAGATAATGGGGGCACAAAATCATCCCAAGATCTTTTACACAGAAAGAAACTAAAAACACACTGAAGACAATTGTGACAACACAAAGTCTTTCCACAATTGGCTTTAGGACACCTTCATGATTACTTCCACTAGTTCTGCTTGTTAAATTAAATAAACAGGAATGCTCTTAGGAAATGGACATAAGAACAATTTCCTAAAATAGCACAAGATATAACAACACAAATTCTGAAAGTAACTTGCTTTTTCATTCAAATAAAGAAATATGATCAACAATCTGAGCTCAAAGTCTCAATAATTACCTTTCAATTTGGGCAGAGTTTTTGCTTCTATAATCGAGAGATCTCCTTTGCATAAAACAAAAGATTACAATATATATCAATCAAGAAAGGCTTGGTGCTTTGTTCCATGGAACAACCCATGCTGTATTCAATGCCTTGAATGCATTTTCAGTTCTGTCAGGGGGCCATGCTTGGAACAGTGCATCAGCCTTAACTGTGGCATACCAATTCATCTCATATGTCTCTTCTAAAGTATAGGCCGCTTGGTCCTTTCCTTCTTATTTGCACAGCTGTCCACTTTGCCTTTACTTCATGGAAGAAAAATAGGCCGCATCTTTGATTTGGTGTGCTCAGATGACTACTTGGTAGACTGTTTCACCTACTGAAAATAACTCTCTTGTAAATATTTTAATATCTTCTATAGCCTTCTCTTCTTTCCTGCTGCAATTGGAGCTCTTAGTCTATCTTCTTTCAGCTGGTCGCTTGGTTCATCCTTTAAATTCCGCTCTATATTTGAAAATTAATAGATATTCTATTACCTTAAATTTGACGTCCATGGGGACGTCAATGGTTGCTGGTTGTTTGAACCATATTGAACCATGAACTTTTAAACCTTTGAAAGTTCATTGGTTCAATAGTTCAACAGTTCAAGCGGTCTTTATCAATTCTTTGGTTCCATCACTTCCTTGGTTCAATCACTTTCTTGTTCTTTGGTTGAACCATCTCTTTGAACTAGTCTCTGGAATCTTTCGCTTCCTTCCTTTGCTTGGTGCTTTCTTTGAACCTTTAAACCTTTTAACCATTTTGGTTCAAGGTTCAACGGTTCAATCTCTTTCTCAGAATCCTTTATTTTGGCTAAGTTTTTTGAAGCCTTTAAATTCCTTCAACTTTATGTCTTTGGAACACCCCGAAGGGAAGGTGTCCCTTCAGGTCTTTGAGAAAGGTCCATTTTCTGGGTGCCAAGATCCCCCCCGTAAGGGTACTTGCCCTTCGGGATTATTCAGGTGGCCTTTCCCTTTAAATCCTTCAGACAAAATGTCAAAGAATTCCTTCAGACATTTTATCTAAAGGAAATCTTCCCTTGCCTTAGCCACTTTTTCGTCGGGCTTTTGATCATTCCTTCAGATAATTTGTCTGAAGGATTTGCCTTTGTGAAATTCTTCCACAAAAAAATTTTCTGAAGGAATTCTTTTGGTTCATTTACTTGGTAATTTATTTGGATAAAAGTCTAAAGGAAACCTTACCCTTTCGTCCTTCTCTTTGATCTTTGAGCAAATGTTCGCTGCCCTCCGCAAGGGCACCTACCTTTTGTTCACTACCCTCTGCAAGGGCACTCCTTTGAACCAACCGATTGAACCAACTTTGGTTCAACGGCTCAATGGTTCAATCTTTTGTTCTGCTCATTCAATTGACCGCTTGAACCAATCTCTTTGAACCAACCGCGTTGAACCTTTGAACCTTTGAACCTTTTTGGTTCAAAGTTCAATGGTTCAACGGTTCAATCTTCCTTCTTTTCACTAAGTCTTTTGAAGCCGTTAAACTTGCCAAAACGGTTGAACTTTGAACTTTTGCCGAAGCGATTAACTCTTTAAGCTTGCTGACGTCATTGAACTTGTTGAACCCATTAAACCTTTAAACCTTTTGGAAGTGGGGTTCAATGGTTCAATGGTTCAATCCTTTATTTGAAGCTTGCCGATGAACAATAATGGTTTGAATCGAGGCGTTGAACAAATCTTGAAATTGCCTAAGTGTTGGAAACTTGTTCCTTTGTGAGAATTCACCCGTTAAAGCCGTTGAACCTGTTAGTCCCTTAACTGAAAAAGCTTGAATAATGAAGAATTTGAATGCTTAGAACAATTTTTTGAGAAGAGAAGAGATAATTTTGTCTTGCAGGACCAAAATAATTCATATGTTGTCCCAAAAATGAGTGACAGATTTTGGGAATGACAGACCTTAGTTCAAGGAAACAAATCGACTCGAGGCACATGAAAATATACCACCTCTTATATCTAGGTAAAGGGGTTTTCAAATCAAGCAAGTATTTAGTCCAAGTTACATAATTCAAAGGTAAGAGGTAAACACCCAAGCTAAAATTAAACAAGACATGGGTGTTATCGGATCATTTTTTTAAAATCTGGATTTGAAACATCAAGGCAAATACTTGAGATGAAACAGGTAGCGTAAAGATACCCCATTTAAACAAGTGACACAATTTTTTTTGGGATAAAAAGTCTAAGATAAAAGTGTGAAACCAAACAAATATAATAACACCACCTGAACAAAAGTGTGATAAAAACATGTGATGGTTATGACTCATTTTTAATAAACAAATAATTTCTATTCTCAAAACACACATATAAATCAAAGAAAATAGAAATAGCCTAAATGGCTCATCTTATCCCTATAACTGACATGGGTGTAAATAGCTTCTACCAAAAAAATTATCGATATACCAATGCTTATGAGGAATAGGGTGTTAATCTAAAAATTAAAGTACAAATGTAGGTAGAGTTTTTATGCCCCCTCTGTCTCTCAAACATTGGTACATGGCACAAACTTAGAGTGAGGACCACTTGGCATTTGGCAAGAAATTCCATGACAAGTGGGGTTGACTACAAATCTACAAGTTTTGAACACACTAGATGGTCCCAAATGTGGCTAACATAAGGGCACAATGACATCAATTAGGTTCATACATGCTAACTTATTATGCAAGGGTCTATTCCTCTGCATAGCGACTTCATCTATGTACTACTTAGTGGAGTTTGATGTTTAATAAGACCTAATCCAAGTTTTTGTTAGGATCAGAGAGGCTATCCGCTCAACTTCCTGACACAATCTTAGTATCATGTGCCCTGATTTATATACCCCACCATGGAGCGGGGTTAGTATGATATTGGGAGATGAAGCCCTAGGTCAACGCACCCCTAAAGAACTCGTGGGGAGATGATGAACTCCCACCCACAAGCCAAATGCATAAAAAAAGATAAATTAAAATATAAAGACTTTAGAGGTTGCTTTTAAATCATCCAAGTCACTTGGAGCTTTGAAAGAGCATACACGACATTCTTTTTGACACAACTTTACAAACAATGGTAATAAACCAAGTGGTTTGGGTCACCCAAGTTTCCTAAAGGGGATGGGGGGAGAGCATACATACTAAAGTTTATGTTTACCAAAATTAAAGAATCTAATCTAATTATTTTAAACTAGCTAAATAACAAACAAGAGTCAAAAAATCCCTTAGGAGATCTAACTAAAGATGCAGGGTATTTTTACTAACACCAAATTGAAATGTTTTTGAATTTTTTGGACCCTTGGTCATGTTTGCAATTGTAAAAGCTTGGAAATATTTAAATACAAAATTTTAAGTGATTTTTAAGCACTTTAATTAAACGTGAATGAATTTTAACCTTTGTTTGTAATTTTTTTGACTTTACAAAATAAAAAATTCATTAAGAAGCACCTAAACTTCTTCTTTCTTGGCCCAATTCTCTATAAACATAGTTAGTGGATTAATTTATGTTTAAAACAAGGTGATATTCCTATAAGTTAGTTCATTAAAACCCAAAATTTAACTCTTGGGTTTTTAAAAAAAAAGAAAAATCATCGATGATTACTACAAGGATCATTACCGATTCCAACACTCGACATTATTTTGTTGCAATCACCGTCAATTCCTAAAATCACACCAGAGACCAACATTTTTGAAATTAAAATGCTTAATAAAAATGTTTCAAACCCAAATTTCTTACTGGCCACTACAAGAAGGTTAGAAAGGCAATAAACAATTTGTTAGGCACCAAAAAAAGTAAGAAAGGGTTGATTTTAACTAGGTTTCTAGTTTACTATGTTTTCATGTAGAGATCGTCATTAATCACTATAGTGATCATTACCGATTTTAGTGATCATCAGTGATTTGACACAATCATCTTTAATCCCTGTAACTTTTAACAACTACGTAATTTTTGGCCGAGAGCTTCAATTTCTTCACTTTTTTTTTGGCAATTAGATCAAAAACTTGGCACAAAAATGGTTAGAAAACATTCTAAAAAGTAACTAGAAGAGTTTTGTGGGGTGCAAGTCCCATTGGGAATGCCATTATGTGATCAATAAGAATCTAAGAGGGGAGTTATTATTGTGTTAGTATGATGAAAACTAAATAAAAACACACTAATGAAGCTAACACCTCAAGCTTAGACACTCAAAGAGCAAGAGAACAATACAAGTAACTATCAATGGAAGTAAAAATAAACATTATTTACCTTCTTTGAGAGAAAGAATTGTATATTGGTCATAGAATAATGTGTTTAGTCGTGTGCTCAAAGAATATTTGATAATGGTGCTCCTTGCATCATCTCTCTGTAATGTACCTAGAGAGGGGTATAATAGTAGAATAGTGAATCATGGTTTAGTATCACATGCATAAGAGTAAGGAGTTGTGTAGAGGAGAATTAGTATAAATAAAGGGGTATAGGTTAGTGTTAGGCATTGAAGAAGTTATTTGTAATTGAGCATTTCTCTTAAGGAGGTAGCATCCTCGAAGTGGTAAGTGATTCAAAGTTATTCCTTTCATAAAATGAATTGTGTGTAATCAACATTTTTAGTTCAATATATGCAGTTTGGATTATTATTATGTGAGAAACGAGCCCTAGGTTTTTATCATTTGGTATCAAATCCCTTTTCAAGGCCAATTTTTTTCCCATTGCAATAGAATGTGAGGTTTGAGGGATAAATTTAATTTACAGTACTCTGAGTTTGAAATATTATTACTTATTACTAGTGAGGTCTCTAATCGATATTTTATTTGTTAGCAGTCAATATTATAGTCCACAGTGCATTGTTATTTATGCAAGATCAAATATTTCATACACAACCCTATACTATCTAAGGGTTTGAAAATTATTGTTATCTCATCATGCATTTCTAACACTAGCTTAGACCGTAGAATAGGCTCGTAACACTCATATCTACTTGCAACTACCTCGGTGAGATTCATCTACAATGGTTTGGATTTTTGAATTGAAGGGATTAGATTTCTACATCATATATGTATTCACAAGTTATACTGTACTACCAACCTCAACTTAGATCTGTTGCCCCCACATGCCATTCTCGCACCTCAACTCAGGTTTCTCTCACTTACTGTGTTGTTCTCCTTAGCTCCCTTGAGTGACTCCATGACTTTAGATCTACCCATGACCCATTTATATCTCTGATGATATCTGTATTGGCTTGGCATCAGCTCTTCAATACTAGATCTATGGATCTATCCAATCAACATTGGATTGACTTGATTTGTTTGCCAATCTATGCATTATATCGATGCATGGGATATACGTTTGATAGAATCCAGTGGAGTCTCATCCTCATGGATTCATATCTTGAGCAATACAAACATTCTAATAAACCACAAACTAAATTACAATAGCTAAATTTTCCAGGTGTAATGAAATCCAATTTTTTGCTTAGTTTGGAGCTTCCATCGACTGGCTGCTTCCCTAATTTTTTTTCCCATACCAGTCACAGATTCTTTCCATACCAGCTACAAATTTTTCACTTCCATTCATGGTTTTTCCATTTAGGTTTAGGTTTTCATTTATGTTTCTATTTTATTATGGTTATCTCTTTATGTAGGTCGTCTAGTATAAAGTCTAGTGTATCACACCTAAGTCACCATTAATTAGTATTTAGTTGCTTTAATTTTATTTTATTTTTTTCATATATAGTCTTGTTTATGTGTCTTTCGAGCATTGTAAAGTAGCTTTTAATATTTAGTGTTTAATAGGTTCTCATGGTTTTTTGCTTTATGTAAGCCTTTCATTAATTCATAGTGTTTATCTCATTTTGTGTTGTGTCTTTTTATTACTTTTTGACCTCTCATAAGTATGCCAAATAAGTTTATAGTGGTGTCTTTAGGATATAGTTTTATCTTTAATTTTAAATGTCTTTTATTATCAGTAGTGTGTAGTTTTAGTAACCTTTGTGTTATGTGTCAGTTTACTAGTATCAACAAATCAAAATATTGGTCAGATTATAAAGGACACATTTTTGGTTGAAACTGACATCCACTCCTCTAGCTCTCATGGGGTTTTCCATTTTCTCTAGCTTTAATCTCATTGGTGCATTAACTCAACTTCGACAAACTGGTACTGTTAGGGAATATCATATTGAGTTTGAAACATTAACCAACAACATCTCTATTGCATTCTTCATTTGTTGCTTCATCAATGGACTTCAAGATTATATTCAAGCAGAGGTTTAAATATGGCAACCTCAATCCATGATGGAAGCATGAGGCTCAGACAAACTTGTAGAAGACTGCATCTACTATAATCATGGTGAGACACCTTTATTTTTATGTCCCTACACAACACCACCTCTTCAGGACATCAACAAACCAAACATTGATTCCCTTTTGAATGCACCTTAACAGGTTCCAAACAAGCCCACTCAAGAAATCACCATGCTCAAGCAGGCCCCCGATGAGCCCAAGCCGATAATCATAGATCCCAAGTAGGGAATCGAGTCTTCAAATCTTTTAGAGAAAAATGCTAAGGGGGATGACATGTATCCTTAATTCATTCATCAAAATGACTATTTTGAACACCCTTATTCTCGCTTTGAAGATATGATCATCATAGTTCAAATTGTACTTCAACCTTCAGTTATAGTGCTCATGTTCACCTTGTTGATGTACATTTTCATATTTGAGCACATGTGAAAAAAGTGGAAACAAAAAAGGACACATGGACATGCCTCTATCTGGTCTTCAACCTATTTTTCATATGTATGGTCTAGCCTTCATATAGTCCTCTTATTTCTTATCATGTTTCGAGGGTAAAACATATCTAAGGGGTATGGAATGTAATGTACATAGAAAGGGGTATAATAGTAAAATAACTAATATAATAGTGAATAGTGGTTTAATACCACATGCATAAGAGTAAGGAGTTGTGTAGAGAAGAATTAATATAAATAAAGGGGTATAAGTTAGTGTTAGGCATCAAAAAAGTTATTTGTAATTAAGCATTGTTCTTAAGGAGGTAGCCCCTTCGAAGTGGCAAGTGATTTGGAGTTATTTATTCCACAAAAAGAATTGTGTGTAATCAACATTTTTAGTTCAATATATGCAGTTTGGACTATTATTATGTGAGAAACGAGCCCTAGGTTTCTATCACTCTCCTTGTCACCTTGGCAATATTGGGCTTGGCTTTAGCTTTGGCTTTACTTTGATGCTTTTCTCTCTCAATAAATAAGCACTATAACATTAAACAAAGAGGCTCCTTGAAGGAATTTTTGCATAATAGCATTACACCAAAAGAGCTTTTTGAAAGTATTTTAGCATCTTAACCTTACACAAAAAGAACTTGTTGAACAATGGGTGAAGCCTTATATTTATAGCCTTTCAAACTAACTCTAACCCAAGTGCAGTTAAATTAGAGTTAACCATGGTTAAGTTTAGATTAATCTTAGTTGAGTTAAGAAGGGGATAAGCAATTAATATTTGGGATAGAGATCACATTTATTAAGCATGACTCTCTATTTCCGAATTTAAAGCTTTAAGGGAGATATTTTAAATTATTTGACTTTGAGGATGATGACATCATCATGACCTCAATTTTATTAAAATTTCATTTTTACGAATTTCATTTTCACTAATTGCACATGGAAATTTTACTTAAGCATTTAGTTAATTCATTCTACTTAGCATTTTTGCACTTTAATACTTATTTAAGTGCACCACTTAATGGGTCCAAAGGCCAAACTGTCAATTTGCTAGGTCGTAATTCGATTGGAGATAAATACGTGAGAAGTTACTATTACATACAAGATAATACCCTAAATAGGGATGTCTCAACATGATTTTTAGCACTAATATCTAATGTGTGGATAAAATTGAGATATTTAATGATTCTTAGGCTTAATTTGCACTATTGGGTAGAAACTAATCTAAATCCCAGTTACAACATAGTTGTGGCCAAAATGGGGTGTCTACAGTGACCACCTGGATGCTTATGGGTTTTGCATCATCTTCGCTCTAGTGCATCCAAATTTAAGTCTAGATTATTGCTCCTTATCAAATAGCAAAACCTTAGTTTTTCATCTTCATACTGGTTGTGGGAAAAATAGGTTAGTGGACACACAATGTTGAGTTTATCAAAAGATCCATCTATCAATGAGCATTGCCTATATAGCCAATACTCCGAAGAGGGCCTCAAACTTATGTAGTTCTCCTCTATGTGTTGGCTTGTGTGTGAATCATGCAATGTGTGATAAGTATAACAATGATCTAGCTTGTAACTCGTCAGATATAGCTTTTGGGCTACTCCTTCAATATTTTAGACCTATAGATGTATTGTCCCTATGACCAATATGGAAATAGGAGAAAATAGGGAAGCTTTTATTCACTTGAGTGCTTGCTATAATGCTTTTGATAAGTTGCCTTGGTCTCTTTATGCCTTTTCTAGGTCATGAATGAATGAGGGTTGATCTTATATTTATACCAACCTCTTTGGAGAATATATTGTATTAAAGTACTTAGGTCGATCATAAGAATATATTTTATTTAAAAATTGGATGACTTTAGGGCACTGTACACTTGCATTAGGGTAAGACACTTGTGTTGATGTAAGCATCTAATTGAGATGTAAGTGTCCGGGTAGTTGGAAAACAAGTAAATATCCATAACTTATAGAGATGGAAGACAAATAAGTTCATAACATTTTGGGCAAGATAGAAGGTCTAAGTCATCAGAATACATAGGTCAAACTAAGAGATAAGAAATGAAGTATAGAGAGGTAGTGTACGCAAGCCTTTTGGCAATGGAAGAGGTCTAGAAGTTAAAAGTACATCCATAATATGTATTTGTCAAGCAGACAAGATTGAGGTGCCATGTAGTGCAAAAATAGTGTCTACAATCTCCTTTATTTGTTTTCATTCATTATTTATATCTATAACAATTCAATAACATTTATGTAAATAAAAAATGACTTTGTCTCCTTATGATATAAAATTAAATCATATCTTAATATCAATATGCTCTTATATAGGCAAAAATTTGCAAGCAAAGATTATCTCTTTTGTTCTTATATAAACACACATCCTGTATGAAAATTGACATAATATTTTTATACAACAAAACATTCTAAATTCAAATAGATTATAATAGCTTTTATTCGTAGATTTTTAAAAAGTTTTCAAACACATTGAATCATTGAACTACATCTACAAATTACATTAGTAAAAACTAATTTCATTGGGATAGTCAAGTAGAAACCTTTGTTCCCTCCCATTTTGAATGACATACTTATATTGTACTTTGATTGCAATGATTACAACCTCGTTATTTATTCATATGCCATTTGCTTCAAACGCTATCGACAAATACTTTATACTTTCTAATAATTAACAATAACCATTTTATTGTGTGTCCTATAAGTTTATTTAATAACCTCAATTTTTTTTCTCGAAAAAATTGTGTTAATTTCTCTATTGAATAATGCCAAATAAACAAATAAATAAAATATATGTCATAACATGTTGTTTATTTACTTTTTACATTACAACTTGTATATGTGAATATAAATTTACTAACTAATAAAACACTACATAAATAAGTCTAATTTAATAGAGACAAACAAAAAATACATTTTACAAGCAACTAAATAATTTGTAATGTTTATTTTCTTCCAACCAACCAAATGGAATGACAATAATAACTTTGTTATAACATTTCTCAATTTGTATAATTCTTTTACCTTTTTCAACTCAATTTTGCATAATGTCAATTGTAAAGTCCAACTCATGAAATAATAAATAATTTTTTTATAAGAATATTTATACACAAATACAAACTCATGAAATTATAAATACAAAATCTCTTATAAAACCATTTATTCACAAAATTAATCAATACAACATTCAACAATATTTGTTTTATTACCTACCAATTGTTAGGAATCCCTTATCCAACGGAAGCACAATTGATTACTTTCTTATGAGCAATTAAACACGGAATTATACCAGAATGATTAAGTAACTAGAAACTTGAGACAGCAAAGAATTTGAGAGACAATACACGCTCTTGTATTATATATTACTAGAAGAAAATACAATGAGGAAGATGCCACTTCTTTCTCCACTTCAAAGGCTTGCCACACCTCAAGACCTTCTTCCCTCTCTTTTTTGCTCAACCAAAACCAACTCAAACAACCTGAGTTGTTATCCCCTCTTTGAATGCTTCAGTTGATCTCCTTGACCTTACTTGCTTGTAGATCTCCTTGACCTTGCTTCAATGCTATACTTGCCTTCTTGATGATTACAATACATGCCTCATGGGTCTTTAAATAGAATCCCATGCATACAAAAATAGAACTCTAATTACAATAATTAGACACGTAGCTCGAGACTATAATTAGCCCCTTAACATGCAAACACTCAGTTCAACTAACTAACTGTTCGTGCAACGAACAATTTTGGAACACACAGGCGACCGACGCCGGTCCCTGCTTGCCTGGTGCTGCTGACGTCGGCTGACTTCCTGCCGTCGTCGGTTGCCTTCTGCACTGATCATGACCGACGTCGATCATGCTGCCGATGCCGGTGCTTCTGGGTCTTCAGCAACCTCTCCATGTCTGCAACAGTTGAAGCTTTTAGCTCCACACTCTAACAATCTCCCACTTGGAGATAAACAGCTGCAACTGTATCTGTACCTGTACCTGTACTCTGTCTAGTTTGTTCCCTTGGCTCTGTATCCCTCTTCAAGCTCTCCCCTGAAGACCAACCACCACACAACCTATGATGCTATATCTGTCACTTATGCCAAAAAAATTTTGCTGCTCCCAAATTCTTCATGACATACCTTCTGAACTAACTTTACCCTTAGCTCAAAAAACTCCCTGTATATGAAACCCTGCAACAAGCAACACAATACAGTAACAGGATAATGTAGCTAATATTATCCAACCTGGTAAAGAAAAAATACAATGGTCAAACCTCCATTGTTCTGTAGCCTAATCAAGACCATATACCATAGCCTTTTGTCTCACGTGTCCATCCACTCTCTTCTCTAAAATGGGAATCCATCCCTCTATCCAGTGCTTTCTTCCAGCTGACAACTCTACCAACAAATACCTGTTTGGTTCTACTTCAAGGACTCACACTCCTCATCCATGCCAAGCTCCCACTATTTCTGGATTCTACCTGCATTGCTTCTTCCATCTTCCTAGTTCTTTGACCATCAGTAAGCAATATAAAGAAGGTGAACAACGAATATGAGGTTCACTTACCCTTTCTGACCTCCATATGGGCGTTTGAGACTCCTTGATAGCTTGTTGTCCGCCCAACATCCGTTTCCAGTGACCGATCTCGGCCATCTCCCAGTCTGCTCCCGACTGATGTTAGTTCCCTGCACTGACCCTGACTGCCGACGTCGTTTCCCTGGCCGACGCCGGTGTCCCTTCTGCCGATGTCAGTTCCTGCCTAACCAACGTCGGTCTTCTCCTGCCGACTCTATCGACCCTGTTGGTCTGCACATGACCGATGTCGATACCTGCCTGGCCGACGTCAGTGCCATGGGAGCACCGATGTCGGTACCTGTGTTTTTTTGTAAGTGATGATTTCTTTATCCGTGAGCTCATCTTAGATCATAACCCTGTCCTTACTGCCCTGCTCAGATTTATTCAGCCCCTGTGACTGATCTATGTCCATCATCTCCTCTGTAAACACCAAGGCTTCTTTGTTCCTATCAAAAGCATCAAATTTCCTTTTCCTACAATGAACTCTATCTATGCTTTCGAATCTCAACACATACCTTTTGAATCAAGAACATCCATTCCCTTCTTATTCATGTGACCAAGCCTATTAAGCCACATCTTCGAATCTACAGCTGAAGTAGATAAACCAGAAGTAGAATCAGTAATACAAGTAGATAGATAAAGAGTACCTACTTTCTTACCTCTTGCTAGAACAAGTGCACCCTTGGTAACCTTCCAAGAATCTGCTGTGAGGGTTATTGTGCATCCCTCATCACCCAACCTTCCTACAGAAAACCAAACTCTGCTTCAGAACTGGGACATGCATAACCTCCTTCAACACCCATGTGTTGTCTATCTGCAATTTCAGTTGCACTTTCCCTTTGCCAACGATTTGACAAGGCGTACCATCCCCTAAATAAAGCACTCCAAAGTTTCCCTGGACATACTCATGGAACAAATCTCTGTTTGGGGATGCATGAAAAGATGAACCAGAATCTAAAACCCATGATCCTACCTGACTATCCAAAGAAAGTATGAGAGCATCTTGTACCATAATATTTGCATCCTTTGCTTCTTCTTTACCTTCAGGTTGATTCTCTTTATCTCGCAACCAACACTCCTTTGTGTGTCCTTTCTTTCCACAAAACCAGCAGGTAATACCTTTGGATTCGGATCTCCTTCCCGACCTTGATTTCCCTTGCTCTACTTTCTCTCTTTGCCTCCCCCGCTTTCTACACTTAGAGCATTCCCTGATGATTCACCTGTGCTTTTCCTGCGTATTTCTTCATTCAAGATCACACTCACAACATCATCAACTTTTAAGATTTTAGAAGCAGATGCAGAATTACTTACTGCCATAACCAAACTATCCCAACTTTCAGGTAAAGAGCATAATATCAAGAGAGCCTTTACTTCATCATCAAAAACAATATTGACTGAAGCTAACTGGTTTACCAAACCATGGAAATCACTAAGATGATTATATACCGATCCACCTTCTTGCATTTAAAAGTAAATAATTGTTTCATAAGAAATACCTTATTTGATGCTGAGGGCTTTTCATATAAATTCGCCAAAGATTTTATCAACTCTTCCGTTGTCTTACACTGTGACAAGTTGGAAATCACAGACGATGCAAGGCTCAACCTTATGGAACCTAGAGCCTTTCGATCAAGAACGTTCCATTTTTCATCCTTCATATCTGTGGGCTTGCATGCAACCCCACCCAACGGTAAGTACAAATCCTTCTGATACAGATAATCCTCTATCTGCATCCTCCAATGTTGATAATTCTTGCCGTTAAACTTCTCCATTCATAGCTTACTTTCTTCTGCCATTGCTGAACTCCCACTCAATCAAAAACCCTGAGAATGACCTGTAATCAACAAACAATAACCTACTCCCTGCAAACCGTAGCTCTGATACCAACTGTTAGGAACCCCTTATCCAACGGAAGCACAATTGATTACTTTATTATAAGTAATTAAACACGAAATTATACCAGAATGATTAAGTAACTAGAAACTTGAGACAGCAAAGAATTTGAGAGACAATACACACTCTTGTATTAAATATTACTAGAAGAAAATACAATAAGGAAGATGCCACTTCTTCCTCCACCTCAAAGGCTTGCCACACCTCAAGACCTTCTTCCCTCTCTCTCTAGCTCAACCAAAACCAACTCAACAACCTGAGTTGTTATCCCCTCCTTGAATGCTTCAGCTGATCTCCTTGACCTTACTTGCTTGTAGATCTCCTTGACCTTGCTTCAATGCTTCAATGCTTTACTTGCCTTCTTGATAATTACAATACATGCCTCATGGGTCTTTAAATAGTATCCCATGCATACAAAAATAGAACTCTAATTAAAATAATTAGACACGCAGCTCGAGACTATAATTAGCCCCTTAACATGCAAACACTCAGTTCACTTAACTAACTGTTCGTGCAACGAACAGTTCTGGAACACACAGGTGATCGACGCCAGTCCCTGCTTGCCTGGGGCTGCCGACGTCAATCAACTTCCTACCGACGCCGATTGCCTTCTGCACTGATCATGACTGACGTCGGTCATGCTATCGATGCCAGTGCTTCTAGAACTCAACAACCTCTCCATGTCTACAACAGTTGAAGCTTTTAGCTCCACACCCTAACAATCTCCCACTTGGAGATAAATAGCTGCAACTGTACTTGTACCTGTACTCCATCTAGTTTGTTCCCTTGGCTCTGTATCCCTCTTCAAGCTCTCCCCTGAAGACCAACCACCACACAACCTGTGATGCTATATCTGTCACTTATGCCAAAAGAATTTTGCTGCTCCCAAATTCTTCATGACATACCTCTGAACTAACTTTACCCTTAGCTCAGAAAACTCCCTGTATATGAAACCCTGCAACAAGCAACACAAAATAGTAACAGGATAATGTAGCTAATATTATCCAACCTGGTAAAGAAAAAATACAATGGTCAAACCTCCATTGTCCTGCAGCTTAATCAAGACCATATACCATAGCCTTCTGTCTCACGTGTCCATCCACTCTCTTCTCTAAAATGGGAATCCATCCCTCTATCCAGTGCTTTCTTCCAGCTGACAACTCTACCAACAAATACCTGTTTGGTTCTACTTCAAGGACTCACACTCCTCATCCATGCCAAGCTCCCACTGTTTCTAGATTCTACCTGCATTGCTTCTTCCATCTTCTTAGTTCTTTGACCATCAGTAAGCAATATAAAGAAGGTGAACAACGAATATGAGGTTCACTTACCCTTTCTGACCTCCATATGGGCGTTTGAGACTCCTTGACAGCTTGTTGTCTACCCAACATCCATTCCAGTGACCGATCTCGGCCATCTCCCAGTCTGCTCCCGATCGATGTTAGTTCCCTGCACTGACCCTGACTGCCGACATCGTTTCCCTGGCCGACATCGGTGTCCCTTTTGCCAATGTCGATTCCTGCCTAACCGACGTCGGTCTTCTCCTGCCGACTCTACCGACCCTGCTGGTCTGCACATGACTGATGTCGGTACCTGCCTGGCCGACGTCGGTGCCATGGGAGCACCGACGTCGGTACCTATGTTTTCTTGTAAGTGATGATTTCTTTATCCGTGAGCTCATCTTAGATCATAACCTTTGTCCTTACTACCCTGCTCAGATTTATTCAGCCCCTGTGACTGATCTCTGTCCATCATCTCCTCCGTAAACACCAAGGCTTCTTTGTTCCTATCAAAAGCATCAAATTTCCTTTTCCTACAATGAACTCTATCTATGCTTTCCGAATCTGAACACATACCTTTTGAATCAAGAACATCCATTCCCTTCTTATTCATGTGACCAAGCCTATTAAGCCACATCTTCGAATCTACAGCTGAAGTAGATAAACCAGAAGTAGAATCAGTAATACAAGTAGATAGATAAAGAGTACCTACTTTCTTACCTCTTGCTAGAACAAGTGCACCCTTGGTAACCTTCCAAGAATCCGCTGTGAGGGTTATTGTGCATCCCTCATCACCCAACCTTCCTACAGAAACCAAACTCTGCTTCAGAACTGGGACATGCATAACCTCCTTCAACACCCATGTGTTGTCTATCTACAATTTCAACTGCACTTTCCCTTTGCCAACTATTTGACAAGGCGTACCATCCCCTAAATAAAGCACTCCAAAGTTTCCCTGGACATACTCATGGAACAAATCTCTATTTGGGGATGCATGAAAAGATGAACCAGAATCTAAAACCCATGATCCTACCTGACTATCTAAAGAAAGTATGAGAGCATCCTGTACCATAATATTTGCATCCTTTGCTTCTTCTTTACCTTCAGGTTGATTCTCTTTATCTCGCAACCAACACTCCTTTGTGTGTCCTTTCTTTCCACAAAACCAGCAGGTAATACCTTTGGATTCGGATCTCCTTCCCGACCTTGATTTCCCTTGCTCTACTTTCTCTCTTTGCCTCCCCTGCTTTCTGCACTTAGAGCATTCCCTGATGATTCACCTGTGCTTTTCTTGTATATTTCTTCATTCAAGATCACACTCACAACATCATCAACTTTTAAGATTTTAGAAGCAGATGCAGAATTACTTACTACCATAACCAAACTATCCCAACTTTCAGGTAAAGAGCATAATATCAAGAGAGCCTTTACTTCATCATCAAAAACAATATTGACTGAAGCTAACTGGTTTACCAAACCATGGAAATCACTAAGATGAGTATATACCGATCCACCTTCTTGCATTTGCAAAGTAAATAACTGTTTCATAAGAAATACCTTATTTGACGCTGAGGGCTTTTCATATAAATTTGCCAAAGATTTTATCAACTCTTCCGTTGTCTTACACTGTGACAAGTTGGAAATCACAGACGATGCAAGGCTCAACCTTATGGAACCTAGAGCCTTCTGATCAAGAACGTTCCATTCTTCATCCTTCATATCTGTGGGCTTGCATGCAACCCCACCCAACGGTAAGTACAAATCCTTCTGATACAGATAATCTTCTATCTGCATCCTCCAATGTTGATAATTTTTGCCGTTAAACTTCTCCATTTGTAACTTATTTTTTTCTGCCATTGCTGAACTCCCACTCAATCAGAAACCTTGTGAATGACTTGTAATCAAAAACAATAACCTGCTCCCTGCAAACCGTAGCTCTGATACCAACTGTTAGGAATCCCTTATCCAACGGAAGCACAATTGATTACTTTCTTATAAGCAATTAAACACATAATTATACCAGAATGATTAAGTAACTAGAAACTTGAGACATCAAAGAATTTGAGAGACAATACACACTCTTGTATTATATATTACTAGAAGAAAATACAATAAGGAAGATGGCACTTCTTCCTCCACCTCAAAGGCTTTCCACACCTCAAGACCTTCTTCCCTCTCTCTCTTGGTCAACCAAAACCAACTCAAACAACTTGAGTTGTTATCCCCTCCTTGAATGCTTCAGCTGATCTCCTTGACCTTACTTGCTTGTAGATCTCCTTGACCTTGCTTCAATGCTTTACTTGCCTTCTTGATGATTACAATACATGCCTCATGCATCTTTAAATAGAATCCCATGCATACAAAAATAGAACTCTAATTACAATAATTAGACACGCAGCTCGAGACTATAATTAGCCCCTTAACATGCAAACACTCAGTTCAACTAACTAACTGTTCGTGCAACGAACAGTTCTGGAACACACAGGGGACCGACGCCGGTCCTTGCTTGCCTGGTGCTGCCGACGTTGGCCGACTTCTTGCCGTCGCCGGTTGCCTTCTGCACTGATCATGACCGACGTCGGTCATGCTGCCGATGTCAGTGCTTCTGGGTCTTCAGCAACCTCTCCATGTCTGCAACAGTTGAAGCTTTTAGCTCCACACTCTAACACCAATAAAGACATTGTAAAGTACAATACAATATAAATCACAAAAGATGTTTACAAACAATATCAATACTAATACACAAAACAATATAAACAAACATGTTTTTCACAAGATTGCAATATACATTTGTTATTACACATCCTGAACACTCTAACCTATCTTTCACTTTTATGTATATTACTTTCCACCTTATCACTCTTGCATTAGCTTGTGAAAGATGTGTCAATTCTTGCCATTCTCAGTGTTGAGAGTATGCACTTTATAATATTGTTTTATAGTTAAATTATTGGTCTATTGATGAAGTTACTTGGTTCACAAATAACTTTTTACGAATCAATTTTTATCAAATGAAACTCGAATTAATTCTTAAATGAATTGATTAGATACTCTTTAATCTTTAATAAGGACAAAACTTAATCAAATCCTTGTGCGCCACGCGCCCTCACTTGACCTCCTCCCCCCCAAAAAAAAAAGAAAAGAAAAGATTTCAACGAAATCAAGTGGGGCACTCTATAGTATCATGTTTTATAACATTTTTGCCTAAAATTAATTAAAAGATCTCAACAAAATCGGGCTTACATTTTATCAGAAGGAATAACCTACGTTTGGAAGCATTGTAGAAAGCACTGTAACGAGCTCCGAAACAAGTAGAGCGAATTATCTTCCACTAAGTCGATTCTTAGCTCTCATTTATGCCTAGATTTTAGATTGCACTATATGTTTTTTCAATGTGTTTTTGGATTACTCTTATAACCTAAACTAAAATGGTTATTTTACCCTAAAAACAAGGAAATAAACTATACAACCCACAATAAGTCATTAATGCATTAAAACCCACAATAAGACATTAATGCATTTGAAGCAAAAGAAAAGTTTTTTCGTTTAAAATTGCACTAGTGTTTGTTCTACTAGGTTTGTTGGATCTGCTTGCTCCCTGTTAGTTTTATTTTTTCTGAGATTGTGCAGTGGAGATGTTTTGTATATTGAACCATGCTGCAATGTTAATTTGTAAGTGAAGTCTCAGTTTTACATTTTACTGGAAAGGATAACCTATGTTTGAAAGCACTGTAGAAAAGACTATAACAAGCTTCGAAACAAGTAGGGCAAATTATCTTCCACTGTTTGATTCTTAGCTCCCGTTTATGCCTATATTTTAGATTGCACTATATGTTTTTTAAATGTGTTTTTGGATTACTCTTATAACCTAAACTAAAATGGTTATTTTACCCTATAAACAAGGAAATAAACTATAAAACTCACAATAAGACATTAATACATTAAAACCCACAATAAGACATTAAAGCATTTGAAGCAAAAGAAAAATTGTCATTTAAAATTGCACTGGTGCTTGTTCTATTAGCCCCGTTGGATCTGCGTGTTCCCTCTTAATTTTATTTTCTCGGAGATTGTGTAGTGGAGATGTTTTGTATATTAAACCATTCTGCAATATTAATGTGTAAGTGAGGTCGGAAACCACTTTTGTTAGAAAAGACCATTTAATTGCTACAAAAGTCCATGTAAGTGTAGAAAATCTTTTAGAACAACTCTAATTTGTTCGTAACACAAATTCAGTATTTTGTGTTCATACAAAGCTCACATTTCACTTGAAAGTATTGTTATTATTTAGGTCTTGAATATGCCCATGTTTATTACAACACAACCTTTCCACATGCCTGCTGGGGTTATGGGCCACGCTATTGCGGTTGGGGGAATTTGAACCCAGGTCACACCCTTACAGTGTCCTCCATTACCGTTATGCTACACCCCCTTAAGATCACCGGAAAGTATTATTATTGGGGTTAAATAAGTCAACTCCTTTTAAAAAGTCAGATGCCCGTTGGGAAATCGGAAAGTTTGGCCACAGAGGATTCCAGTGCGCAGCCAGGAACGCAGAGCCAGGAAATAGTCTAACAGAGCCAGGAACGCAGAGCAGAGCCCAGAGATAACGCAGAGCAAAGCGGTGCCAGATAAGAATCAGGATCGGGTTTTGCAGGTTGTGTTTGTGAACGGTGATAAGCAGACAAATAGAAGAGAACAGGGAAAACGGAGCAGAACCCAGGTGCAAATACATCAAACCATCCAGCAAACCAAGGGCCACGCAGCGGACGGATCATAGGTATGAGGCCTATAAAACCTCCCTAAATAATCTCTGCGTATTAAATTTGTGTTCTCAGACTGCCTCAAGGATATACATTCATAAAAGTTATCAAGCTAGGGTTTGGATATCTAACTGAACCCAAGTTCACAAAACCGTAGTAAGGTCAAATCCAACTAAATCTCAGCGGCAGGGGTTATCAGAAGTCAATAGTAGGGCTATCAGAAGTCAATAGTAGGTTTGCAGTGGGGCAGGGACAACTAAATGGAAGATACAGAAAAAATAAACCTTTTATTAGAGAATGTCAGGTCAGAAGTGGATAACAAAATGCAAGTTGTGATCAGATAACCTCAGATCCCACCATTTGGGAATGTAGCCCAATCAGAAATAAGTATAGCACCAACATGTTAAACAGAATCCCATATGATTAATACATACCTACACAAAAATCCTATCAATGGAGAGAATGCTGGAACAGACCGGGTTAACGGAGCACAATGAATTATCTATCCAACGAAGATAGGGCTCCCTTAGAATGTCAACTCATCATCAAATCCAACTGCAGGGAACTCAGAAGTGGTACCGCAACTAATATATGTCAATGCAAAGCAGTATTGGGGGATAGTAAGATGCCGACAAGCTTGAGCAAGGATATCAGCTATAAAGATACAGAAAAAAAGAATAAAAACAAGGGAGACACCAAATAAGCAAAAACATGTTGACCATAAAAAACAACCACTTGCCTTGCACATTTTGGATCAAAAATGTCAAGTGGGCAAAGGAACGGGTGTAAAAGGCAACAAGAAAAACAAAATAGGAAATACGAGAACACATAACATTGAAGACAACTGTCACCAAGAAGAAATCCAGGATGGCGAGGAAATGTACAGCCTACAACGACTCCGCTCATTTGGTCACCGAAGCTCTATGTGCAAGAGCTAATGAGTCTGAAAGAGAGACTAGAAAATATGGAACTAAGAGAGAAAATAAAAGATACTAAATTTGAAGAGGTTTTAAGTGCCAAACAAAGGCTAGAAGAGGACAACAATATGCTTAAAGTGCAAGTAGCAAAGCTTCAAAATCTTGCGAATATTGGGCAGCATGAATGGCAAGCTCTCAAACAAACCATTCACACTCCAAGAAGCGGCAAGGTAGAGGAGATGAAGGTAAACACAACACAAATAAAAGAAGTTTAAGAAGCATTGCGGAGCATGGAAGTGAGAGAGAATGAGCTAAGAAATAACCTAGAAGAGGCTAAAAGATGGGCACAGGTAGTAAAAGAACCAAGATGTGAGCAAAAGGAGTTGATAGAAAGACAAGTCAAAAATCAAATGATAGAAGAACGAGAGTGTCATGATAAATTATCAAAGGCTTAAGAGACTATGGAGAACATGAAAATACAAGCAGCTTAACAAGGGGCTTTCTTACGGACCAATTACAATGGAAGGGCCAGGTCAAACAAGCAAGTAAAATTGGTAAGTCGAGAGGAGGAAGGGAGAGGCATATCCGGGTCACATTGATGAACTTTGAGGACAAAACAAGAATACTAAGAAACAAGGGCATGTTGAAAGGCTCACACTACTACATAGATGAAGATTTAACTTTTATGCAACTAGGAGAGAGAAACAAGGAATGGAAAAGCTGAAGGTAGCAAGGAACGAAGGGAAATGGGCATACCTAAATAATGGCAAAGTGTATATCACAACCCGACAAACTTGAAGCAAATAGGGAATATGGCCCTCCTAGGAACAACTCACAATGGTATGTTGGAATTGTAGAGGCTACCCTTGGAGAAGAGGACTTGGGTTAGGGCCCATAGCAAAGGACAGGGACATAATCATTTTGACTAAAACGCATGAGCATGATGGGTGCAATACACTGGATTTTGAAGGGTACACAAAGGCAACAGTTTGGAATAAAGCAACATAAATTGGCAAAGGGTATGGAGGCATAATGGTGTTAGTAAAGAATCATGGGGTAGAAGTATCAAAATAGAAAAACACGATGAGAACAAACATTACATATAGATAAGAATCATAGAAAATGACACAAACATTAGCATAGTTCCATGCTATTTTGCACCTAAGAATTCCAAATTCTATAAGTAGCGTGATCTAGATCGTGAAGACCCATACTCGTCTCTAAAAAGGGACATCTCACGCATAGTAAGACTGATGAGATTTTGTTAATAGGCGACTTCAATGCAAGAACAACAAACAAACAAGCCAACATTCTGGGAAGTAATAAGGAGCTGGACATGAATCCTCTTTGGATGGCAGAAAAATAAAATCAGCAATGGAACAGGCCTTCAGGTGATAGGCACAGAGCTATCACGCAATTTGGAGAAGAATTGCTAGGTTTATTCAGTATACATAACTTAATCATTTGCAATGGCATGAGCAAATGGGGAAAATCAGGAAACTATACATGCAAGACACACAAAGGGCAGAGTGTAATTGATTATGTTATATGCTCCCAAAATTCTTTACCTAGAATTGAAGAGCTAGAAGTAGAAGAAGCTTGCATAGAACTTAAATTAGATCACAACTCAATTTTTGTGAAACTCCAATTAAAAAGAGACAATCATCAAGATGAGCACACCGAGGTCAACCAAAGTAAGCCATCGTCTATAGGAAACATTCTCTTGACAGAGGAAAATCGGCAAATCTTTAGAGCAACATTGGAAAGCAAGATGCAGGAAGGGGGAAAGAAAGTAGCACATAACAATGGCACATGATACACGAAAAGTGAGAGGCTAATGAGCACCATTCAAGATGCACTGAAAACATGCAAGAGAGCTAAAACTAAAAAGAAGGGGACAAATAGTTTCTCGACTAACATGGTATGATGAAGAATGCAAGGCAACATGAAGACCGCTAAAAGAACCAAAAGGTAGAACAAAAGCAAACCAAAAAGCACATGAGCAAATGGTAAGGAAAAAGATAGCAGAGTATACTAGAACTCGGAGGAAAGAGCTGATTTACTTAGGAAAACATGAACCAAAAAGATTTTGGAGGGATCTTCACAAAGAAAAAAGACAAGTTGAAAACAGCATAACGACAGGGCAGTGGTTGGAATATTCAAAACAACTATATGAGCGTGAAATTGAACAAGATGCACCTCCCAAAATTAGTGTCAATAAAGAGTTTTTCATGATAGAAGACGTCATGCAAGGGATTAAAAAGTTAGCAAAGGGTAAAGCACGAGACAGACAATTTACAAGCATAACATTTAAGATGGGTGGCAGATCTCATAGCACCTAAAATCAAAGAAATCTTCAACGAGGTCATCCATAAGGGCTTTTCGACAGAGTGGACAACAAGTTTAACCATACCCTTGTTTAAGAGTGGAGATGTGAACAACCCCTCAAATTACCGAACTATCATGGCCAATCCGCCCTTTGCAAAGCTATTTGAGAGTATGATAGAAAGCAAATTTAATAGTTGGGCAGAAAAAAAGACAAGTGGGCAAAGGGACAAGCAGGGTTTAAGTCCAAACACTCTACTGTTGATTATTGTGTCACGCTTAGACATCTAGTTGAAAAGGTGTGGGATAAAAAGGAAGATGCATATTATTGCTTCGTAGACTTAAAAAAAACATTTGACACAGTTCCAATGAGCAAATTATAGACCAAAATGGAGGAATTAGAGGTTCCAACGCACTACAGGGCAGCAGTCTATAGATTGTATGAGCAAGTCAAGGCTAAAATCAAAACTCAAATAGGGTTGTCCGAATGTTTTAGGAGTGACATCGGCGTCAAACAAGGTTGCCCTCTATCCCCAACTTTATTTGGGCTTTACATTGATAAGCTAGAGGATTGGGTAATGAAATTCAGAGGAGAGGGGGTCTACCTGACTAACTATGTGGTAAAACTTCTGCTCTATGCTGATCACTTAATCTTAATGGCAATGACAATCCAAGATTTAAGACATCATCTCCGAGCCCTAGAGCTCTTTTGTAAAGAAGTAGGGATGTAGGGAAACACCGAGAAAAACAAAATTATGATTTTTTCATTGAAAAGGAAGGCACAACAACCTGATTTTCAGTTTGTAGGAGGGTCTCTTGAAGTGGTGTTAGAAAACAAGTATCTTGGCTTCGACTTTCACAAAAAACTTAGATGGGACACTTGCATAATGAAAAGAATACAAGGCAGATGGAGAGCTTTTTATGTGCTTCAGAACAAATGCAGGTTTGCGGAGTTATGGGACTAGAAGACCACCAGGGTCTTATTTGGGTTACTTGTCACACCAATGGTATTATATGGTTGCGAGGTGTGGGCTAGTGGAACAATGAGCTTGAAATGGAGGCAAATAAAAAAGATTCAAAAACGGCTAATCACAAACAAAATCAGAATCAAACAAAATCAGAATCAAAGACTTAGTCCCATATGAAATCATTCTTGCTGAAATAGGTACTTCCCCTCTAGAGGCAACCTCTATGACCAGGTTATTATGTGACTTGAAAAAAATGGAAAACATGAAGTCTGACAGATGGCCTAGGGAAGCAAGAGAAGAAGAGTTGCATAGGAGGAAAAACACCTAGATGAGACAGAATTACAGGTGGATGAATAGATGGGATATCAACCTAACTGAATGTCCAAATTATAATAAAGACATAAAAAACTACGTGAATGAAAAATTTAGAACGGTAATGTGGAGGGAGGGGACAAGCAAGAAAAGACAACATTATATCTCAATGTTCAATCCGAACTATGAACATAATGAAAAAGCATATATAGGGGCTGAAATCAGTTGGAGGGAAAAGATCCTCATTGCTCAATTTAAGAACTGGCTCTCATAGACTCTGATGCGAGACAGGGAGATGGACAACTCCTAAGGAGCTGTGGGACGAGAGGGTTTGTGTTTGTTGCATTACAGGGGCGTTGAAACGGAGGATTACTTCGTCCTTGAATGTCCTCAGTACACGGACATACGAGCCAAACATGCATAAAATTTAAGAGTTGGTTGCATTGTAGAGGTATCTGAGGAAAAAATATTAAAAAGTTGGGAGAGATGCTAACTCAGTTCAACAAGAGGCGGAGCAATGTTCTGAAAGATACCTCGGATTCTAGGAATCTTTGATTGGTTGTAGCACTTAGTGTAATTGGTGGTCCCTTTGACCGTTCGGTCTCATTGATGTAATTAAAATCATTTCATTTCAAAGTACATATTTGTACTTTTGTTGGATCATACTAGTTGTGTCGAAATGGTAGGTTGTATCCTATTATTTACTTGTTTCGAAATACCAATAAGAAAAAAAAAGGTCACTATTCCTGACTTCCTATTATTTTTTTCTTGGTAATTTTGGTTCAACTCCTCTCCATTTATGCCTTCCTATTGTTCTTGCCTCCCAGTCTTGACAGAGAATGTGACGATCTGTTTGAACTCGTAATTGGTGAGATCACACTCTCATCCAGCCAAGGGGAAACCTCAAGCCATAGGACCAATGATGTTGGAGATAGTGAGGGAGAAAAATAAAACCATCCACTACTTGGAAGAAATGCTTGACATAAAAAACAAGCTTGTGACTGAGTAGCTCAAGGGGGGAGATCCAGGTGGCTTGGATATACCATCTGTAGATGTCCTCTCTAGCAGCTCTAGTGATGACGTCCTTTGTGGGAAGGAGTGTTGACCCTAGAAATCGCCTAAGTATAACCAAGCCTTGGAGCTTGCGCAATTGGTGAAAACCGGTGCAAGTAACCTAAGGAAGTGGCAAGCGACATGCACCAAACAACCTTTTCCGTGTGTGCGCGTGCCCATCATGGATTGCCAGCAAGGCAAACATGAGTCGATAACGTTCAAGTCCGCATTCACAAAACCAAAAAACAACAGGATCAAGACAAACAAGATTGCGTGAAATCGGGAACTGCAATGGAGATCACGGAGATAAATGACGGAAGTAATGACTGATAGTTGATCCTGACAGGTAGTTAAGAAGCGATGACAAACGACGAACGATGAATGGTGAGGTAGATGACCTCGAACATACCAGGGCAATAACTACCAAGTGGACATCTGACGCAATAACTACTACGTGGCCATAGTTGAGCTACCAAATGACATGTAGAGCTGTTAGAAGCCTAGAAAAGGTAGACTCTTGAGAGAGAAGGGTTTGGAGTTTTGGTTGCAAAGGATCGAATGGTGAAAGCTTAGGGGAACATTGTCAGATTGTATTTAGAGTGCCACGTGAACCAGAGGGATGAAATAGAGTAGAGTTAGGACAAGTAATGATAGCCTAAAGCATTCTAAGCGCTTTGAGCGCCTTGTAATTTGATAACCCATGTAATATTGATCTGATAGCAATAAACTATGTTATTGACTCTATGATTGTTATCTATGTTTATGAATGAAGAACATTGCTATTATGTCTAAGAACTATTTTGCTATGTGCTGAATGATGTCGTGCTAGTTAATTGATGGAATTTTTATGTTGTAGTTCATCGGCATGATTGTTTATTGCCATGGTACCGCGTGCGAGTAGCAGTGCACAAGACCATGCAGTCACCACCATTGCTAACTAGCCCTGACCTACCCGGGTTCCCCGACCTATGCTTTGGGTGAGTGCGCAAGGTTCCTTTGTGTGATATGGCAATGTGAGAAGCTTGAGTGTTGGTATCCTAAAAGGACATGCAAGGAACTAACGCGTGACTGGTTGAAATAGACCAACATTTTGGTTTCGTTGTTGGGATGGGTAGAATTTTGTTGTTGCAATGGTGAGGAGAGGTGGTGTACCAGAAATCACTAGAGAATCGTGAGTATTGATTGGGAAAGCTAGAGGAAAAGTTGATGTTAGATAGTGGGATAGAGAAATTGCCTATGGCTGGCTAAAGTTCTGGTGCATATGAGCAATGCGGACAGTAGGAGGTGGATTTCTGAGGGATAGCAAGGGAAACTTCATCATGGAAGAACTATGCAAGCGTGAGCTTTGAAGGTGCAAGTATAATGAGAATCGGTAGAAGATAATGGCCGACGAGGACCTTAGGGAAGGGGAGAGTCTGACTTAGGAAATGCCATGAGGGCCCATAGAGAACATCAATGGCATGAGAAAGATTCGTGTGGAGGATTTGCGCTCCAGTGATGAGGAATTGAGCGCTAGTGAGCAGGAGCTAATCTTGGAAGATGGAGGAGTATCCCAGGAAGAAGACATATGGGAGGAGACTACCGAAGGAATGCCCAGTTCCCCTCTATTTGAAGTGCACGCTCATGCGTTTCTCTTCGAAGAAGAAGATATTCAAGATACTGTAGATTTAGGTGATATAAGAGGATTTATCACGCTCAAGGAGGAAAGAAGCCCACTGGAATAGGGAATCCGTTACTTGCCACTTAAACCAGTAGTCACATAGTTGGTGCAACGTGTGAGTCCAATGCAATATGGTATCCACCAATGGGAGGGGCTACGACCCCTTAGATAGGAAGTTCAACTCAAAGTGGAGTGGTAGGAGCTGGAGGACCATTAGTGGCTCAACAGGCACTCCAAGTGGTCAGAGGAGCCATAGTGCAGCTAATTGCAGCAGGTGGTGGAGTTGTGCCACTGATAAGAGGAAGTCAAGGCTAGAGTGCGCTTTAAGGCAACACTTCAGTAACTCAAGCTTCGTAGGTGCCAGTTGCACATGTCCCTGCCCCCTAGATCTATTATGGGATGTCTTTGAGCTTTCCTAAATACCGTAGGGTCGAGAACACCACCAAGCATGCCCACAAGTGTGAGCTCATATGGCGTGCCAAGGGAGTTACTTTGTTGGAGCGCAAGGCAAGCTAGTTTGCCACAAATCTGCTAGATCGTGCGCATACCTGGTATAGGAAGCTTGACCTGAACCAGGGGATTGTGGACTTATGACCTCTTGAAAGTTGCCTTCCCAAAGGATTTTGACATCCACAAATTCGAGTAGCAGAGCATTGTTGCACTCAAGGACATCAAACCAGAATTGATAGAGAGTATCCGAGCATATGATGCTAGGTTTAAGACCCTAGTATGCAAGCTCTCTTATGAGATCCACCCAACACAACATGTCCAATGCTTCATTGGAGGATTGCTTGTGCTGTTTTGACACGTCTCTCTATGAAGACGTTTGCAAAACCAAGAGAAGCGCTAGAGGTAACATTGAGAGCTAAGGCTGTTGGGAACGCAGACATAGGAGTCAGCTCATTCATGGAGGCACAAATTGCATCAATGGCATCACAGTTGGAGAAGTTGACAACCAACAATGCTCATGATACTCGCACTAGACTATGGTGCATTGATTGCGAAGTAGAGGGGCATAAAAAGAACAATTGCTCAAGGCATAGTGTGCACGCTTTATTGACCTCGTGTGAGGTTTGTCGCGAGGGCCATGACGTGCGCAATTGCCCTCTTCTACATTGCGCAACCCCGACCAAGGTGTCCCTCTATCGTAAGATTTGCGACGCCTCCACCCACAACATTGAAGATTGTTGGGTGATTGATACACTCCACGAGGCACAAGAGCTAGGCATGCAATAGGTTGCTAAATTGCCATCCAACCAAGGACCATTATACGAGGTTATGGTGGACCACCTAACCAAGGCTGTGGTGACTATGGGCAACAGTGTGATTATAGAGGCCATGTTGGAGCACATGGAGGCAAAAGGTTCCCACAATGCTCTTGTAGTGAGTGCGGGTTGTCGAACAACTACCTATGGGACTACCCCCAATATCTTACTTGTGGGTATTGTTGTGGCAAGTACAAGGTTGAGGAATGCCTAGACCTGTATTAAAAGCTCACAAATAAGGCAAAGCTTGAGAAGGGCGCATGAATGATAAGTGCAGGCAACTCGAACCAATCGGTCTTGAAGGCGCAAAAGAAGAAAAAGAATTCTAGAGCAAAGGTGCATGTGATGACACGTAGTGGCATGACTACGCGACCAATAATGGTTCTCGAGAAAATGGCCAGTCCAAGATATAGGCCCAAGGGGCCAAAAGCAAAGGTGGCATGCCCAAAGCCCATCATTGCACCTTATCTGGATGGCTCATGGTAGGAAAAGGTGATGCGCGAAGCCAAGGATGTGATCTAGAACTTGCAAGGAGAGCTTCAACTTGCTCGAGAGTTAGAGGAGAAAACTTAGACACAACTCCGAGCACATGAAAAGCAGGGTAATGATCTTGTCGACGCATTAGCTCTCCTATGTTGCAAGGGAATGATTCCCATTCTCATAAACCTTCTGGCTGAGCATGAAGAAAAGTTGTCGTCTGATGTACCTGCACTGGATCCAGCCGAGGGCACAAGGGAAGCATAGCCCAAAACATAGGCTATGATTGAGAACTGCTCGTGGATACCGATATTAATGGGTGGTCTGTATCTGACATTTTGGTGGACATAGGCGTTGAGGCAAATATCCTCACAGGAGGTGCATGGTGAAAGATGGGCAACCTTGTGCTACGACCATCACCTCATATATTGTTCATGGTGAACAAGACTTGAGCACAACCCATGGGAGTTCTACATAATGCTGACATCAAGATAATGGATGTCAAGTTCTGTGGGGACTTTGAGGTGATGGAGCTTGCTGACGCTGACAATTACCCGTGTTACTTGGTAGGCCCTGGTTCTATGCCAATAATGCAAACATGCGCTTCAAACAATGCTACATGAGCTTTGAGAACGAAAGCGAGCATGTGGTGATCCCATTGACAACAGATCAAGGCCCCCTTTATGTTGAAAGTGATGAGTTGGCGGACGAACTCAACATCTACAGTATCACAACATAGGGCAGGGAGAACCTAGAACCAAGTGGGGAAAACATCAACTGGGGTGATGACTAGTCCACCTCTGATATTGCGAGTATTGCCTGCGACTAGTGGGTGCAAGAATCATATGAGGTCATCAAAAGAAGGTGCGGTGCAATGCACTTGAACCCCTTGTTTGAATATGCACGCGAGGCCACACATGAATGATACGCCTTCCTACAGAAGGGCTGGCCAAAGATGCGGCATGGTGCGATCAAGGCCCCAACTCCAAAGCGCACGATTGGAGCGAAAGGCCCCGCGTGTCAACATCAAGCACACCCTATGCATCAAGAAGATTTGGATGCCATGGGCTGCATTCAAAATGATGACAACGACTAGGACAAAGGTGGTGCTTCTAGTGAAAGCCCCAGTCCCATCCTTGTGAGTTGCGTGCATGGGCCGATCTCAGAGATGGGTCTCACTCAATGCGCGCCTAGAGGGATGCATGCAACAGGGCGAAAGGCACATGAAGATGTGGTGGGGTAAAACTGTGAAGAAGACCCGACAGGGGTATGGCAGGATCACCACATCAAGGGCAAGGTATTACTAGAAGGAGCCCCCATGCATGAAATTTTGTGGACTAGCAAGTGCCACCTTTGCATGATGAACCGTAAGATGCTCCATGGGTATTTCAAGGGTTGTCAGCGCAAGCAGCCTTTGACCTAATGATGCTCGAGGCAGGGTGTAATAAGGCTTTTGAGCAATGGTGCAATAAGGCTTCGGCCATTTGCTTTTTGCACTTTTGCGTTTGCTAGACTGGGTAGGTTAGTTCTTAAAGTGCAATAGATGTGCATAGCAGGAAAGGTAATAACATGTGCATGCCTCGTAAGTCTAGTTGGGCGAGTCGAGCGAATGCTTTCCTTAGCGAGTGTTATGCTAGACGTCTAAATTTTGGGTGAGATTGTCGCACTTTTTGTAACAGGCACCCCTTGAAAATGGCGAAAAGGCGCTTTGTGCCAAGCAAAAATATTGATACTTATTCAAGCATGACCAAAGGGTGCCTTGAGATAAAGGTTCACTGTGTTGGAGGACTAGGCACAAATCTTAGTGAGGGGTGGTGGTGTCAGGAAAATCAAAAGGACACGTGTAGGTCACATGCAAGACCATAGGAGAGACGACGTGTAGAGGGAGCCAAAGAAGAGGCGCGTGAAAGAAGTGGAGAGTAGTTGAACACACACAGAAGAAGACGGGCAATAGGACAAGCCAAAGGTACAACATGAAGCAACAAGCACGGGGTCCATGATGAAGGTTGTCAAAGGAGGTTGTTGTTGAAGGGGTTGTTGTGTTGATGCTGCTAGAGTTGTGGTTGAGGCCAAAGAGGTTGTAAGGCAGCCATTGTAAGGATAAGCCACGGGGCTTAGAGAAAGGGAGAGTGAAGCAACGAGCCGAGAGATCTAACGGAGCCAAGGAGCCCCTGTTATACAGCGGAAGGGCTGAACACCCCATTTTGCTATAGATTTTTCTTTTCTTGTGTGTTTTGAGAACCTTGGAAGAACACAAGAGAAGAGGGACCTGCATGCAACAAAAAGAAGAAATCAATTATATTAATGTCCACAGGTGACCAAAAGTAGGTCAATGGGATTGAAGGATACAACCAATAGAAATAGAAAGTTTTGGGAAGCGAGAATCCTAGAGGCGAACCAAAGAAATAAAGTATAAAAGACAAAATAAAACAATGTGCCACTAACACAAGTGGCAAAGAAACCAATATAAATAACATTGAGGGGAAAAACAAAATCCCCAAAAACATGTGCTAATGAAGACTAGAGGCAAATCTCATGAATGTCTATATCTATGCTTGAAGTGGAGTCATCTGAGATGTTATCGATCACTGTGAGAGATTTGATAATGCTGTCCGGTGAGTATACAGGGTCAGAGGAGCCAGGTTGGGGGATCCTAGGAGGAAACAAGACACTTTCTCTAGAATCTCCCCTAACATCCAAGGCCGGTGTAACTCTTGTAGTAGAAAAGAAATTGGTAATATCAGTTTGCCTCTGGTCTGGGGGCCAACTAGCAAGTAGTAGATCCATGTTGCCAAAGAGAGGCAGAGCCTTGCCGATGGGGTAGAGCAAAGCCATGATGCCGAGAGATAGCAATCCTGGATATCTGAGTAGTCTGAGTAGTAATGATGTGCTGAGAGAAGTGTCGCCTAACTAATCTATTAGCTCTGATATTTGATGTACCGGTGTCCAAAGGACGCTTAGTGCTACCAATCACCTAGATGGGCTGAAAGAAAGAGGTGATCAATATGGGAGCTCTAGAGCCTCTAGGTTCCCCCTGTAGGAATCTATGCCAAAGGGTAACAGCTTTACAAAGATAAAGAGCCAGACACTGCTCGTCTGTATATCTGAATAAAGTAGCTAGAGTGTTGTCTGAGTCTCTGTAGAGGTAGCGATATCTTCCTTGGATCTCATAATAAAGGGGGCATCTAAAAATGCAGTGGTCTTCATTCTCCACCTCTCGGAGGGAGCAAAGAGGATAAATCTGGGCCTAATGGAGAATGTGATGGTTTGTTTCAACGCGTAACTGGTGAGAACAAACTCTCATCTGGCCAAGGGGAAACTTCAAGCTGTGAGACCAATGGCGTTGGAGATAGTGAGGGTGATGAATAATACCGTCCACCACCTGTAAGAAATGCTTGGCATAGAAAGCAAGCTTGGCGCTGAGCAACTCACGGACAAATATCCAGGTAGTCTGGATATATTGTCTGTAGATGTCCTATTTGGCATCCCTAGTCATGACGTCCTTTGTGGGAAGGAGCCTGGGAGGGGTGTCTAAGGAATACATGAAAGGGGGTAGCTTGTCAATAAAGATGCCAATAGAAAGGAGCAACAACCTAGTCTCAAAGTACCAACAATGTCGATGTCTGCTGGGGACTAGTGAAGCAATCCTCTCTGATGAGCAAAGTGCTAAGTAGGGCTAACTCTCATGACTAGAAGCTGAGTCCCCTAGGGATCTAAGTTTGTGGATGTAAAAAGTAACCCTGAATATAGTCTCAAGGCGTAGCGGCTGGGCAACAAATTCAGCTTGTATGATGCACTGAGGAATTGTTCGCTTGTAACAGATCATGTGCTGCAACACGAGTCTAGATCCTCTCAATACGGGCCGACTCACCCTAGGCTAGGTTCCCAAACCTCGAAACCATACAAAACCGTAGGTTTGATGATAGTATCAAACGGGTGTAACTTTGAAGGGATGTCCTAGAAGTGGATTTGGAAACACCGATGTTCCAAAATAGAAAGAGAGGCATACCCATTGCAAAGGTGTGGTTGAGCGACAAACTTCATGTTAAAGCATGGGCTAGAAAATTGGACCCCCAAATAAGCGTAGGATGATGTGGTCTCAAGAAGTTCCCCTCTGTAGAAAAACTGGAATCTAGAGAGAGAGCACTTGGAGATATTGATTGAAGATCATGACCTTAGTTTTACTAAGATTGACCACACGCTGTTGGAGTTCGCAGAAGCGAGAAGGGCATCAAGTTGCTGTAAGCCCTCCGTTGAGTGTGAGAGGACAACATCATCAACAAAAAGATGGCTATAAGCACCTCATGCAGAAGACAACCATCATCCATATGGGTATGATGCCAAAGAAACTCCTCTAACCCATCAATGCATATGCTGAAAAGGGTTGGTGAGAGAGGACATTCCTTCTTGACTCCAATGGTACTCTTCACAAAGTTAGACAAACTGTGAGAGGTACGAAGCTACCTGACGACTGTCTCATAAAGCCTCCAAGCTGCAGTAATCAACTTGTGACGAGTTTCTTCAATGACAGCCCGGAGTGTAAAGATGTGGTCAACAGTTTGGTAGTCCCTTCTAAAGCCAACCTACCCCTGAGCTTTGATATTATACCTCACCAAGTATTCTGACACTGCATGTCTAACATTGTGGCATAAAATTCAACAAGTGTATACAGGGATAAAGGGATCCCCAGACTTATGAATACGGTGAATGATGTGTTGGGAACATGACCGAGGGAACCTTGAATATACCCCCTGATTAAAAAGCGTGGCAAGAGGAAAGGCAAGGGAATCCACACCGTACTTGATGAACTCAGTGTTGACCTTCACAATCAGCTACTTCGCTAGTGTGTAATTTCAAAATAGCTCTTTTGATTGAGGAAGTGGAGAAAATAGAGGATGGTGGAGTGGGGGTAGTGGCAATAGGTTCGGCTGGAACATCATAGAGGGAACTGGCATAAGAGACCCAAGCTCCAGGCGTGATGTTGGATATGGTGCTTTTTGTCGGTAGAAGAATATGCCAAAAAGTCTTAGGAGAGTGGTGGAGAACAGCAAGGAGTGAACGCTGTCTAAATGCAAGAAACTTTCGTTTCTTACGTCGAAGAAGGCAACGATACTCCCTATGAAGGGTGGGTATGGAGGGAAGGTCATGGATTAGGAAAAACCAAAGTCTTTGATGAAGGGATTTACACTCATTACCATACCACTGGTTCATGATGAGTAGGGGATCTAGAGTAATGTATAGTGTGGGGGCAGGAATTAAGGGCAACATCCTAGAGGGTTTGACGTAAAAACTCATACATGGAATCCATGGTGGGAAGAGCGAGGGACTAAAACCCAGACATAAGAAAGGCGAGACGGACAACGTAATCAATGGTGTACTCATTATCAAAATGAATTGTGGTGTGTCGAGTGCTAGGGGGAGGGGTGAGAACCAGTATGGAGGGTGAATGTCAAGATGACATGGTCACCAAGGGGGGGCTGAGGCAAAATAAGGAAGCCACATATATCAGGCATGATGGATTTGTTGATGAGAACGTAGTCCATGATGCTCACACCACTGACATGGGGGAAACAAGTTAATTTACTAGAGCCAGAGAAGTGAGGAAGCTCGTTGAGGATGTGGAGGCTTTGAGATTCACCCAACTGGAGGAGGTGTCTCCCATAGGCTATAAATGTGGCATTCCTGTTAGTAGAATCTTTCTGTAAACCAAACTCCTTAAGATCTAGCTCATGAAGGCATAACTTATCCTAAGCAAGAGTGTTTGAGAGGGGTGCAGAGCTGACATGAGTGCCGACCAGTGGAGTTGTCGTGCACATAGACTTCCGATTGAACTATAGGACAAAAGATGTCGAAGAGTACCTTCCATCAAGTGCAGATGGGTAGAGGACGAGAAACGCAAGAGAAGATGCAGGCGCCGTAGAGCTGGACCTTGCAAGGAGCAGACCCAGAGAAGAGGAGGAAGTGGGTCGAGGATGGCGAGTGCATTTTTGCTCCAGAGAATGTTGGGAACTCCAAAGGTAAAGAGAATGCATGGTGGAGGTTGTGGAGTAGTGCACCCTGGGGATGGCGAGATTTTGAGGAGAAAAAGAGGTGGCTGGGAAGGAGAGGAGACAGATGGTCTCCATACTACTATACTTGGTAGTGTATGCCTAGATGCACTTCAAGGTGAGAGGAAGTTAAGAAGGCACTGAGAAAGAAGAAGCATCCTGGGAGCTAGCCTTGGGAAGAGGACCAAGGGTGGTTCGGAGGCTGGCGCCAAAGTTGCAAGGTGCATTGGAGAGAGTTGCATGAAGAGTGTGCAATTAGGAGGCGGAGGCGAAAATCTAGAGGCGGCACATTTATGCTTGTGCGAAGCATGAAGGATGCACAAAAGAAGGTTGGTGCAAGTGCAACTGTTAGTAGCAAGTGCCAGGGTGAAGTCCATGCAATTTGGTAGGAGCAAAGGTTGATGTGCAAGAATGCAGGGTGTGCAAGGGGAATAGTCGACACAAAGTTGAACCTCAGTAGTCCCACATGGTCTATTGGTAAACAAAATGTTTATCATGAGATGAAGTGTGAGTTTGACTCATTGGAGCAAGAGGAAGAGAAGCTCGGGAATAGTGTACAAGTTTTACTGGCTGCAAGAAAATTGGAAAGTGCCTCGAAAGACAAGGAGGCACGGAGCACACGAAGCTTGCTGAAAAGTGTAAATATAGACGAAGTAGTTGCTTATGGTGCAGCTTTGCAGGCAACTGGATTGAACAAGGAAAGCAAGAGAAATGAATGGGTTGTCTGAGGGTTGACAACCATGTTAGTGTGGGGTGATGTTGATCCCAAAAATTGGCTAAGTATAATCAAGCTTTGGAGTGTGCGTGATTGGTGAAATAAAAAATGAACGCCAATAACCTAAGGAAGTGGCAAGCGGTGCACATCGAACAACATATTTAGTGCTCGCACACGTCAATCATGAAGTGCTAGCGCAAGTCAATAAAGATCAAGTCCACATGCGCAAAATGACAAAACAACAAGATCAAGACAAACAAGATTGCGTGAATTTAGGAACCGCAACAAAGATTGTGGGTATAAGTGGTGGAAGTAATGACTGATAGTTGATCTTAATAAGTAGTTAAGAAGTGACGACAAATGATGAGGTAGATGACCGTGAACAAACCAAAGCAATAACTGCCAAGTGGACATTAGGCACAAAAATTGCTAAGTGGCAGTAGTTGAGCTACCAAATGACATGTAGGGTTGTTAGAAGCCTATAAAAGGTAGGCTCTTGAGAGAGAGAAGGGTTTGGAGTTGTGGTTGCAACGAATAAAATGGTGAAACCTTATGGAAATGCTGCCAGATTGCGTTTAGAGTGCCACATGAACCAGAGGGATGGAATAAAGTAGAGTTAGGACTAGTAGTGATACCTTGGAGCATTGTAAGTGCTTGAGCACCTTGTAATCTGATAATCCATGTAATATTGATATGATAGCAATAAACTATGTTATTGACTCTATGATTGTTATCTATGTTTATGAATGAAGAACATTGCTATTATGTCTAAGAATTGTTTTGCTATGTGCGGAATGATGTCTTGCTAGTTGATTAAATGGAGTCTCTATGTTGTAGTTCATTGGCATGATTGTTTATTGCCATGGTACCGAGAGCACTTTAGTTACTGGCATGCGCAAGTAGTTGCATGTGAGACAATGCAATCACCACCATTGCCAACTACCCCCGACCTACACCAGTTCTCTTTGTGCTTTGGGTGAGTCAACAAAGTTCCCTTGTGTGATATGCCCGTGTGAGAGGGTTAAGTGTTGGTATCCTAAAAGGATGTACGAGGAACTGGCGCACGATTGGCCGAAACTAGACCAACAAAGAGCCAGGGGGAGACTACAACTGCTTGGACATGCCCATCCACATTTAAATATTAATCCTAGTTTAACTTTTTGGTTCTTTAGGACAATTTCTCCTTTAGGAAAAGTTTTAGTTTGCTTAACTTTGTTGTTGAGGCTTGAGGAGGAGTTTTAAATCTCATTGAGTCATAAGCCATCCTTAACTCAATTTGTTTTAGTAGAGTTCCTTTTTTGTATTTCTAAAACCATGTACATGTTCCTTATATCAGCAAGGAATTTTGCTTATTTCTGAATCTTTATTGCTTCCACTGAAGGGCTCACTCAACCTTCTCAAAAGTATTGGTTCAATACATCAGATGTATACCATGACTGCCCATTCTTTTGATTTTGTGATCAAGTTGATAGGCCTTGTAAATTTCCTTATAAAAACCTGAGAGCAACCATCTTCCTTGTTCCCTAGTTTATGCCTACATCTTTTAGTAGAGTAAGAAGTCTGGGACTACCCCGTTAAAGGGTCAATTGTAGATAAGAAGAATAAGAGGAAAATAAATGAAGTAGTCTGGTCTTTTCCTCATCCAAGGTGGTTTAAGCTAAACTTTGACGGGGCTTGTAGAGGGAATCCAGGAGCTTTAGGGGCTGGATGTGTAATCAAAGATTGTAGCGGCTCCTTAATAAGAGCTATGTCCTTGAAACTACTTGATGGAACTAACATTGAAGCGGAAGCTCAGGGGCTTGTTACAGGTATTGAGCTGGCTTTGGATTGTGGTATTTCATTTTTGGAAATTGAAGGGGATTCTTAGGTGGTTATTCAAGCCTTGAAAAATCAAAAGGCTAAGTCCTGGAAATTAGAGAATATTCTTGCGATTATTTGGCCCAAACTAAATCAGTTTGTTGAGTGGAAGTGTTCGCATTGCTTTCGGGAAAGCAATCGAGTTGCCGATTTTCTTGCCAACGTGGGAATAGATCAAACAATGACTTCCAGGGTTGATAATGTTAAGGAAAGATGGAGTGACTGTGTGGGCATTGAGTTGATAGACCTCTAAATTTTTAAATATAATTTGTTTAAATTTAAAAATTGTTGAAATTATGAAAAGAGGTGGCAGCGAGTTTGTTTTACGGCATGCCTTGAGTGAGAGGTAGGGTGACGCCAACGTCATTGATGATTGCATTTATGGCAGGCTTGCGGAATAGATGGATTCATGATGGCTTTTCGTGTGACGAGCTCAGGGGGAATGAATATCTTTGTTATGGGAGCCACTTTCGGTTTTCGGGTTTGGGTAGTTGGCTTGGTTGCCTTTTTCAGTATGGAGCCAGAGTTCATTGAATCGTTGGGGTGGCCGTTAGTGTTTGGTGGGGCAGAAGCAAGGGAGATGGGGTTTTTAGGTAGTATCACCAAGACGAGATTGTTTAACGTCTTCTGGATTCTTGTTGTCGAAGTTGCAGAGGTGATGGAGGAGGTGCTGGGTTTGGAGATGTTGGCTGAAAGTAGAAGAATGCGAGTCAACTTGGATCTGGCGTCCCTCTGCTCTGGCAATTTGTGTCTTGTGGTTTCAGATAGGGAGTAGATTAAAGAAATGGTGGAATTCTTCATTTGCCCTGAGCACAGGGAAGGTCTACTGTCGACAATTGATTCGCTTCTTTTAGGACCTTTTCCAGTTATGCCTTTCTCAGGTAAAGATGGTTTGGGGTATATACACTTATCTATTTTTCATATTTTGGAAGCTAAGTTTTTGTTTCTTATCAATTTCGCCCAAGAGGTTGAAGAAGTCTACTCAGGTGCGAAAGAGAAGGAAGTTTCTAGGGGTATAGCCATGCTTGTAGTAGAGAATCTGTTGCTTCCAATTCCAAAATTGGAGACCTGGAGGGCTCAGCGTAGGTCGTTGAGGAGATTGAAAGCGATTAAGTGGCTTGCACGAGTAGTGGTGAGAGGCGTGTTTAAGGAGCCCCCATGGTGGAGAGGTCAGAGAAAAGAGAAGTTGGTACAAGGGAGTTGCAAAAAAAGATTGTAGTTTTCTTAGGGGGAGGCTTCTGTGGGTCCAAGGTTAGGAAAAGAGATGGAAATTTTCTGTCCAGCTGCAGTGGAAATTGTTCAGGTGGAGCAAGTTTCTCGGCCATTGAAGAAAGCCAAGGTCCTGGATTCAGGTATGATAGTTGACAGTGATGGGAATGTAATTGAAGAAATTATTCTGGAGTAATAACCAGAATGTCTTTCAACTGGTTTTTTAAGTGGGGCAGGAACTTTTTTTGTTTGGCTGTCTTAGGTTTTTAGTTGGTATAACCATATTTCGGTTTATAAATGTTGTCTAAACTTCTGAAATATAAGGTTGTTTATGATGGTCAATGCCTTGACAATTTATATCGTTAAGCCGGGCCTTTTTGGTTTCTTTTGGCTTCTATGTTCATGGGAAAGGGAACCTTTTAACCCTGATATCAAGCTAAAAAAAATAGTCTGGGACTGCATTTAACTTCCTCTTTATTTTGAGATGAATTTTTTTTCATTATGTCTGTTGTTAAGGATGATTACCTGAAATGAATGAAATTAAAGGTGAGCACAAATCCTCCATTTATTGAGCACAGTTCATCTTCAAATATTTAAATTTGTTGCTTTTGCTTTTTTTTTTGATGAAATAGATCTATATATTAAACTATGAAAGAAAAATAGTTATCTACTATTCACAAAAATAAAGGCAGCATGAGAGCATGCCATGTCACAACCACACTAGGGATAAAAGATGCCTAGGAACAAAACAGACAAAAATTGTTTACAACAAGAAGCTGAAAATTACATCAAGAGACTAAGCAGCCATAGCAAAAAGTCCAGAGGCAGGAGGATCCTTATCATAAGGATTGCCCAAGCCAACATATTTATTCAGTCCTACCACACAAATGTTGTTTATTTGTGCCGTCAAGTAAATACTATTGATCAACACATTGGTATGCAATGGGATTTCCAATTAATTCTTACTGTATGGGCATTCAGTTCACCTTTCCCAAATTAACTTATTCTTCATTCCAGTTTGTTAGTGGTAAGTTTGGCTGCATGGGCTGCTAAAGTAACCTCTCAAATCCTCCTCTGCACGTATGAACTTCATTTTTTCCTGTATTGGAAATAATTCCGTGATTGTGTATGCTTGGTGTGGCATTCCCACTTCATCTGGTTTCTTTCATGGTCTCTGGCCACATTTATTTAATGGGCAGAGTCCAAAGTTGGCTGACGGTTTTAGCTGCCAAGAAGTGCCTTTATAAATCAGCAGTTCTTATTAGAAGGGGACTTTAAAACATCATTCATTTGAAGTGACTGATTTGGAGAAAGACTGCCTGTCATCGACCTGAAATATTTAGCCCAATAACATTTTCGGCTGTTTCAAGTTACCAAGTAGAGAGATTAAATAATAAAACCAGAAGGCTTTTTTGTTCAGTTTGGGCCCATTCATGAAAATAATATAATCACCATTGTGGCAGCAGGAGAAGATTCATTGTGAAAGTTAGATGAATAATACAGCCATAAGAGGATTTATCTATGTTTCCTGAAGGCTGAAGCAGACCAGAGTGGTAAGCTAAGATAAACATGGCATTATAAAGTTTTCCAAACTTTTTTTTAGGATCAATAATTAAAGTAAGCACGCTCATCTGGTAAAATTTTGTACTTGGGATGTTAATGAGCGAATAAAGAAGTCTGGAAGATTGATTTTACAAGATCATGGTCAATTGAGATTTGAGGAACTTGTTGAAGTTTTGCCTATTGGCAAATATAGGTCTTTAAGGACAGTTGCTTCACTCAGCAATAGATGTGGTTGTTAGGCACGTTCATTTCCAATAGATGATTACAATATTTTATCACAATGTTGGAAGAGGTGACTTTGGGGCTAGGAAATGTTATTGAGAATAAATATTTTTGTTAGTACGTGCTATTGAAAGATAGGAGATAATAGTGAAGGACAAGCTTCAGTGTGATGTAAACAAGTACTCAAAACTTTACAATGAATGGTTAGGATACTTTACAATAACCAATGAAGCTTAGGGTGATATTGAACAATTATAACAATGAAATGAATTCAAAGAGGTTGCCACAACTGCACATTATGCACACTCATTTGTATTACATAAACACATATATATATAAATATTGAAGATTACACAGGATGTACAATGAAGATTCTAGAAGGAGGAACTTTCCAAGAGAAGAAAGATGTACAAGGAGGCTTCTAGAGGAAGGAAGCTTCTAAGAGAATAAATATGTCCATAGAGATGTGTGCAATACAAACAATAAAATACTATTAGCCCATGTGGCTATATCCCATCATTTGATAAAATACAGTAGCCCATATGATGGTCTTATCAACATATTATCAAAACGACAATCCCTATGTTGTTATGGGATTGTCTTTAAAATTATATTGCTAAAGTTGAGTACAAACATGGTTTTGATATTTGTGAATCATACTAGTAGAAATGAAATTATGAGGAAAAAACAAAAAAGTTATTCATATCTAAATGAACATATTCTGGTAGTTTTTGTTTGTCAAGTTTCTTAGGAAGGTTACATATATGTTTTTTATCCGTTTTCAGAAACTATCATTTTGTGAATGAAAAATGAAGACTTTTTGACTTTTTGTTTGGTTATACCTGTTCTGCATCTTTGCATTTTTCTGTTTTTTAAGAATTTATTATTAAGGGACGGACTTTTTAGGAAGTAGCTGTTGCCATTGTAGGAAGGATTTACATGGTACATGGTATATGCCACATTTTTACTGTCCATAGGAAAAGGAGACATGGTACATGGTATATGTCACATTTTTACTTTCCATAGGAAAAGGAGACAAAATATGGGAAGGATCCAAGCAAATTAAAGCAGATTATGAAAGGAAATTATGGATATTGGCTAGGATTTTGAGATGAAATCAATCATTTAAGCCAGTTCCATCACAACAAGCAAATCTTGATTCAGTTACAGAGCAGCTCCAAATCTTAAGAGTAATTGGCAAAGAAACTCCAATTATTAGTTTAAACATAGCTGGAGAAGGGAAGAGCTTGGTCACCGAACTGACAAGGGAGGTCTTAAAATACAATAAGAAGATAGGATTATCTCGGAGCAGCTATCAGTCTAGCGGACAAGAGTTCAAAATGAAGAAGAAAATAAAGAAACGGAAATACCTCAACTGGAACCCTCTTAACAATAAATTACCAACTTTCATGGAAAATGCCATGATGATCCCATTACCCATTATTAAGATTGTGATGACACTTGGGAGGTAAATCAGAGATTCAATGGACAAGAAAAATAAATACAATTTTTGGCAACATGAAAAGCTACAATAACTAGATGCAGAATCTATGATGGGCTGAATCTTAGAAAATATTTTCAAACAGAATTTGAGTAATTGCACACTGATGATCATATTTAATTCAAATTTATAACCAATACAATATAAAAATGCTAAATTCGTAGAAATGCTCGAGAAACAGATTGTTAATGAACTGAAGCAACTGTATTTTGATGCAGGACTATGATACACATTTAAAGAAAGTTGAAAGAGTAGTTCCAATATCCACATTTGGAGATATACATACAAAATATTGTTGGACATTCAACAACATAGACCTATTGAAGTGAGGAAACTGGTTACAATGCAGATGATGAAGCTCTCGAAGTGAAGAAACTGGTTTTGAAGCAGATGGTGAAGCTCTTGAAGTGAAGAAACTGGTTACAATGCAGATAACGAAGATGTGGATATAATTTAGCACTTGGTTAAAAAACATAGCAAACATTTTCAAAATGTGGTGAAGGTTAATAACCAATGAAGGAGAAATATGGTATATGGTGCTCAAACAACCAAACAAAAGGCCATATGGAAGAGGAATGTCCTGTTAAGTATTGCTCCATATGTAATGTCAAAATGCTCGATATAAAATAATGTTCGTTCAATGTGAAACCTAAAAGTTACAAGTAAATATGAAAAGCAGGCTTATGTTGTACAATCAATGATACCAAGAATTGGTCGATACAGGAATCCAAGTTAACATATCAAGCCAAAATGAGCATTTAATCGAAGAGTACAAAAAATATGTTTTGTTGAAAATCGATGTTCTATTGGAAAATGCAGAATTTGAGAGTGAAGGGAAATTTTGCTTGTGATTACCCAGCACTGGAAGCCTAATTTTTTTGCATCATATACAGCTTGAGTAACAACGATGACCATTTCCGCAACAGCAAGTATTCAACAGATATAAAATTGTATAACATTGGAAATAACAAGTGTACAACAACAGCAAATGGGAAGCAGATATTGGGATGGAAAGAACAGAGAATGAAAAATCTGTTGAATTACTGGAAAATGAAAGTAGTAAACATTTGTGGAAACAAGAGGAAGATGCATGTAGTCTGAAAATGACATGTTGCAAATGCTTTTGGAAACAATAGGAAGATGCACGTGGTCTGCAAATGATATGTTGCAAATCACCAGCGAATGTGGGTCATCAATAAAGGTCTATTCATCTACATCAACTGATGAAGACAAACATACTAATGAGGGAGTAGACATTTTTGCCACATAGCAGACCTTTGACATGTTTTCCATCCTGTAAACATAGACCTAAAGAGATACGATCATGGAAAGTGAATGAAGAATCATGCAAAGCACATATGTAGTAAATGAGTATTTGCCAATGTTTTGGAACATTTAACTGCCAAAAATGCAAAAATGATTACAGACATTTTACAATTAGTCCAAAAAATACAAATCATGATTCTAATACAATTATTGTTGGATACTTTTTCCTGAAAAGATAAACAGAGTAAGATGACACCAAGAGTTCTAATTGTATCAGACAATGAAGGGATTTTCCAAAGTGAACTTCATATTAAGGACCTAATGCTTTCTAACGTGATTATAGATATACGATTGCGTGTTAATATTTTTCCTGACTCAGTATGGATACAGCTAAACAATCTAGATCATCGCTTTCACTGTTGAGATTAAGAATGACCAAGCAGATAAGATTCTGGCCACTTAATATTACTGGCAGGGTAAATTCTTATATCTAACAAGCCACTATCAGTAGACTTTGTAGTAATTAAATTGAAAAGCTTGTTGTCTGTTATGATACTATTCTGGGAAGGCCAGTGGGAAGGCCATGGCTGGAACAAGCATAAGCATGCCATTATGGGAAGGATGGATATCAATAAAGACTAGCAAATGAGATTAATGATGGATTTACGAAATCAAGACATGGGAGAAGAAACCTCTAGTTCTAGTCGTCACTCAGATGGTAAAGAGGACGATGGACAATTTGAACCAGATGAAGAAGATATTTTACATCATGACGATTGTTCAGGAGATAGTATATCCTTAGAGGATTATTACATTGGAAAATATGAGGTTAAAAATCACCTTTCTCAAAAAAGAGGAACATTAATTCATCTAATAAGCATTCTCAATCTTTAAGTACCTGTTTTAACAGTGGAGTAGAGCCGATGGGAAAAGAATAACTAATAATGCACTATAATACAACAGATACAATACGGAGACAACATGGGCATTCAAATGGCATTGATTATCCACCATATTTGAGTGAGTATAAAATTGGAAATACAAATGGGAATGAAGTGCAGACATTTGGATTTTCCAATATGGATACAATTTAAATCTGAAGTACCATCAACACAACAAATTAACTTGGGAACGTACAGGTAACCTCATAGTCACACTATATTTTAGTGAGTATAAAATTGGAAATACAAATGGGAATGAAGTGCGGACATTTGGATTTTCCAATATGGATACAATTTAAATCTGAAGTACCATCAACACAACAAATTAACTTGGGAACGTACAGGTAACCTCAGATGACTATGATGGAATCCAAAATCAACATCAGTGGCTATAAATATGTTCACATAACATTAGGAAGTATGTGCATGGGTGTATAAAGATCTCAAAAGGGACAACCCCTGAACTATCTGTCCACGGAATTAGGTTATCCCTGGTACTGTTTGGTTAAGAGAAGATCATAGAGAATGAACCATGATATGGAACAAAGTTTACGATGAAATTAATTGATTGCTGGATGCTGAAATAATACTCAAAAAGTCCAAAATTGAAAGAGATTATTTGACACATTTTGTGGATTATAAAAATCTAAATGAAATTATTGGAAAGGACCCATGTCCTGTACAATTTATAAATTCAATCTGATAAGAGGTGAGCAGCAATGAATGATATTCCTTCTTGGAAAATTCTCTGGTTATGATCAAATAGGGATCACGGACAAAGATAAGTTGATTGTCACATTTATATTGGAATGCAGTATGCTATTATGCATGCTTATGATCAAATGCCATTGAGGTTATGTAATGTGCTCACATATAATTTAATGAACTATCCTTTTCACTCTTAGAAAAACGTCAACTAAAGATTTGGAGATGTTCCTGGATGACTGGTGTATCCATGGCATAAATTCCAAACATTTATGGGCATTATCTCAATGTATGAAATTATGTTAGCAAGTCAGATGGGCATTGAAGCCCAGGAAATGTAAAGTTTTGGTCCCTTATTGTGAACTTTCTGACCATGTAGCCTGGAAAAGTGGACTAAAAACAGATCCTGGCAATGGAACTAGATGTTTGATCAATCTAATATGGTTCAAATATTGTAAATGTATCTACATGTGCATTCTTCTCTCTCGACTCACTTTTCCACATAATACAATGAATAACCAGATATGTGCTGCGTAACTTCATGATACAGAAAAATAGAGAACTAATGTATATAATGTATGAAGAGCTGCACCACCGAAACCCCATGGTAGTGTCCTTCCATATGTATCAAAACATAATTTTCTTTAATCTATGTCCAAACTAACTCCTACATGATTTGATCTTTTCTTTTCTTCAGGTACATCATGAAGCCAAAAGTAGAAACCAAGGAATGTATAGTGCAAGGAATCATAGAGACACAAGTAAAGTTCCTTATCCTTCTAGGAAAATTTTAAAATTCTTGTTTATATTGATAATAATAAGGATATGGTTTCATTTGGAATTTGGGGGATCCTAGTCTTTATTGATTTGTTAGACAATTTGATTCATCAACAATCAAGAAAATTGAGGATCTGGAACATTTTTCATAGTTTATGCAATGGTATCATGGAAGCCAGTGCTTTGTAACTTTTGTAGATGAGCTTATTAGCTATTCATTTTGCAGCTCTCAAAATATTACCATATACTTCTCCAATATTGCAAGTTACTAATTATGTTTTTTGTTAAACTTTCCATAGAGTTTCCAAAATACAATGGCGTAGGAAAACATTACAAATTTCTGTTCATGATTTCATTTTGTCATTCTCTTGACCCTAGAGTTTTTCTTTCAAGTGTTTGTGGCATGGCTCTCCTTATGGGCGCTGTTTAAAGTACATAAAAATTTAATTTTTAAGGTATCTCGGTTACATTAAATTTTCTCCGAGTTAAGAAAACCTGTCAGCTTATATATGCCTTCTGATCACTATAGAGATAAGAACTTGAGGAACTTTAGCTATTTCAGAGTCCTTGCAAGGTTTTTAAAAGTGCAATTAGTAGTACGTATGACTTCTGAGAATAATCACGTGTTTTATCCATTCAAATAGTTTCCAAAATACAACAGTTTTGTCAAGTTATGCAAGTTTCTATTCATTTACTGCGTGATACTCTCCATATATTGTAAGATTACATTAAATGTGACAAGAAAAATTTCTTACAAACAGACACAATTTGAATACTTTAAAACTTTCAGAGTTCTTGCAAGGTTTATATGGGTAGAAGTGTGTGTGAATCCTGTGCTTTATTCAACTATAGAGTTTCCAAAACAAAACAGTTCAGTCAAAATTTACAATTTTATATTCATGTACTTTTTAACAGTTTCCATAGATTTGAAGAAACATTATGTGACGAGAACGATATCTTGTAAGTAGACACAACTCAAATATGACTAGTATCCTAGCATAAGCCCATCGAAGATATAATCCTGTATAATGCGAATTGTACCGTCGAACATACAATAGCAGATTTCAGTGCAAAACCAATGAATCCAGTTAGTTACATATTCATGATGAATCTGTTATGCTTTTCTTGCTCAATACAATGTCATGACAGGGTGCACTTCAGAGTCTCAGATTACTAGGGGTTTTTTATTATCCTAAGGCTGGCCAAAGAAACAAAAGATGTGTGTATTTTTATATTTTCTGTTTATTGAACCATTGCCTCATCAGATTAGATTATGCCATTATGTTTGCTACTTAGAGCACATGAAATACAATTTTTTTTTGTGGAAAATAAGGGTTAATTTTCCACTTAGAGATTTAAAGGCTGTGGAAACTCTCATCTGCATCATATGAGAAGTCACGAGTTCTGTACCATCCTTGAAATAAATACATAAAAGCTCCATTCTTTACAACAATGCACAACTATGCAAAGTCGAGTAAAACCTCAGCAAATTGTGCTCATGATACAACATACAATATGGTGACATGCATGTAAATTGAATCATATAAAATGTATTCCCCATCTCTCTTCCTGAAATAAACTTTCAATTTAGAGGCCTCGTACAGAGTTTCATGCACGAAGTATTTGAGTAGCTCCGAAAGGAATTTCATCATTATTAGTTTTACAAATGACTAAACAGTAAACACCCTTCATGAATCTTTTTTGCCAAGTGTCTACAATAAGGACATGCAAAGTCATGCTAAAGCCTTATTTAGAAATAGTTTGAGAGATGTGCTACCCACTGCCAAACATGGGCACTTTTTGGTATTACATCTATCTGGTATTTACATGATAGCGTTAGCATACTCTCCTTTACCATCCGAATCTTACCTTTTCTTGGGTTGGTGAATAAATGAGGAAGCTTTGTCCAAAAACAATATTTATTGTTCCCTTACCATCCCACTAAATAAGCAAGGGTTGGAAGAAAGGGTTAACATATGATCTTTTGGATCCCTCTTTGAGATCTGATGGAAACATCACTGTTTTTACAAAGTTTCAGGAGGGTCCCTATAGACTACCTCTTTTCATTACCCCAACAAAGGTCAATGGCTCATTTGGGAAGTAGTCGCTTTCAGATGTTGGCTGTACAGGAGGCTCAGGATCTTCATATTGATTACTTCCTTCTTTTAGCTTATTGTAGCCATTGGGGTTATCAAATGTCCATTGGATACTGCAGTTACTCACATAGACAGTGACAGGTCAGTTAGACGACGTTCCCCAACATGAGTGGCCACCAAGGCACCTCCGACCTCTTATTCTCACACTGGGCATAGATGGTCAACTCTTCGGCATGGAGGGTTAGCTACTCCTAATTTTTCAAAGTTCAGACTACACTTGCAGGCACACATTGCCAATTTTTTCTTTGTATCAGGAGGATCTTCAGCTGAGTGTTAGGAAAGCCTATGGAAGTAGTCTTGTGCTTCCTCCTAGGATTGTTTAGCTAGCCCTAATAGCCTAGGCCATTCTTTTGGGAACATCATAAGACTTTATTGGCACTTTCATGGTGGTTGATGAGGATGCTGCCCTTATTCTACTCTGAGCTCAAATAGGAACAGTTCACTTGGGAATCCTAGTTTTGATCGACATTTATCATAGATTCAGAAGCACGAACCTACATGCTAGAGAGTTTAGGTATTAAAAATACCTTGAAAGACATGAATTCTCAAAGCTTGAATGTATGGAAAATTAGTAGAGCAGCCTGGGCAAAGTTCAGAATCAACATCTTCAGTCCTTGTTAATTCATTTCTGGCATTTGATATGGGAGTTCTCTCAGGGATATTGTTGGAAACACTTACTTTCAGTACAGGAATTGAGGTCCGCAGGTTTATTTCTATCAAATTAGCTTCAGCCGAAGTCCAATTTTACTGGTTGTGTATAGTACCTAGAGATGACAATTTGTCATCAGCTCACAAAAGTCTACTATTTTCTTGGCAAAATATGTAGGGTGCTATACACTTTTCACTGTCACTCACTGATATGAAATAATTGTGAATCACATATTTGCAGCAATATATTTTCCTTTTAATTTCATTTGTGCCCTTGCAATTGTAATTTATTTTTCTGGGTCTTTGTTTATCATTTTCCCTCCCAGATGCAAAAGAATTGTTTTTTTCAGTGCTGAGGAAGTTAGTTGCGCATGTGGAAATGGCAATTGTTCCACTATCTGTAACTGATAGATTGGATTTCAAATAATTACACTCCCACAATAATCTGGCTTCTGATTTTAGATTTATAGTTTATGTTGGATTTTCATAACTTTTAATGAAGTGATGCATTTTATGCAAACATATTGTAATATTAACAATAGGTGCAGTTTTGCTGTTCTTGAATTGTTTATATTAAGAGCTTTAAAGATCTTATAGGCTGTTGTTCTTGAATTTTTCTGGTAAGAACTTTGGAGATCTTATATGTATTTTGAAAATTTTGCAGCATGTGGAGGCTTTGGAAGTCCTTTTGCAGGGACTTTGTGGGGTTCAGAAGGAAAAATTGAAGGTACATGAACTTCTGCTCAAAAGTGGACCAAATCTTGGTAAGTATATATTATCATTTGCTATGGTTGATCATTGGAGGATCATCTTTCTTGCTATATGCTTGAAGAGTGAAGTTGTAGAGTGTATCATTCTTTTGCATGGTGGACTTGTTGCTTTTGTTTTTAATAGTATTGTCTAGATGATTTCATCTCCAAGACTTTTTGCATGATCTCATTCTGCAGGACCATCGCTATCAGAGGTTCGTCTTTTGTGCTCCTTAGAACAGCTGGAGCCTGTTTGGTATGTGCCAATATATTCTACCAATTTGTGCATTTAACTTGGTGGGTTCTTTACATTTACTTTTATAAGCCTGGTTCTTGTCATGGGAATCTTTAGGATGCATTTAGTGTGATAAATTTTGACGTTTTAAAGGAAAGAACGCCTTTTATGTCATTAAATCTTATATGGAAAGTATGAAGGGTTATGTATAATAATATTATTAGAAGCTGTTTTCTTTTTCTTTAAATACGTGGGGCTAGTTTCTTGAATCATCTTTGGAAGATGAGGTTCTCTTTCTTGAGATGCCTGCTTGTGGTAGATAGCCATCTAATAGTATATATTTCGCTGTTGGAAATATTAAGGATGCATTTAGTGGAAATTTTTTTGATGTTTTAAAGGGAAGGACGGCTTTTGTATCATTAAATTCTATATTGAAAGTATGAGGGGTTATATATAATAATATTATTAGAATCTATTTTTTTTTTCTTTTGATACTTGGGGCTAGTTTCTTGCATCATCTTTGGAAGACAAGAATCTCTTGCTCAAGATGCCTGCTTGTGGTAGATAGCCATCTAAAAGTAAATATATTTCTGGATTGGTTGTTGTTCTATGATTCTAAGTTAAAGCTGTATTGAAAACTTATTGGAGAACTTGGCAAGGTTGCAGTCTGTGTGAGGGACTCCCAATTTTTTTCTGGGGCTTTCTTTGAAACAGTATTATCCTCTCTTATCTGTATTTTTAGTTGTTTCACAATTTGGAAATGCTCCTGATTTTTTTGAAAAAAGTGAATGAAACACGATCAATTTGAAAGACAGATATTCATTTTAACCAAGGGTGTCGGGTAATGGATCCCCAAAACTTGGGTGCACAGGGTATATAGGGCATTTGTATATATGTATAAACATGTGTGTGTGTTTGTGTTTGTGTTTGTGTATATATATATGTATCCATATTCTACACAAGAATTTAGAAAAGTCAAACTAATTGAATGGGTATGAATATGAGTTCAAACTGGGTACATGCATGTACTTGCTATGCCGATATTGATTCAGGGTGGCATGCGTGTAACTATAATTTTAATCCATTGAACAGTTGTGCAAACATCTTTTGCACAATTTGATTAATCTATAAAATGTTCTCTATATGGATATAAATGAATAGAAATTTTAGGCATTGAGATTAACACAATTAAAAGGAATATTTGAATCGTGTTGTTGAGAGGAAACATATCTTGTCCATTTCACCAGTAATTAAGGCTGCACTAGGAACTCCCCATTGAAGGGGGAAGTTGAACTAAGGATTTGAAACCTTCTTTCAAATGGAAACCTCCTTAGGAGACACAGTTAAAGCTTAATTTTGATCTAGCAGTTAAAAACAATCCTGGTCAAGCAGGTGGTAGGGGATCCCTGACGTTGATGTACGTTATGGACTTTGGATAATGTTCCAGTGATGTTGCTGAAGATATAGCAATTCTGAAGGGTATCTGTCTGGATATTTCTAAAGGTTGGGAAAGATTGGAGATACAGGGGTACTCTAAATTGTGATTTAGGTGGTCAATTATAGAAGCTGTTCCATTTTGAAATTGAATGCTATCATCCAAGACTTAATATCTACGTAAAATTTCATAACATTAACTTCAATCTTACTAGAATAGGAGGGAGTTGGCTGTCATATCTATTATCCAACAGAGTGGCGGATTCATTTTCTAGAAATTTGTCCCCTTGTCTCCAAACTCAGGCCATTAACCAATGATGATCATTAAACCTTCAAGATAATTATTAATAAATTTAATCAAAGATTAATTGTTGGCATGCATGAATAGAGCAATCTTTTCACATACTGTATAGAGAGTTTGGCTGACATTTTATGACAGAGAGGCAGGCTTGAAAGCAGTTTAATAATGGCATGCAATGCTAGCATCTTTCTTAAAACTGTGATGTAGGGGCTTAAAGAAAATCCAGTATTGAGCTTGGCTTTGGTGAAGAACTTTTGGGATTTTTCAGCGTGGAGGGAATAGGCTAGAACTGAAGGTTTTGTGGGCTCAGCCCTGTACTGAGCTTGGCATTTTTATTGGGTGATATTCATTCGATGGCTTTGCTGTATTTTTCATCTCTCCAGTCATTTCTTTGCTTTTTGTTGGTTTGTCAGGTTTGTTGGTGGAAGTGTTTACCAGTAGTCTAGTAAGTAGGGTTTGCACATTTCATCTGTTTTTATTCCTCAAGTTTTTTTCCCATTTTAATACACCAAATGCCTGTAGCAAGAAATTTTGTAGCTCTGAGGTGGCGAAACCTAATAGCGAGGAGATGTTAGTGAGAAGATGGATTTGATCTGGAAAATTAACTGCTCGGTCTCCTATAATGGAAGGCATGAAACAGGGTATGCGGTTGGGGTGAAACTCAGAGATATTTCCAGGTGATAGCAGGAATTGCAAAGCTGATGCCCTTTTCCCCTCTCATCTGTGCTTTTGAAAGAGATGAAATCCTCTGTTTCTGGTGATGGGAGCCATAAGGATAAAAAAGGGAAAAATATAGTTGGCCCTCAGCCCTAGAGGGTTGGGAAAGTGGAAGCAGAATTTCACATAGGGCGGAAAAACATATGAAAGTCCTGTTATCTGTTGTTGGCTGGGGGATTCCATCAGATATGGGCTGGCATTATATAAACAAGGTGAAACAGGTTATGCTGCCCAGATGTGAGGACTGTCCCTAACTATGGAAACACAAGAACCCAAAGCAATGTTCATTTGGTTGCACAAAATCATACCGCAAAGATGGTAGTACATGGCAGGGCTTCATACATGATGGATTTTCTGAGGGACTTTAAGACTGCCGTGACTATTCTATATAGAAATTTGTTTAAGGAAGATGGACAATCTGCAATCTCAAGTTGAGTTTTAGATGAGATTTGCCACTCCTTGGCTGAGAAAGAAGGCATTAGACTGCCTCCTGAAGTCCAACATTCTACTTCTCAAGACCAGGACTGTGATTAACTTGCTGGTTCTGATGGCGATTGGTGAGGATCCTGCTGCATGTTTTCAAATTTCATCTACACTTAACGCTTTTGGTCCAGTATCTCAGTTGAGTTGAGTTCTGTTCAGTTGAGATGCGTAGTACACTGTTTTGTTTTTCAGATGATGTTAATGGTTTTATATCTGTTTTTACTGCTGGTGATATGTCTCTCGTCATGCAAGTCTTATAAATAAAGTTTGTACTGAATTTTGTCAGTTTTGTTGCCTCTGAAAGCTAGATTTATGGTAAAATTAAGTTTTTGCTATCAGTAGATGATTACTTTGGATGCCCTCTTTTCTTGAGCATGGGGGCACGTCTGTAATGCAAGTGTGCAATCTTTTTCAGGTAAAAGGACATGGCCCTTTGGTATTGGGTACTTGATACTGATCGAGCCATTTAAGCACTAAGAATGGTAACATGATTTCATGGTTCAGGATTGGTTTTGTGAATACCTGGTTATGGCTGAATGGTGATGGTAATTTAATAAATGTCTAAAGGGCTTCTAGAATTTGTGTCTAAAAAACTGCTGCTGGATGATGCAAAATAGTTGATTGTTTCTTTTTGTTATAAATTTCACAAAATTAGGGTATTATAGAAAGTAAATTTGGGTAACTTGGTCAAATATTTATAGGTGACACTTTGACAAACAATTTTCTATAAATAAGTCATTTTTGAACGTTCTTGATTTTGGGACATTGGACATGTACTTCATTTAGTATTATTATCTTGATAAGAAGTTAAATCTAAATTCTAGGAGACTGGATTTTGTTTCTATTTTGAGATAACTCACTATGCGACTTTGGAAGAGAACTTGGAAACATAGTTATGGGAAATTGTAGAAATTCATGTATCTCATTTACTGGCAGTTGCAGGCCAGTTTGATGCAGCTCTAATTTGAACCTAATATTGGTGAAGTTTGAGAAGATGAAAAGTTTCGAAGTCAATGAATTGTAGTAAACTTTATGGTGAGCCTCCAAATGGGATTGAAGGCAACTTGGATTTAATTTCAGCTGATTTTTACTTTTGAGGTTAGGGGGAAGTAAATCTGGTGATTATTTGAAATGAAAGAGATCATAAAGGAGCTTTAATGTTTTGTTGTTTAGGATCATCTATGGATAGGTACCGACTAGATTTGCACGATTCCTATTTGAATGGTGAAATCACTTGAGTTCAAAATATAGGCTTGCTAAATAAAACTATAATCTGTAAGTTTAATTTAAGGTGACAAGCATTCTCCTTCTAGTTTAGTATGCTCAAGCCTAATCGTTCGTTATATACTGAACAAACTTATATTATGGCGTGAATTGCAGGACTGTTGCACACATTGGGGGAGCCCTGAAAGGTGCTGCTTCTGATCAGGTCTCAGCACTTGTGCGAAATAGGGAGGATAGTAGGGTGAGTAGTAATGCCCTCAGGTTCTTTTATGCGTTGGGCTACAAACTTGACCATGAACTTTTGAGGGTTGGATTTGCATTCCACATTCAAAGGGCTGTCAGAATCACCGTGTCAGTGACCTCTGTTCATAAAATTCCCAAGCTCCATGCTATTGACGAAGCAGTGCCTGTGACAGCAGGACTCCAACTGGTAGAAGTATCAGCACCATCAACATCTGACACCTACCATGAAGCAGTGGCAGCAATCTCGTTATTTTCTGAGTTTCTTGCACCGTAATATTCTAAATCTTCACTCTTGCTGAGTTGCTCTCTACTAAATTCTGTGTTCCTGATTTATTATGTACCATGGAATTGATGAGATATATACCATGCATATATATGCAGGCTTCTTCACCTTTCAAAGCCAGGGGTTACAACAGGTGTTGTCTCAACAGCTTCAGGAGCAGCTGGCTCTCTCATGGCAAGGGGAAGTAGTAAATTAGCATAATGCTATGGGTTTTACAAAAATTAAGGCGAGTGAACAGTACATGATGCCCCAGTACATCTCATCCCTTTTGTTGGCATGTAACATTTGGCTCATGATAAGCTTGGCCGTATGAAAGTCATATAGGAAGCGTGGGGCTAAGAATAATATTTAAGTAGGTATTAGTGCTGCCTAGCATATGTAGATTGGAAGAAGGTTATTGAAATCAATTAAAGTGAAAATAGTTTGCATGTTCTGATGGCTATTTTTAGATGGTTAATACCATAATACCGATCTTTGGAACCATGTTGAGAAGGGTTGTTTCGCACATACCTTATATGTGCGAGTAAATTAAGATAAGCTGCCGCAAATCAATTAACATAGAAGTGGATGAAAGTTTTAAAAGCGGATTGATAGGGACTTCAAGGATGGATAAACACAGAGACTGAATTAGTCTTATGGATTTGGCATTTTCTGCAGTGAATCATTATCTAATATCTATTTTCAGGAATCTGCGTGTTAACATCAAGTCACTCTTCATGAGCCATCTTTCATTGAGTCATGTTTCACAAGAACCCCTCTCATGAGTTTGAATGGTCCACTTTATTAGTATTTTTCAATAGATTCCCTTCTTCTATGCATATTTTTAAAAACAGAATCCTGCTTATACAAACTTATTCAAAAGAGATCCGAGTGAAACAGCCCCTTCATCGAATAAATCTTATTTTAATTTTAAGCAGGGATTCAAGATTTTTTTAGTTGGGCTGCGAACCAAAGGGAAGAAATATTTGTTCCAAATGTTGCCGAAGATATGTAATGTCCATTGCTATTCACAGAAAACTGTGCTCTTTTCAGTCTAATATAATAATTGATAATTCAAAAGATATCATCTGTGACATTGCTAAACAATTTAAGTTCTTCATTTTAAAGTTAAACAAGCTAACCTCCATTTAGAATAAAGTTTTGACCATAGTTCAAATTATTGTACCCAGCAGCCCAAAATTTTGACTTAGATTCCGGACTTACCGAAATACTTGGCAAAACTCGTTAATTACTTGACAATTTTTTTTAACAAGTTAATATATACATATATATATATATAAAATAAACTTAAATAACATGTACAACATTGTTAAAAAACATAATAATTGAGTGTATAGAATGCATGGGTATTTTCTATTAGTTTGAGAACAAAAATAAGTACAATGTTCAGTTTTAGATTTAAAAAAGTACAATACCCATTAATGCACCATTATATCATCTCCAACTTCGTACTCATCAATTGTGCCTTGGAAGTGGAAGGTAAAGATTCTTTTATTAGGAAAAACCTTTGTAAGCATATCATCCTCACCAACCCCCCTTGATGCTTTTGAGTTTATGTCTATTGCCACTGCCCTTTTTATTGCCTCCCTCACCAAATCTGTTATATCCTTGTTAAACATGTGTTGTTTATCCTCAATGATCTAGGTTGAGTATGGATTGATATCATCCAAGTCAATCGCATGATGACTCTCTTGCCTCTCCACTTGTTTCACGTGAAAACAAAAATTGTATCATACAAAAGCAAAGTCATCAAGGCTTGATGTTGTTAACGTATTGTGCCTCTGTGTGAATGATTTCAAACATGTTTTAATAACATTTAGATTTATAAGAGCTATATGGTTGGCACAAAATGCGAATGGCTAGTTTCTAAAGATTTAGTAGTTTTGTATTATAATCTTTCCACTACATATCTCTAAATGGTTGTTTTGTACCATAATCTTCTCACCACAAATTTACAAATATGACATAACTTTATAAGTCAACTAAGTTTGCATTTATTAAAAAAATCTACTATATACGACTAACAAGACTACAATTAAATGAATCAATTCGTTTTTACTTCATTGTTGTGTCATTCTCCTAGTGAAAGAAAATAGCCTCTCTTCTACACTCTTGTAAATCAACAACTAATCAAAAGTTCTCTCTAATGGTTTCGTAAATGATCGTCTTCTCTATGCATGTGTAGAGGCCATATTTAACCTCTTTATCGGTTTTAAATGAGTTAGAGAAGAAAAATATGGAATTCAAGTGGTAGGTAATTACATGTATATGTTGATGAAATTGCTTGTTTAATCTCTGATCAATTATGCATCAAATGGATTCATTTTTTTTTCACAATAATTTGTTATATCCTCCATGGATTTGTCCATGGCCTCATACATATAACCAATTAGAGGTTTTCCCCATCCACCAAACGTAAATGATATAGGAGATCCATCAATAGTGGTTCCATCAGAGCAACCTCCAAAGGTTCGTGGTGCTTCCAAGATCATGCATCCATCTCCAACAGATGTCACACACACCCCTATAGTGGCACAATGCAAGTTGTGCATATCGGTCGTGGCAACACCTATGCACACACCCAACTTTGTGGTACCTACCATTGGTTTCAACAAGGTTCGACACATCTCTAGGACAAATTGCAAAGGCCAACTCACACTACGCAATATCTAGCTATTCCAAGCATTACATTCCTAACATCAACCAATAGTCCCTGTGCCATGCTAGGTGACACTCGTAGGACTTGCGTTATGCTAGAGCATTCCACGCACCTATTATTCAAGCCACCTAACCATCAGAAAATGAAGTCACAAATGGAAATGATTCTTCTTCCATAATGGTTCATGCCTTCTTGACTTTCTAATATATGTATGCACAACTGTAACTTAAGTTAGCAATCAGAGTAGAAGATAGACAACTATATATCTTTCTCAAGCATATGCAATATACAAAACTTATAGATTAATAAAACTTTATGTTCTAGTTCTACTATCCCTCTCTCTTGATTCTCTGCATATAGTCTCATATGGCTTCCACACACACATATAACACATCTAGAATTTTATTGAAGTGTTTTCCATCAAGTTTCTTCTCAAAGTCTTAGATTAGTGGTATCAAAGCGGTGAGTTGACATAAAATATGTTATTAGGTACAAATATTTATGGGTTCGTTAAAACTTTAGTTAAAACTAACATTACAAGAGGTTAGTTTTGATGTTTATTCCATATTAAGATACATATTTACAAGATTTGAAGTGGGTCTCATCTATCTCATACATGCATATACACAAATGCCAGATATTTCCTACTCTAACTTAAAGAATTAATATATTTAAAACATCCATCACATTTCGCAATACTCTTTATCTTTATACCTTCACTCTCGTTGTTACAATACTATGTTATGCCTCAATATCTTCATCACCTCTTATACTCACTTATCCTAGCTTATATCCATTATATCAATCTATATCACTTATATTACATCTTTTACAATATTGCAGTATAAGTACCAACTTGATACATTTACAAAACTAATAGACATATCTTGTAGGACATGCCTCTTCTTTATATAGTGTTATTTGTGTTACCGCGAAGTGTCATACCATACTACATTGCTAGAAAAGGTAGAATCGTCTGTTATATCAATCTGTGGATGTATGTCGCTGCTATGGTAAGGTTGGAGTTTTTGCGGTGATATATCTTCCCTCTAAAGAATCATGCAAACATTTACCTATATTTTATTCTATTGTCTCATCCTCGAGACATTTTTTAAGAATCCTAGCATGCTCAATCTAAAACCTGTTTACTGCTATGAATAGAAAAAAATCAAAACTTGCGAAGGGTAACACGATTAACAACTAAAAATTTAGACATCTAATATAAGATACCAAAATATTCTCGCTCGAGTCACTTGATTGGATTTATAGGATAGTGTCACATTTTATCTTAAAAAGAAACTTCCATCAACCAGTGGTTACCTCTCCTAGGGTAGATACTTCTCATACTTCTTTGTCACGGTCTTAGAGAAAGTCGCCCAATTCACCAAAAGAGCCTTGGATGTTTGAATTTTATGTTCCATTTTAGTCTTTTTATTTGCGGCCTTTACTATAGCTAGTGGAGCTATTGTAGCCTCAAAACTCTTAAGATAGGCTTCATGGTCCGTAGTCTTCTCCTCCATATTTTCCACTTGTTTTCTTAACAATGTGCCATGGTACATTTCTTCAAAGATTAAAGATTTTGTCTGCTTGTTGTTCCTTGCAAGCTTGCCCTGAATCAATTAGTTTCTTCCGTTCTTTAGTGGAAATCTTGATGGCATCATAACTAGTAGAGGCTTCACTTAGTTGCCTCTCCAAGTCATCCAACTCCTCCTTATCCTAAGTAAAAGTTGGCCAACTAATGGAGTATGCAAATAATGTTGTCGCATCCCCCATTGCTTTTTGAAGATTGTCTATCTCTACCTTGCACTCATCCCTCCAAGTTTTATTTTCACTAAGGAGTGGTCTAAGTGATTTTATCTCATGCACTACAGTTGCTTCTGACAGAAATGCTTCCTTGTCTATTGTTTCAACATCATTGATGAGATTATCCACTATATATTCTAGCTATTGCTTAATTGACAAAGTGGTACCAGGGTTATACTAGGGTCTTGCAGTTATAAGGGTCTTAAGTTCTTGTTGTAGGCTCAATCTGCACCCTTGGAGAGAGTTTTTCAGGCCCACTCCAATTGAGCTACACAATGGGAACAACCCGAGGTTGTGGGTCACCTATAGTAGGGTTGGACCTCTGGAGAAGGTCGGCTTCCTCTTGATGCTCACCTAAACTAATGTTTGTCATAGGAAAAAGGGTTAGAAAGGGTTGATAAGGGCTCCTAAGAAAGTTAACCAGGTGATTCACCAAACTTAAATGGACACTCACATAAGCTTAAACCCACACTAGATCAACATAAGACAACTATAGTTCACACAACCTCACAATCTCACTGATTGCATAAGTATTTCATGGAATAGGTTCGAACAAAACACTAATCTAGACTTGCAATAGCTTGAAAACACCTTAAACGAGGTAAGCAAAAAGACAATGAACTAGGAAGATTCTCCTTCATGAATTCATCATGCACAAGCATACTAAGCACTAATCAAATGCAAGAGATAGGCAAAAAGTCAATCTTATTACTTCAAGAGGTAGTTCTTACAATATTTTGACAGGGTTTAGCCTTATCAAATGAGCACCCTTTTGCAAGAGTCTCAATGAGTATCCTTATCTCCCAGAAAGATGAAAAAAAACTCTAAAATCTGAAAACCCTTACAATGGAGAAGAGAATGGGGTCATATAGGAAAAGGGAGAGAGAGAAAGAATGTGGGAGCACGCCATCAGAAAGGGAACACACCGTCCCAGATCATTAATTAAACTTGAGCTGCCACCTTTTGCTCGAATGCTCTGCCACCTTTTTGATCAATCAGGATGCTGCTTGTGGCTTACCAAGTGGAAAGGTCCCCACAGGCTACGAGGATGCATTGAATGCTCTTAGTTGCAAGTTTCAACCACCAGATCCTTTTCTTGATCCTTCATGCCATCTCCTATTGAAGATAAAACTTTCATGCTCATGGATATGACAGAATCATGACTTTATCTGCTTTAGATGGCTACTTGTAAAAAATATGGCCATGTTGAAGGACGAGGACCCTCTTCATGATCCCAGACATATACCCTTAATCAAATATGGACCCATATCTTTTTAATAGATGGAAAACCAATCTCCTTTATTGGTTTTCCTGTAGCCACATATATCGATGTAGACCTATACACTGCATAGCCTCTTTTGATCTTGATTAGGTCTAAAAGACCTATTTTTGCTTTTGAGCATCCATAGAAATTGAGAGCTCATCATATACAAGTCTCCTTTAAAGAATGGCGAACACAGTCGCAAAATGAACCCTGTATGCCACAAACCTTCAAACCAGTGTCTATATTTAGCTTCAATGGTGCCCCCTTTATCATTGATCATCCTGACTCTATCATTATGTCCTTGTAATGGCGTTTAGTTGAGCTCTAATGGTGGAATGATGATTCCTGCAAGCCCTACTTGCCTTGATTCGACCCTGGTTGCATGTTTGACCTCCCATCAAAAGTCCCTTAGTCTATTGACTTTGAAACTCGCTCATTGATTTTCCTGGGAACCTAACGTGCTTATACCACTTGACAACCTCTTGCCTGTCCCTGAGATAAGCTGACCTTGTTGACCTCGCTCGCACCATTGGATTATGATGTACAAATGAACATGAGCCCTTTATCTAGATCCACTGACTTTTTGACTTTAAATCACACCATTGGATCAAGATGTACGAGTGGACATGTATCATAAATTTTCCTGGGACCCACCATTTGAACTCAAATGACTAACTCACGAGGCCCAAATTTGACGTCTGCATGCCCGTATTTGACATCCACACGAATGTATTTTGACATTTGCATGATCATCATTAGGATCTTTGAACCCCAATGGTTATTTGTCATGGCCTAAATTTGACGTCCACACATTTATCATCTGACATTCACGCAACCATCATTGATGTTTGCATGACCATCAATCTTTTGGACCCTAATAGATAAATATTGAGCTTTATTTTGATGTTCACCTGAACATTTTGTTTTGTAGGTTCAACTTTAAACACTTATAACTTGAAATAGAGAACTTGCATGGGCCTGAAATTTGTAGAGTATGTTCCCAACATGAAGGGCTCTATGGCACTATAATATTTTGGCTTGTAAGGCTTTTTGAGGTGCATTTATTAAATGCTCAAACATGCTACTCTATTCACTTTTGCATGACGTCTTAGTGATGGTTTGGTTCTTAAACTTGTACAACTCATCTTTTGATCATTCTTTCAAGGTCTTGATGATTTTATAAAGCTTGTGCAACCTGGTTCATGCTCATGAATGCTCAAACACCATAAAAATTGCTTGGACCCTTCATCTTTGTGACTCCAGACCTGTCCCTTAAAGATTAACAAATTGCACTTTAAGTTAACTTAAAGTCTTTCAAAAGCTTTGTAAGCATAATGTGATCCTTGGACCATTCATTCCATCTAGAACTTGTTCACTGTGCAAACCATACAAAAGCTTTATATGTGGGCCAAATTTAGCCAACATTTTTGGCGACTCACAAGGGTTGCATGCCTATTATGCAAGAAAACCCAAACCATATTGCTTTGTCTAGTCCATTGGGCATGTAATCGCTATCTGGTTCAATATATTGATTTCAAGCTAAAAACAAGGTTGGCCCTTTCCAAAACCTCCTATTAAAGCAAAAGGGACAACAAGAAAAACAACAAAGGCAAGTGCACGCAGACACTTGGAGGAAAGAAAAAACAACTAACCTACTAAGCAAATGTGCACAAAGCCACTTAGAGAAGAGCATAAAAACTACTCTAATATGTACAAGTTTACAATTTACAAGTACTTTCCACTTGGGTCAAATGGGAAACTTCTAGCATCATTTGCTTATGATAGACCAGGATGAAAAATACCTTGCTTTGGAGAGCTCATAATAGGTGGGCTAAGATTCCTGGCTGCTAACTCCTTTGGCATGCTCTCAAGTGGATGAAATGGGATAAACATGTCTCCAATGTAGACATGTTTGTCTATTTCTTCCAAGTTTGGTTCATGTTGGACTACAGGAGTACTTGCAACCTTCTCTTTTGATGGCTCAATTTTATGTTCTGAATTAAGCACAACATGTGATGGCTCCTTCTTGTCATCCTCCATCCGAGATAGATACCTAATAGGACATCCTCTTATCAATACAAATGTTGAGAAATCAAATTTTACTTGGCTCCTGCATTTTGATACCCCATCATTATGTTCCTCAGGCGCAATTAGATTATAGTCTCCCTGAAGAGGAGCATAGCATGCTCCCAAGATCTCAAATAGGTCCTCCAATATGACTAATTCTATAATTGCAACCTTTGATGACTCTCACTAGGATCATGCTTTTCAATATGCACATTTGATCAACTACTTCTTGGACTTGTTTACTTGAAGGTACAAGTGTGTCATCCAAATTTGAACATAAATCTTCAAGTTCATCCCAGAAGGTAACCTCCTCTTGGTCATTCGAAAGGATGTCAATATCAACCTCATCAAGACTCAATCTATAGTAGCTAGATTGGTCTTCTTCCTCTGAAGAGAGGGGAGGCTCATCTTTGCAAGCAAGGTCTAACTCATCATGCTTTTGATGCTCTTTACTGGTATGCTCATCAAACTGCATCACTTGAGCACTTAAGATGTCTTCTTCATCAACCTCAATCAAGGTTTCATCTCATTCTTCCACTACAAATGAGGGTTGATCTGACCATCTAGGGTCCAAAATGTTACACTTGTCTTGCTCAAGCTCTGATCTACTTTCCTATTGCTCCAAACTATCAGGGCTATCTTCATTTGACACCTCATCTTGAAGTGTACCCACCTCAAACACCTGGTTCTAATCCTCTTCTTGATCTATGTAGAATGGACCTTCAGTAGTCCATTCAAAGTCTGCTCTATTTTCATCTTGAGGGTTGTCCTCATCAGGATCCAGTTCATTAGTGTCAAAGCCATGCCAAGAAGGCTGGTCCAAACCTGAATTTTCCCTTTTTGGATGAAGTGGATTGCCTATCATGATCTCTTCATCATAGACACTTGTGTTGTCCTCTTTAGGCTCATCTTTGACTGCATGCTCCTCCTCTATTCTTTGTAAAACATGTTCCTCCTTTATGAGGGAGATGATGGGAGGGTGAAGAAGTTCACCTTGCTTGTAGCGTAGGAGAGTATCCTTCCAACCAGGGACCTTGAAGGCTCTCTTTGGTGGCTCTTGAAGAAAGGATAGAGTCTCAAAAATCTTATACACCAAGCTCATTTAGATGAGCTATGGTTGCTTGATTCATTTCTTGCACAACTAACCCTTCCTCTACTAGGACTGGTTATTGGACTGCCTCAACTAACACCTCCTCCTCCTTTATGCCCTTTTGAACTAATTTCCATGATGGAAATGAGTATGGAACAGACACTTTCACTTCCTTTTGAATGGTTATAGGAGAGGGTGGTCTCACAAGTGAGGGCATGACATAGCCAGGGTCAAAAGTGATAGAGAAGATCCATGATGGGATGACTTCATGTTCTTGAGTGAGAATGGACATAGGGGCAGGAGAGGGCAAACTGATTGGCTTAGGCTTGACATACTCTTTCTCCCATTGCTCAAACACTTTTTCAATGGACAAAACCCACCCTTTCATCTCTTGCTTCTCAACATGTGAATAATAAACTTATTCAATGGATGCCCATACATTCCAAAACTCTTGCAAGATATTTATCTCCTCCACGGCATGAATAGGGAATTATTGTCCAAGTTTAACCCCATCATTGATCTTCATGATTATTTTGCCTTAGTTCGGTATTTACTCTCTGAGTTTCGATAAGGATGGACTTTGACAAGGTTGACTAGGGGCTGATCAAGAATTCTTAAAGGTTGAGCTTGAGGCTCTTGGAGGGAAGAGGATACATAAGACTGGTCCAAATGAGCTTGCTACTCTTCATAAGACCTTAACATTGTTTGCATTTTGGACCATGTTTCTCATCATTGTTATGTCCTTATTCTTACAAGATGACCATTGTTCACCCTCAAAAACTAACCATATGTTCTTGACTAACTGAAAAACACTCCTTGCCTTTTGTAGAACATGGATAGGGATGACTAGATAAAAATCCAAACCTTTACCAATCTCCCTTATCAACTCAATGTAAAATGATAATGCTTACTTGAATCCTGACAAGGATGTAACATGGTAAACTTGGTCTTGACAAGGGGAAATAGAGGGCTGATTTGAATGCAAAGGAGGCTGACCTTGGTCATATGCAGGGGTGGGAGGAGGACAAAGGCCATGATAGGGTTGATAGGCTATTTGAGGGCCACTTGGGGGGAACACATAAACATTATTTCCCTGATAAGTGTGGTGCTGAGGTAAATAATAAGCATACCGATCAAAATATGATTGATTGTACATACTAGATTAAGATGACTAGGCATCGGGGTTGATTAAACTAGCTAATGATTACTCAGAGTTGCCATTGATGTTTGCACACTTGCCTCCAAAGGCTAATTGAATGAAGATAACACCAAAACTCTTCACTTAATGCATGATAAACTTTGTCCCATTGGGCATGCCAAAAACTATTGTAGGCTCAATCTGCACCCTTGGAGAGAGTTATTCAGGCCCACTGTAATTGAGTTACACAATGAGAACAACCCCAGGCTGTGGGTCACCTATAGTGGGGTTGGACCTTCGGAGAAGGAAGACTTCCTCTTGATGCTCACCTAAACTAATGCTTATCACAGGAAAAAGGGTTAGAAAGGGTTGTTAATGGCTCATAAGAAAGTTAACCAGGTGATGCACCAAACTTAAATGGACACTCACATAAGCTTGAACCTACACTAGATCAGCATAAGACAACTATAGCTCACACAACCTGAAAATCTCACTGATTGCACAAGTATTTCATGGAAGAGGTTCAAACATAACACTAATTCAGACCTACAATAACTTGAAAACACTTTAAAATAGGCAAGCAGAATGACAATGAACTAGGAAGATTCTCCTTCATGAATTCATCATGCACAAACATACTAAGCACTAATCAAAGGCAAGAGATAGGCAAAGAGTCAATCTTATTACTTCAAGAGGTAGTTCTTACAATATTTTGACAAGGTTTAGCCTTATCAAATGAGCACCCTTTTTCAAGAGTCTCAATGAGTATCCTTGTCTCCCAAAAAGATGAGAAAAACTCTAAAATCTAAGAACCCTTACAATGGAGAAGAGAATGGGGTCATATAGGAGAAGGAAGAGAGAGAAAGAATGTGGGATCATGCCATCAGAGAGGGAACACACCACCCCAGATCATTAATTAAACTTGAGCTACCACATTTTACTTGAATCATCTACCACCTTTTTGATCAATCAGGACGCTGCTCGTGGCTTACTAAGTGGAAAAGTCCCCATAGGCTCTAAAGACGCATTGAATGCTCTTAGCTATAAGTTTCAACCACCATATCCTTTTCTTGATACTTCATGCCATCTCCTACTGAAGACAAAAAATTCATTCTCATGGATTTGATAGAATCATGACTTTGTCTGCTTTAGACAGTTGCTTGTCAAAAATATGGCCATGCTGAAGGACGAGGACCCTCTTCATGATCCCAGACATCTACCCTTGATCAAATCTGGACCCATATATTTTCTATAGATGGAAAACCAATCTCTTTTATTGGTTTTTCTGTAGCCACATATGTCAATACAAACCTATAGACTGCATAGCCTCTTTTGATCTTGATTAGGTCTAAAAGACTTATTTTTGCCTTTGAGCATCCATAGAAATCGAGAGCTCATCATATACAAGTCTCCGTTAAAGAATGGAAAACACAGTTTTATGATGAACCTTGTATGCCACAAACCTTCGAACCAAAGGTATATATTTAGCTTCAATGGTGCCCCCTTTATTGTTGATCATCCTGACTCTATCATTATGTCCTTTTAATGGCATTTAGCTGAGCTCTAATGGTGGAGTGATGATTCTTGTAGGACCTGCTTGCCCTGGTTTGACCCTAGTCACATGTTCAACCTCCCATCGAAAGTCCCTTAGTCTTTTGAATTTAAAAATCACTCATTGATTTGATTTGTATGATATGTATGCGGACCATTGATTCTCTTGGGAACCTAACACACTTATGCCACTTGGTAACCTCTCGCTTGTCCTTGAGATACGCTGACCCTGTTGACCTCACTTGCACTGTTGGATCATGATGTATGAATGAATGTGAGCCCTTGATCTAGATCCACTAACTTTTTGACTTTAGCTCACACCATTGGATCAAGATGTATGAGTGAATGTGTACCATGGATCTACCTGGGACCTACCATTTTAACTCAAATGGATAACTCATGAGGCCCAACTTTGACATATGCATACCTGTATTTGACGTCTGCATGAACGTATTTTGATGTTTGCATGACCGTCATTAGGATTTTTGAACCCCAATGGTTATTTGTCACGGCCTAAATTTGACATCCACGCACCCATCATCTAACGTTCATGTGACTGTCATTAACATTTGTATGACTATCAATATTTTGGACCCCAATAGATAAATGTTGAGCTTTATTTTGACATCTGTGTGAACATTCCATTATGCAGGTTCAACTTTGAACGTTTAAAACTTGAGCTAAAGAACTTGCATGGGCATGAAATTTGCAGAGTATGTTCCCAACATGAAGGAATCTATGGCACTGCAATCTTTTGGATTGTGAGGCATTCCGAGGTGCATTTATTAAATTCTCAAACATGATACTCTATTTACTTTTACATGACATCCTAGTGACAGTTTGGTTCTTAAACTTGCAGAGCTCATCTTTTGATCATTCTTTCAAGGACCTGATGATTTTCTAAGGCTTGTGCAACCTGGTTCATGCTCTTGAATACTCAAACACCATGAAACTTGCTTGGACTCTTCATCTTTGTGACTCTAGACCTGTCCCTTGAAGATTAACAAATTGCACTTTATGTTAACCTAAAGTGTTTCAAAAGCTTTGTAAGCACAATGTGATCCTTGGACCACTCATTCCATACAGAACTTGTTCACTGTGCAAACCATACAAAAGCTTTATATGTGGGCCAAATTTGGCCAATAGTTCCCACTTTATTCCCCCCTCCATACATACGTAGACATCCAACCGACCTTATCCCTCTTAAGCAATGTTTCTCCAGTATTTTCCTTTTCTACAAGGATTAATTTCTATAATGCCACTCCAATATATCCTCCGAGTGTTGGATGCAATAGGCTATATGGTACTATGATGATGGAAGCTACTATTTGTGTTTGGCTAGTTCTAATTTTACTCATCTCAAGGGATATCTAGGTGTCATTGAAGAGGATGGGATAGTTCAAATCACCCCCAATGCACTAGATACTTGTTATTCTACTCCCTTGTCTGTCTCTGCAGAACTTCCAGAACTTATTTCCTTAATCACTACTTTGTTAGTTGTCCCTTTTTTCACCTAACCTTATCCTTTGCCTTGCTATCTATTTGAGATTTCTTCTCTAATTTCCTTATCATTTGCCTCTTTTTACATCCTTTCTTCTTCTTCTTCTTCTTCTTTTTCTTCTTCTTCTTCTTCAATTTTCTTCTTTTCTTGATTCTGCTTATCTGCTTTTTCTTTATTTTGTTCCTCTTCCTTTTTTTTGTTTTTCCTCCTCTTTTCTTCTTTTATCCTCATCTTTTTATTCATTGTTTTTCCTTCCATCCTCTTCTTTGTCATCATCTATTCTTTTTCCTTTGTTCCTTCTTTTTATCTGCTTCCTCTTTTATTTTCCTTTCCTCCTCTACTTTTTCTTTTTTTGCATGTTCTTTTTATATAATCTACTAAGCTTATTTGTTTACTAGTTCATTTATCCCTTGCATTCTTTTATTTTCATCCTCTAGTTATTTTTCAATTGACTTATTTGTTGTGCAGTTATCTCTTCTATTTCTTTAGTGTCTTCATTTGTCATTGATTCTCTAGAGTCTATGCTAATAGTTCAATTTTATATATTGATTGCAACTCTCCCTATTAGAGTTCCACAACCTTTCTTTATCTTCTAGAGACATTTATGTCTCTCGCATAATTTTTTTCTCCAATATAATTTTTGTCACCAAAAATTTCACCCTAGAGGAAGTTGTTCAAGCCTACTCTAAGATTTTGGCAACATTGGAATAATTCTAGGTATGTGGGTTTACCTATAGTATAAGTAGACCTCTAGGTTTAAGAGCTAGCTCCCTAAATTTGCCTTGAGGTGCTTATCACCTATACTAATTGATTGCTTGTGGGAAAAGGGATAGAAGTATGCATGAAATAAAACTACTCTAAGGGGGTGATACACCATGAATATATCCACTATGCTATCATAATTCTTTCACTAAGAAACAATACCTACAAACTAGCTTTCAAGTCCTATGATGTTCTAACATTAGTATTTCAATATATAAGTGATATGCAGGAGGTAACTCAAGGTAAGTAGACTAGAGATCAGATTGTTGAATCTAAGGACACTTGCACACTTGAAGGGAGTCAAACACACTAGCTAAACTCTATATGACCTGTTAGAATGATAAATCCTTGTATTAAACATGAAAGGACAAGGAGAAGCAATGATAGAATCACTAGACCTCACCATTCATCACTTTTCACATTTAGACAAGATGTTTATGAACTCAAAATCAGATTTCCCATATTATTCAAAGGTAAAGTACAACATCAAACTAGTAGGGTTTCACCATACATGGTGTGGAATTATGAAACAAGAGCTGAAATGGCTAGTACTTATAGAATGTGAGAAAGGAGAGAGAAGAATGAAGTCTAAGAGTCATAAAAAACACTTGTCAAGATGAAAGGAGTTACATATGTACATAAATGAAGTATGAGATAGACCATACAAGGTCTCTGTGGACAAATTTCCCTCAAAGGCATGAAACTCCTCAAATCTGGTGTAGAGGTCTCTCAGTTGGCTTCTTAAAACTATCCTCATCATTTAGACTTCCTTGAACACTCCACAATAGTCTAGGGAAAGATGACATCATTGCAATGTGAGGGAGGGGTTAGAAACAAGATCCTACATGCATTGGATGTGTCCCTAATCATCAATATTCTTTAGGCCAAGTGTTCTCACTACTTGAATTCATAATCACCCTTATTTCACTCATCTTTCACACTTGGCACCAAGGCGTGCTTCAATTTCTCAAACTAGTCTGTACGAGTGAGGGTATGACACTTGTCAAGGGTCCTCTTGCCCTTAGATTCATCAAACAAACCTTAAAAGGCCTCCCACTTGGAGTTATCACCTTCTCACTTGGTGATCACTCTTCATTCACTATGTCATTCTAGAATCGCTGAAGTGAAGGTGCTAGCAGAGATACTTGTGAGCTCTTCTAAAGTAATAAATAGACATGGGGAGTTAGGTTAGGTCTCATTATATCTCCCAAAGTGATCTTCACCTTTTGAAACCCTTTTGTACTTAAAAAACATCAAAATATATTAAGAAAATCCATTTTGCACCCTATTCGTACAAATAGGGTAGAAGACAAATTGATGGGAAGAAGCCCTGGGTATTCTTCTGCAAGTTCAAGTTTTTTCCTGCCCAAACTATCCCTCCTATATGCCTTTCCTTCATCTTTCCCATCGTGTCCCTATCAAGGGTTTTAGAGGGGTTTAGGTAGTTTTCACCCTTAAGGATTATTCATAAAATTATGACATTAAACTCATGAACAAATACCACAAAATTCAAGTTCAAGACCCTCTTCAATCATGTCTAACTCCTCAGGCTCCCATGCTATGCATCTGTATAGTTGCAAGTTTCCAAAGTTGGCCTCTCGAGTTCTTTAAGGCATTTTGTGCAGGTTGTCATGTCCTTAAGCCAAGAAATGGATTCTTTGTGAGCTTCTATATAGACTAAAGGTTCTTACACACCTTATATATCCTCTTTAAATTCCTCTAATGCTCCATTGGCGTTAAAAGTGAAGTTACATCCCTTTTAGGCATTAGGCCTAGTCAAGGCCTAATAGGTCTACTTGTAACTTTGTGAGTTTGGGCCACTATGATTGGTTTATAACACTTATGGGGCCTTATCCATGTTTATCTATGTCTAACACAACTCCTTATACCTCCTTTCAAGGTTCCAACACTTCCCATCTCACCTTTTCTTCATTGACTTACTAAACATGTAGGGTTTAGCTCTCTAGGACTGCCCTTTGTCTGAGACAGAACAAAGGGCTCTTCCCATATTGTCTTAATAAAAAAAGTCTATGAGAGGTTTTAGTAAGTGATATAGACCATCTTTACCAATTTTTAGGGTTGGACTACTATTGAAAGGCTTCCTACACCTCAACTTCCTAAGATAAATTTTTAGAATGCTGTTTGTGTGTAGGATTTTGGGTGTTGACTATAGGTTGTCCTTTGAGAACCCTTCTTTGCCCTGTTTCCATGCTATGGGGACCACCTATGATGGTTAATGCCATTTTTGAAGACACTCAAATCATGTTCATGATCTCAACCTTTGCCAAACTCTCCAAGGTATACCTTTCAAGGGTGACATATTATGTATAGTGTTATTTGGTTAAGAGAGAGACTCGCTTGTAGGTGTGTATTGCATGGTTAGACCTTGAATCATTGCCATAATACCTTATTGAGATACTCTAGGATTATATCATAGTTTCACTTTCTCACACCATGCCTTATGTTAGACCAACATGAAGATAGTCATATTTTATAGCATTATCGTACTATAGTCAACTGTAGTTGACCATTCTTGGAGTTAAAAGGGTCTTGTAGATGCATTTCAACCTTTGAAACATGTGATACACCTCATGAAATATCTTTGGAGTCTTGGAAACAAATACAAGTAACAAATGCTTGTGTTTGCACGGCTATAGTCACCAAGGTTCATCTCATGAATTTCTGAGTACCTAAAGCCAGGTTGTAGGTGACTTTTCTAAGGGCAAGGTACACCTGTAGATGGATATTTTAATTCAAACTCTGTACTTTCACTCCCCTCAATGTTATTTTAACCCTTAGTCTTCCTTTCATGGAGATGTGACTCTATACTGCCACCTTGGACTGTGAAATCATTTACAAGTTTAAGACACTATAGAAAACACTAACCTTCTATAGTGAAAGAATGTCTACAAAAGAGACCTCTTTTTCATCACTTATTAGAGTCAAACATCCACCCCCCTTTTCAAGGTGTTACCCCTACATGAAGGCTACATTATGGAATCATTAAAACTCATCTAGAATCCATGTTAACTCATTGTATGGCAGCACCAAAAGTGGACAAGGCTCTATTTTGGAGTTTTGAAGGTAACTTGTTCCTAAACTCAGTTTCTCCAACTTGAACATGACTTCAATTCTGCCTACCACTCTATGACTTCACAATTAGTTGATATGGTACCTTAAACATATCAATCCTTATGAAGGTCTCAAACATATCCAAACAATAGCATTTCAGTTACTCAGACCTCTATGGAGACCTATAGGTGAACACACAGTGGTAGACAAGGCATTGAAGGTGAGACATGAATAATCGTGCATAGTGTATGGTCTTGTGATCAATCTTAGACCTCTAAAAAGTATTCAAAATGATCTTTACAACCTTGAAGGACTTGAAACCAATTCAAATGCTTCATCTCAATGTGATTATCTCTTATAGGGCACCTGTAGGTGTCCATCAATGGTGTAGGACTGTGTGTGGAGTTTGTCTTGATAGTCACAGTCTAACATATACCATTTGGAAAGCTTGTCTTGATTGATCATGTTAGAGAATGTGCCCAAACTCTTGAGAAACTTCATTACATCTCCATGAACATTCTCAACACTTTAAAACACCTCATTTAACTAACTATGTATGACAATCATGCAGGAAGTTGAGTGTGTTGGTCCTTGATTGCAACTCCATGGATGCTCTCCTTTGAGACTGGGCTTCACAAGGAAACATGATTGATATGACTAGAAAATCATAGAATACATTAATATATCTCTAATATAAACCAATATAGGAAATGAAAACCTCTACAATTGATGGACATGTTTGCAACTTCACTAATATACTTAAACTGCAACTTGAGAAGTTTGAACTCATCAAATCACCTCCAAACATGAAAACAAGGATGGAAACCAAAGAAGAAATATGTCCATGTGCTATAGAAGCAATTTCATTTGTTAGATTATACAGACCAATTAAGACTAGAAAAAAACCTGAGGGTGTGGGATTAGCATACAAAATGAATCAGTCAACTTTTAAAATATGGTTCATAAAACATAGGCAACCAATCCTTAAACTCTTACCATTAATCTGAAACAACTCATGTTGTCGGTATCATGAAGAAACTTATTGACCAGTTTTGTATGTCTAGTGGAGCGATGGAGAATTGAAATTGTTTTGGTCTATTTGTGATGCTTCAAAAGTAGATCAAACATGTAAATGGATTCAGAGAAGTTGAAGAGTCATTCCACAAGCTCGACACACATGCCACACTCGTCTATAGTTCGTACAACGCCAAAACCTCATCTTTTCAAATGTTTTCTTGATTTCAGTTAGGAACCTATATGTTTTTCAGTTAGTAATGACATGATTGACAAGCCCTGACATATTGGATGTTGAAAGAGACTTTGTAGCACTTGTAAACTATAAGAAATCATACAACCTTCATTAATGACTCTAAAAGTGACCCTATGTGAAATAAAATGACTTAGGACTAGATTTGGCTCTGATCAAGGTTGATAACTCATTAAATGACATCAAAAGGACCATGACACACCCTAATGAAAGTTTTGTATTATAGGGGGTTGACCTATTTTGACTTGTGGTCAAAATAGTCAACATTCTTGGTGATTTCCTAGGGGTGGTATGCTTGCTATGCCAAGACCAGTAGCCTAATCCTATACATTGGGCCATGGAGTAACCTGTGCACAAGTTTGACACTCAATTTGCCTTTGAAACAACACCAAACATAAAGTAAAGACACACCAAAGGAAACAAACATGTGTTCAACTAGAACACTTATGGAACACACACACAATATATATTCTCATACTTGCAAGTGGCCTACCTTGAGATTTTATGAATGCTTTATCATGCCTTTCAAAGACCTTGATTGGCGCTGCAACTTGATTGATCTCTGCCACGTCTGATTGGTACTCTTTAAACTGAGCATTAGGAAATATGACAACTACCTCAACCTTAGTTTCATCTTGGGCATGATGTACTTGATATATGGAGTTATCAAGTTTGCTCTCCTTTTGTTCCATCACATCTAGAAATGACTCAACATCAAGTTGAGGTGTTAGTTTCTCTTTGAACACAAAGTGATATAGAGGATTTTTTATTCATCGGTCCTCATCGGTTTACAAACTATGGAGACCGTAGCTGGTGAAGCCCACTTTTATAAAGGAGGGGGACTCTACCACCATGTATAGTAACAGTGTTTTAATTTTGCAATGACACTATAATTAACCATATATTATTTTGGTGCTTCTGGTTATGATATGTGGCAGGTTGAGGATCAATTGGAGAGGTCCACGTGTTGGGTCCTTAGGCCACCACATGACCTACCACCACATCCTTTTCCGTAGTTTCCAAGTCACTTATGCATGCCGAGTTCAACTACACAACTTGAAATAGCTAAGCAACCAACTTGATGATATTGAGTTTGAGTTCAGTCCCAGCATGAGTGATGTGCCCGAACTTGAGATCCAACTTGAATGCTAGCTCAATGTTTCGAGACCGAGTTTGACCCAGTTAGCTTGAATCTTCCAAATTAACCACCGAAACCAACTCACCCTCCAACTCATCACAACAATCGACCAACTTTGGCGGTGACCATTCAACCCAACTCGAAGACCAAACTGAATTGCCAATTACACGTGGTTTCCATACTAACTTTGGCATAACAAAAGGTTTGGTATACGTGGCCAAAGCCACACAATTATACTAACAAAACCTATTTAAAGGTGCTATGGCCTCTTATCTCAGAAAATGTGGGATTTTGTTATTCTCCAAAGATTGTAACAACGCCAAAACCTCATCTTTTCAAATGTTTTCTTGATTTCAGTTAGGAACCTATATGTTTTTCAGTTAGTAATGACATGATTGACAAACCCTGACATATTGGATGTTGAAAGAGACTTTGTAACACTTGTAAACTATAAGAAATCATACAACCTTCATTAATGACTCTAAAAGTGACCCTATGTGACATAAAATGACTTAGGACTAGATTTGGCTCTGACCAAGGTTGATAACTCATTAAATGACATCAAAAGGACCATGACACACCCTAATGATAGTTTTGTATTATAGGGGGTTGACCTATTTTGACTTGTGGTCAAAATAGTCAACATTCTTGGTGATTTCCTAGGGGTGGTATGCTTGCTATGCCAAGACCAGTAGCCTAATCCTATACATTGGGCCATGGAGTCACCTGTGCACAAGTTTGACACTCAATTTGCCTTTGAAACAACACCAAACATAAAGTAAAGACACACCAAAGGAAACAAACATGTGTTCAACTAGAACACTTATGGAACACACACACAATATATATTCTCATACCTGCAAGTGGCCTACCTTGAGATTTTATGAATGCTTTATCATGCCTTTCAAAGACCTTGATTGGCGCTGCAACTTGATTGATCTCTGCCACGTCTGATTGGTACTCTTTAAACTGAGCATTAGGAAATATGACAACTACCTCAACCTTAGTTTCATCTTGGGCATGATGTACTTGATATATGGAGTTATCAAGTTTGCTCTCCTTTTGTTCCATCACATCTAGAAATGACTCAACATCAACCTGAGGTGTTAGTTTCTCTTTGAACACAAAGTGATATAGAGGATTTTTTATTCATCGGTCCTCATCGATTTACAAACTACAGAGACCGTCGCTGGTGAAGCCCACTTTTATAAGGGAGGGGGACTCTACCACCGTGTATAGTAACTGTGTTTTAATTTTGCAATCACACTATAATTAACCATATATTATTTTGGTGCTTCTGGTTATGATATGTGGCAGGTTGAAGATCAATTAGAGAGATCCACGTGTTGGGTCCTTAAGCCACCACATGACCTACCACCACATCCTTTTCCATAGTTTCCAAGTCACTTATGTATGCCGAGTTCAACTACACAACTTGAAATAGCTAAACAACCAACTTGATGATATTGAGTTTGAGTTCAGTCCCAACATGAGCGATGTGCTCAAACTTGAGATCTAACTCGAATGCTAGCTCAATGTTTCGAGACCGAGTTTGACCCAGTTAGCTTGAATCTTCCAAATTAACCACCGAAACCAACTCACCCTCCAACTCATCACAACAATCGACCAACTTTCGCGGTGACCATCCAACCCAACTCGAAGACCAAACTGAATTGCCAATTACGCGTGGTTTCCATACTAAGTTTGGCATAACAAAAGGTTTGATATACGTGGCCAAAGCCACGCAACTATACTAATAAAACCTATTTAAAGGTGCTATGGCTTCTTATCTCGGAAAATGTGGGATTTTGTTATTCTCCAAAGAATGTATGCCGAGATTAAAAGATTCGAACCCCGATAGCCAAGAATCGTGGGGTCTATGGGCGATTCTCATTTTTGAATCGTGATTGTTAAAAAGATAAACTGTCTCTGAATAAACAACTTCCTTCTAATGGACAAAAGAAATCTCTCGAATTGTGAATAACATGGTAGATGTTATTCTCCTCCGACAATAAGGGAAACGAAGGATGTCGATTTGGAAAAGGCCTTAGGGCTGTGGCGAAGGTTCTTCTTTACCATAGAATTCAAGTCGAATGTAAACCTGAGCCACGATGGAGATGTACCTGTAACCTTTATTATAGGCCATTAGCATTCGCCATATGAATGAGTGTCTGACTATTTGCACAGAGCTACAAATGGATAAGAACGGAAGACATCACGCCTATTGTAATAGACTATTGAGTCAAGGGTGAATGATACAGACCATAGATCCGAGGCGTGACTGTATGTATTCAAGGCTGAGTTTTGGACGTGTTCTTCCATTTGTGCAAGGCCAACATGGGAGCTAGCGGTTGAGCCAAGCCAGGATGGAACGGAGAAAGCTCGCATTTAATGAGCCCATTATATAGGGTCTATGCATCCTCGGTAAAGCCTTGAGCCGATTTGAAGGTAGAAGGCATAACTAAGTATTAAATCCATTCAGTCCTGAACGGACAAGAGAACTCGCTTATTTGATCAAACGCCGTTAGCCTATGGCGAAGGATGGATGAATGACTACGGAGTTGGACAAGTACCGGAGCCTGTGAAGAGGTCATTGCTAATTGGAAGGCTTTTGAAGCCGAGTCGAGGTGGTGTTATTTGAATCGGTAGTATGATTGCCTTCTACAGATTCCAATTTTGCCTCACGATTCAATCTTGGGGCATGGTTGATTCTGTGACCAGACTCTTCTTGCGTCTGTTTTATAAAACCGATGTTGTGAGATTAATATATAGTCTAGAGTTGAAATACGGAACAAACCTAGGAATATTTGTACAACAATGCCTATTGAAGAAGCTTTCAGGCCATGGGTGAGTGACATATCTTCTGTTACAGAGTTCGATGGGAGGCAGAGCCTAGTATTGGTGAAAAACGTGACTGCATATTTACACAAGCACGCAGGACCCGAGCGTGGAAAGTGAATATGTCTACGTGGTAAAGTTATTGGGAGAAGTAAGGTAACTATTTTGTATACTGTATATGCATACAGAGACCAAATCTGAAGATTATAGATGCCTATTTACGGTATTTGGAAGCCATGGGCGTATAAGATATAATCATAGGTACTGAGACCTGACTAGCATTATATTTCATAGTAGATGTTTTAGTTTCTTCTATTTCAAAGGACATTATAGCCATGGAAGAAATATATATGTGGGTGAGTATAGTTTTTGAAAATACACAATCCTGAAAACTATATTGTTGTAATTTCTCCTATTTTGATAAGGCCTCTGGCCAGGGGAGAACAATATAGCTATTAAAGGGTTTATTTGGAGGAGTTGCAGATTGGAGAAAACTAGACACTTCTAATTATTACCATGCCCACTTTATAGGAGTTTTTAAGATTCTCTTAATGGAGAAAATTTGCCCAATACACGAAGAGAATAAAAAGGTGCTACGAACTTCGAGGAGATGAGTACAGTTGGTTTCAACATTATTTATAGATTCCAAAAATCCATTTGATGTAAGTTGGTTAATTATGCATTTACATCATTTTTAATGGAATGGATTGCATTTTATCAATCCTCGGGACGTATCCCAAAGGGGTGAACTCTGTTATCAGATTGGTGTTGATTTTTCTTTCGATTATTTCTAGGGTTCAGCTTAATTCAATTGCAAATGAATAAATAGAACACTAGAATTAATTACGGGAATTCATAAAGTGACACTAATAAGGGGTTTTAAATACGAGAATGGATTTGCAAAGTTTTTTTGATTACTCTATTCATTCCTAGAATTTTACAACCAGTTTCTATTTCATTAAAGGGAATTGAGATTGTCAGAATCTATTTTAGAAACTGTTTATCTAGTTTACGGATCACAAAGACTTCTGATTTAACTTCATTAGGATTATCTATGACTATAGACCCTTGAATAGTGGTTTAGCATACACCTTCATGCTTGATAGAACACTCAACAACCTGCTCATTGGTTTCATCAACAAACTTGACATCAAATATGCAATTATTTGGAGGAGAAGAAGTATTAGTTCACTGATTAAATTCTTGACATATGACATCGAACCTTTGCCATAGGTCATCTTCTTCCTCATGAGTGTCATCTTCAAGGGTTGCTTCATCAATTGCAAGTAAAATTACATGGTTCTTCTCATCATAGTGATTTATCATGCTATTCATTCTATCATCATCATATACATGAATCAAATAGTTTCCTTCAACTACTTGTGAGAAGGAATGTTCAACACTTACCTCAACATGATCAAATGCTACTTCATGGATGATATAGGTGCCAAGGTCAGTTTTCTCAAAGTATGTATAAGGATCATGTTTAATCATCTAGAAACAAGTTAGCTATACCTTCAATATTGGAAGAAACACCATCATCCAAATTAGATTCTTATTTCTCATTCATTATATAATTCAAATTTGAGTTTGCCTGTACATAAGGCTCAATGTGGAATCTAGCAAGTGGTTGAGTCCTTATGGTCATGTTGTTTCCATAACTTGTCCTGAAGGATAAGAAGGACCAATCATCTGAGAGGTAACCTCATATCTTAGTTTTGAAATATCTTGAAAGACATATTGCAAAATGGGCAAGCAAGTTAACAACAATAATGTCTTGGAGGATAGGGAAACTAGGATAGTCATGGAGAAAAACCTTCAAACCTTTGATCAATCATATTGTCTTAGTAGGTGTACAATATAACTAAATCACTCCTTTGTTATGTGTTTCATATTTTAGGTCCAAATTTTTAGCTTTAACTTTGGGCATCACTGATGCAGAGGATCTACTATCAACTATGTAGTTGTGAACTAGTTTATCACCCACAATGAGAGTGAGGTAGAAAGGTGGAGGCTTCTTAGACTTGGTAGATGGTTCCACAATGTTATTAGGGGCATTGGTAAGAACTACATGACCATGACCATTACTTGATGATGAAGGGCTAGCATGGATAGTAGATAACTATTTTTACATGAGCTCTTTTTGGCCAGGCACGTGAAGGACATCCCAAAGAGAAATGGAAGCATTAGCACTCTTTAATGAATCCACTATGTTTAAGGTAGAATTACTTACTTTCTCTTGAGTCTTTAGAGGCAAAGAAGTGGTTGGTACTTGAGGTATTGAAGCACCTTGAGCAGACTTTACCACATTCTAATTTGGAGGAGATGTAGGAGTGCTAGGGATTGCCATGCTTGCAGTCATGCCTTACTGCCTTGTATAAGGATTAGATGAGCTTGTAGGCACATTATTATCACCTCCTAAATCCTGTATCTTAGCTCTTGTATTGTCTACAATAGAAGTTCCTTGGTTAAGCACGTAAGTGTCTTCAACCAAGAAGTTAGTGAAGCTTTCTCCTTGGGGCTACCAACCTTCACTTGTTTGAATTAAGAATTCATCTTCAATTAATAGTAGAGGAGTGACTCATCCTTGAGAAACTATAAATTTTTCTCTACCTTCATTTTCATCCATGAATTGGCCTTGTTTCCACTCTTCCCCTTGGATCAAATTGCTATTCACCGGCACCATCTCTCTTATATTGGATGTAGAATTAGGATTGTACACATTGGTAGGCATATTGAAGTTAGGCTACCCTTGACCTCTTCTTCTCCCATATTATAGACCATATTGAAGATGATAGGGGTAGAGGTTTTGATGAACACCTTGTTACATATTGGCTTGCCTAGTTTGAGCTTCTAAGGCTAGGAATTTTGCCCTCCAATCAACATCATCTTATGCCTTCTTAGGAGCAGACTTTGACTTAACATTTGCATTAGGAACTTGAGCAATTTTTGGAGTAGCAATAGGAACATTAGGTAGTAGAGGCATAGACACTTTAGGAGGCAACTTTCCAACTTGAATGAGACCATTCTCAACTCTAATGGCAAGTTCATATGCTTTAGAAAGAGTGAAACCACCCATGGATTCAAGCATGATGGCAATATCAGCACCAATGGCTCTTAAGTATATAAGAAACATAAAGCTAGCAGGTGGTCTCTTGGGAGGAGGCAACCTATGCCATGTTTTTTGAAACCTCTCATTGAACTCATGCATTATTTCCTTGGGGGATCTTTGGATCACATTGAGATGGTGGATGAGTGAAGTGTGGTCACTTTCATCTTCAAGCCTTGAAGTTAACAACACTCCAAATTCATCCCATGTTGTGATATAAACATTGGGTAAATTCCTATACCAATCAAGTGCTTTTGCTGTAAGGGACATGACAAGGCATCTAATGGCAATATTGACCTTAATGACATTGTGGAAACTACAAACATTGAAGATATCCCTGATGTGTTCACTAGGAGTAACATGATCTTTACCATTGAATGTAGGAACACTCTTTATAGCATTAGGGAGAATATCATTATAGGCCTCAAGATGAATCAAATTTTTAGTATTAAAGGTAGGGAAGGCATCCTACCTAACCATGTTTTCTTCAAGCTCTTCCTCACTCTCTTAGTCTTATTGGATATCAATTTTTTCTTGGTCTTCAAAGGGAAAAATAGGCTGAGGGTGTTGAATTTTAAGAGGAATTTCAAGTCGAAGAGGTGGATTGATAGGATTGAAAAATCTACTAGAAGATGGCCTAGTAAGGACCGTGAAGTATGCGAGCAAATATATATAAAAAAATGGTCTATAACTAAATTTTACCTTGTATGGAGTCACCAAATGTTGAGTAGCACAATAATATGCAGTTGATGTTGTCAATACCAACATTCACCTTGACAAGTTGTCTTTAGGACAATGGATCCCGTAGGGCATACCAGAACTATAGTAACAAAAAATTGCACCCTAGAGGAGGTTGTTAAAGCCTAATATAATATTTTAGAAACATTGGAATACTTCTAGGTATGTGGGTTTACCTATAGTAGAAGTAGACCTCTAGGTTTAAGGGCTAGCTCCTTGAATTTGCCTTCAAGTGCTTATCACCTATACTAACTAATTACTTATGGGAAAAGGGATAAAAGTATGCATGAAATAAAACTAATATAAGGGGGTGATATGCCATGAAGATATCCACTATGTTATCATACTCCTTTCACTAAGAAACATGACTTACAAACTAGCTTCCAAGTCCTAAGATGTTCTAACATTAGTATTTCAATATAGAGGTGATATGCATGACACAACTTAAGGTAAGTAGAACATAGATAATATTGATGAATCTAAGGAAAATTTCACACTTTAAGTAATTTAAACACACTAAATACACTATATATGACCTATTTTAATGATAACTCCTTGTACTAGACATGAAAGGATAAAGAGAAACAAGGATAAAATCACTAGACCTCACCATTCATCACTTTGCACACTTATACAAGATTTTTGTGAACTCAAAACTAGATTGATTGTATTATTAAAAGGTAAATTATAACATAAAACTAGGATGGATTTTCCATATAAGGTGTGGAAATATGAAACAAGATCCAAAAGGGCTAGTACTTATAGAATGTGAGAAAGGAGAGAAAAGAATGAAGTCCAAAGGTCACAAAAAACACTCATCAAGTTGAGAGGAGTTACATATGTAGATAAATTAATTATGATATAAAAAATTCAAGGTATCTATGGATAAATATCCCTCAAAGGCATGAAACTCCTCAAATCTAGCATAGAGGTTTCTCAACTGGCTTCTTGAAACTGTCCTCATCATTTGGACTTCCTTGAATGCTCCATAGCAGACTAGGGATATATGACATCATTTCACTATGAGGGAGGGGTTAAAAATATTATTCAACATGCATTGGATGTCCCTAATCATTAATATTATTATATCCAAGTGTTCTCACTGCCTACAGTCATAATCACCCTTCTTTCACTCATCTTTCACACTTGGTGCCAAGGTGTGCTTTAGTTTCTCAAACCAGTATGTATAAGTGAGGGTATGAAACTTTTAAAGGGTATTCATACCCTTATATTCATAAACAATACCTTAAAAATCCTCCCACTTGGATTTATTACCTTTTCACTTGGTGATAACTCTTTATTCACTACTTTTGTACCTACAAAACATAAAAATATGTCAAGAAAAGCCATTTTTCACCTTGTCCGTACAAATAGGGTAGAATAAAAATTAATTGGAATGATACTTGGGGAGTTTTATATAATTTCAAGTTATTTTCTTCCCAAACTATCCCTCTTAGATGCCTTTCCTTCTTCATCTTTCCCATCGGGTCCTTATCAAGGGTTTCAGGTAGTTTTCACCCTTAAAGATTGTTCATAAAACTATGATGTTGAGCTCATGAAAAAATCCCACAAAATTCAATTTAGGGACCCTATTAAATCATTTATAATTCCTTAGGCTCCCATGCTATGCATCCGTATAGTTGCAAGCTTCCAAAGTTGGCCTCTTGAGTTATTTAAGGCATTTTGTGCAGGGTGTCATGTTCTTAAGCCAAGAATTGGCTTTTATTTAAAATTATCTATAGAATAAATGTTCTTACACACCTTATATCTACTCATTAAATTATTCCAATATTATACAATCCTCCCTTGGTGTTAAAAGTGAAGTTACATCCCTTTTAGGCATTAGGCCTAGTCAATGCCTAATAGGTCTACTTGTACCTTTGTGAGTTTGGGACACTATGATTGGTTTATAACACCTGTGGGGAATTATCCATGTTTATATATGTCTAAAACATCTCATTATACCTCTTTTCAAGGTTCTAACACTTCCCATCTCACCTTTTCTTCATTAACTTACTAAACCTACAAGGTTTAGCTCTCTGGGAGTGCCCTCTGTCTGAGATAGAACAAATGGAACTTACCATATTGTATCAATAAAAAAAAGTATTTGAGAAGATTGAGTAAGTGATATAGACCATCTATACCAATTTTTAGAGTTGGAATACCACTAAAAGGCTTCCTACACCTCAACTTCCCAAGATAAACTTTTGGAATGCTGACTGTGTACATGATTTTGGGTGTTGACTATAGGTTATCCTTTGAGAACCCTTATTTGTCCTATTTAAATGATATGGGGACCTCATAATATGGTTAATACAAATTTTTAATACACTCAAATCATGTTCATGATATCAACCTTTGCCAAACTCTCCAAAGTATACCTTTCAAGGCTGACAGACTGTGGATAGTGTTATTTG